>JAAALK010000287.1:33953764-34137483 GCA_019279435.1 Zizania palustris | reverse complement strand
GTATGTATCGGAGGGGTTGGGGAGCCTACAAGAATGGGATCAGGTCATGGCGTATCAAAGGAAGAACGGATCGCTGTTTAACTCGCCCTCCACAACAGCTGCTGCAACAATCCACACCTTCGACGACAGAGCACTCAGCTATCTGGATTCACTTGCAAGCAAGTTCGGCGGCCCTGGTGCGCCCTCTTTACATTCCGTCCAAACCAAGTGAGCAAGAACATGCCATCCACACATGAAATTTCTAATAATTGGAGATGTGTGTTTCTTTTTTGCAGTCCCAGCGATGCATCCACAAGATGTGTACTCCCGGCTTTGCATGGTGGATACTCTCGAAAAGATGGGGATCTCTCTGAATTTTGCCTCTGAGATTAGAGACATATTGGACATGACTTACAGGTAGCTGCAACTCCTAAGGATTTCAGCCAGCTGCAACTCCTAAGGATTTCAGCCAGCTGCAACTCCTAAGGATTCCAGCCTTTGTACCTGTTCCTTTTAAGTTTTATCTTCAATTCTTGATTGTGTTGTTCTGCTTGCAGGTGTTGGATGCAAAATGAGGAGGAGGTCATGATGGATATGGCGACCTGCTCAAAAGCATTTCGCCTCCTGCGTGTGCACGGTTACGATATCGCCTCAGGTACTTTGAAATTCGAGCATCCTTTCTCTCTTTCGTTTTTGTTTTGGAAATTTTGGTCACCACATTGGAGCTGTTGACCAGATGGAATGGCTCAATTTGCTGAACAATCGAGTTTCGACGATTCGATTCATGGCTATCTGAACGATACCAACACCTTGCTGGAGCTGTACAGAACTTCGCAAGTTTGTTTCTCGAGAGGTGATTTGATCCTAGAAAATATTCATTCTTGGTCATCTAAACTACTGAAGCAACAACAGTCTTCCAAAAACATATCACCATCAGTAATGCGTGAGGTAGGTACTAATTATTAATTAATAACATGCATGTCAGCAATAGGAGTCATTCTTTTTCAGAATTCCAATTTTTTTGTATTTTTCAGGTGGAGTATACCCTTAAATTCCCCCACCATGCAACCTTGGAACGGCTAGAGCACAAGAGGAACATTGAACAGTTCAAGACCGAGGGCTCCCAACTTCTGAAATCAGGATATTGGTAACTATATTAGCCGTCTCAAGTGTGCCAGTTCTTGATTCATGCTGATATCATTCTGAATTATGAACCTATTGTGCATTGGATCAGTGGCTCCCGTGCAGACGATGAAATTTTAGCTTTGGCGGTTGGTGAATTCAGCTCCACCCAGTGTGTTTACCAGCAAGAACTCCAATATCTCAAGAGGTGCAGAGATCTAGCTATCTCTGAATCTGTCTGTTCACCTACTTGGATCCATACCAAGGCGATGTTTTTAACAATGTTGTGTAATACCCTCCACAAATCACAGGTGGGTGGCACATGTCAGACTGGATGAGCTGAAATTTGCAAGGATAATGCCACTGATCACCCTCTTCAGCACAGCTGCCACCATGTTCCCTTCCCAATTATCCGACGCCCGCATCGCATGGGCCCAGAACAGTGTGCTGACGAGTGCGGTCGATGACTTCTTCGACGGCGGAGGATCTAGGGAAGAGATGGAGAACTTCGTCGTGTTAATGGAGAAGTACCGTGCCACACTCGTCCGCAACATCTGCCTATTTGCTTGATGTGATCTGCCCTTTTCTGAATTCTGATCTTGCTGCTGTGGCGCATGCATGCAGGTGGGACAAGCACGGTGACATTGGCTTCTGCTCCGAGAAGGTGGAGATTCTGTTCAACGCTGTGTACAGTACGAACAAGCAGATTGCGGCTAATGCCGCGCTGCTACAGAATCGAAGCGTCATGGATCACATTGCTCGAGTAGTAAGTCTGTCGATCTCATCTGTCTGCCTCTCTTTGATGCGATCGCAATTTGTGCTGCAGGCTGAATACATATTGATTTCTACTGTGCTGCAGTGGATGGATACAGTGAGGGGCATGATGAGGGAGGCAGAGTGGGCGGAAAACAAGTATGCTCCCGCAACAATGGAGGAGTACATGCTGGCCGCCGAGGACTCCATCGCGCTGGGCCCCATCGTCCTCCCGGCGGCGTACTTGGTCGGGCCGGAGCTGTCGGAGGAGGTGACTGGGAGCGAGGAGTACAACCAGCTGCTGAAGCACATGAACATCGTCGGCCGCCTTCTCAACGACGTGCAGACGTACGAGAAGGAGATCAAAATGGGGAAGGTCAACAGCGTCTTGCTGCAGGCTCTTCCCCACGGCGGCGGCGGTTCGCCGGCGCCGTCGTCCATCGAGAAGGCGACGGCAGAGGTAAGGAGCGCCATCCAGGCCTCCAGGTGGGAGCTGCACAGGCTGGTGGCCAGAGACGGCGGCGTCGTTCCTCGGCCGTGTAGGGAGCTCTTCTGGCACATGAGCAAGGTGCTGAGCATCTTCTACCTGGAGGAGGACGCCTACTTCACGCCCAAGGAGATGATGAGCAGGGCAAACGCCGTGATCTTGGATCCATTGCAGCCAACAACGCTTCCTCCATCTTGCACGGGAGCTTCAGCTTCGTGAGCGCGAGAAGCCCAAGCATGCTTGCCGCGTATGCACAATTGCGTCATGCAATGCAGGTCACGTGCGGCCTTGGCTCGATACTCTTCATTTTATTAATTTGTAGTTGATAAATATTCGGTTGGGTTTAGTCTATATTATAGGTTTTTTCAATGTTTTATCATCGAATTGTCTTCTATGGAAAAAATTTACCACATTAAAAAATTAACACACAAATAAAGATGATTGAAACTTGAAGCTGAAAATTTAATTTTTAGTAACTCCGAGAAGAGGTGGTGTCAGACTCACCATTAGATTCTTTTAAAGCATTATATATGGGGGCCGTTACGGTGCCCCGTTACCTCCCTTCAAGGTAATAGGTTTAAAGAATCACGGCCGTTGATTAAAGGCATTTAAAATAAATAATTAAAAATAAAAATGGTTAACCGGCTCTAACGAGTCACCCTATCTATCTCCCGTATCTATTTCTCCGGAAAATTCATGTTAGCTTTAAAAGTTTTTATTTTTTAATTTTTTTTGAAAAAAACACAAAATTTGAAAAAGAATAGAACTCTTCCAATTTATTTTGAAATGATTTTTTGAAGAGTTCTGAAATAAAATTTTGAATTTTCAAAGTTTGATTTTATTTTTTTAAAAAAGTAAAAGAACATAAAACTTTGAAAATTTGAAAAAAACAAAACTCTTCAAAATTTATTTTAAAATGAATTTATGAAGAGTCTGAAATAAATTTTATAATTTTCAAAGTTTATTTTTATTTTTTAAAAAATTTCTGAAAAGAACAACAAACTTTGAAAAATTAAAAAAAACAGAACTCTTCAAAATTTATTTTAAAATGATTTTCTGAAGAGTTATAAAATATAATTTTGAATTTTAAAAGTTCTCTATTTTTTCATAAAATTAAAAAAATCTTTCAAAAGTTTACCATGTATTCTCCGGAAAAGAAATTTCAAATGATTTTTTGAATATTTGTGAAATAAATTTTCGAATTGTCAAAATTCTTTGTTTTTTAAATTGTATACGTGTCATATGCCATAAATTAAGGGATTTCAAAATATTTTGGGCAAATTGAGGAAAGAATATATTAGACGTATGGAAAGAATTTATTTTGCATGCACGTGGGTCCCACATTTAGGAAAAAGAAGGTAATATGTAAAACTCAGATTTTTTTTTCTATATATTTATATATAAAAAAAACAACAACGAAAAAAAAAAACAAAAAAAAAACAAAAAAAAAAAATCATGCTCGCACACACCGGCCGCAGCCAGCCAAGCAACCGCTGGCCACGGCCGTCGCGCGCCCGCGTGTGGCGCTGGCCGTGCGTCGCGCCTCCGTGCTAGGCCGCATGCCGCCGGCTGCGCCAGGCCGCACGCCGGCGCCCGGATGCTGCACCCTCGCCAGCGCGCCGCCCTGACCACGCCGGACAGCGCCCTACGCCCGCGTTTGCTCGGCCACGCGCCTGAGTCCGCCCGGCCTGCGCCCGTGCGCTGCGTCCCTCGCTAGCGCGCCGCCCCGGCCACGCCCTGTGCCTACGTCCGCCTGACCCGTGCCCTACGCCCAGCAGCCACGCCGACTCCCCGCTCGGACCGTCAGTTTCTTTGCCGTCCCCGTACCCGCGCCGGACCGATGACCCCTTTTCGTCGTGCTGTCGCCTCCAACCACTCCCCGCCATGCCGAGCACCTGCACGCCCTCCACCTGCTCCGCCCCATGCCTTGGCATGCGCCGCCGTCCCATCGCCATTAATCTGCACGTCGTCGCCCATGTCGCTCGCAAAAATAAAACAGGACCCCGAGCTCCATTGTTGCGTGCATTACAGCCTTAAGCCAGTCCGCATCACCCCCGTGAGATCGCCGGAGCACCTGGAGCATGGGTTCGCTAGGAATTCACCGGAACCAATCGCCGCCACCTCGGTTAGTCCCAAAATTCCCCATATCCCTTGCTCTACTCTCTGGAAAGTGAACCGGAACGTGATTAGTGACCTTCAAGCTACCCATTTCCGTAGTCTTCGTCGCCGGATCTCGACCTCGCCGGAAACCCCTAATTCCACCACCGGACATCGAGCTTCGGCAAAAGGTATAAAATTCCTTCGATTCCTTTATACCAGAGCGTATCCATGACTAGGATATCATGTTCCATAGCTTGGTTGGTTAAATAAATGGTCGTAGCTCGTTGGCGGCGAAATCCGATTCTTGGCTATTCGGGTCACCGTCGCCAGAGCACTACGGGCCACCGTAGATCAATCGGAATACACCAGTAGATCCTAAATAGCCCAAGAATGGTTAAAGTGAAGGTCGTTCATCGATTTGGAGCTCCGCCGTCGCTATTAAAAATCCCAAACCGAACCTACTGTTTGCCGGTATAAAATCCAAACCGTAGCTCTAATGCCCAATCCAACCGTTGGATATGTTCATCTAGTTGTACTCTAGCTACTGTTAAAATTTCGTAGCAATCGGAGCTAGGATGACAAAGTTATGCCCCGGAGAAGTTTTGGCCGTTGGAGGTCGTCTTCAACCTCCAGCCGCCAGCCCCCTCCACGTCCCAGCCACTGCCAGGCGGGCCCCATTTGCCAGCCGCCCCAGCCACCGCCAGGTGGGCCCCACCGGCCAGCAGCCCAGCACTGCGCGCCAGGCCTGGCCGCGCAAAACAGCACCATGGGCCACTCCGGCCGGCCCACTGTGCACAGTAATTTTTTTTTATTTTCCTGGTTTAATTTCTGGAAATCAGAAGCAGGCCGGCCCACAGAAATGAACAGTGCATTTTCTATTTTCTGGAATAATTTCCGGTTCGGCCCATTAGGAATAGTGAGTTTTCTGTTTTTCTGATTTTCAGAATACGATTGCAACTTTAAAAATTCGTAGAAAAATCATTTCAACTCAGAAAATTTCCATTCAAATTTCTATAAGTTTGTAAAAATCTAAACTTTACATAAACAATATTTTCTAAATTTTTAAAAGATAAATAAAATCTCTAATTAATTATTGACTCTAAATTCGTAGAAGGGGTTGAAACCGAAATTCTGGAAGGAAACGACTTCGACGGCCTCGACTATTTCCCCGAGCAAGGCAAGTCTTCCTTTGAACATACTTGATCCTATTGCATTGATTGTTCCACAAAATTTATATATGCATGATTAGGTTAAACACTCACATACACTATTAGTCAATTGCTTGAGCAATTATGACAAATAAAACCTACACTTGTAACAAGCCTCCTTGATAATTGAATACCATGTTTACCTTGTCGCTCTAGGATTTATTTTACATCCATGATTTAATTTATTCTTTTAATTATTTTTAGCATATTCCTTGTCAAATGGGTGCACTACACATACACTTACACACTTATATCAAAACATAACGACTAGATGTAGAATGGGTAATGATGATGTGATTTTGCAAATGTGTTGTGTGAAATGAAATTGTGTGTGTTACAAAGACTATTAAGGACCGATTCCTTGGGAAAGCATGAGCACAACATCGTGCAACCTTGTGGGTATTTATGGGGTGCCCCTGGGCTAGTACTTAGTGGGTTTGGGATAGCCTGATTGCCGATGGATGTGGAATCACCGGGTGGCTCGTGGTATTACTTGAAAAGTCCCTAACGGGCACGAGATTGTGGTTGTGATTTGAGGAGTTGGAAGTGGAGCACCCGTGTGATTGCCTGGGGAGAAGAAGGAAGACGTACTTTCCGGATCCTTGACCGTGAATCCATCTAGGTGGCAGTGGGATATCCTAGGTTTGCTTTGGAAAGTCTTTGTCTCGAACCTCCCCTACTACGCGGGTAGCGGAGTAGAGTTTGAGTCGCGAGGGTAAAGTGTGCACCTTCAGCTGAAGTATGATCTGTTCGAACAGCCGTGCCCACGGATATGGGCAAGTGATTTCATGTATCTTCCCTAGCGTAGTGTTTACTTGTTTTCAACTAAATGGGAAATGGGTTGGGACGTTACCAGAGTATACCGGTGGGTATACGACTAGCCTTTGTGGCTGGATAACGTTCCTGTGTGGAGCGGGAAGTCGAAAGGCTTCATAGGGAGTGATGTGAGATGTGATAACTAGTTGAGCGTTAAAATGAATTGGGATGAGATGTTGATAATGGGAACGCTTCCCCGATGGATGGGTAAGCTAGTACCGAGATAATGATGAGTTATGATGATAAGATGATGGTCGTGATATGTGGAATGGATGAAAAGAAATGTGACTTATGGAATTGATGGAAAATGATGGTGGGATTTGTTGCAAAGCAATCCCGGTTGGTGAGAATGTGAGAGTTGAATTAGCTTTTGAACTATGGCTACTTTATGTGGGAACGGTTAGAGGTTGGGACCTCTATCCGTGGGTATTAAGCACTTAGCTTATAAACTATATCTTCCCTTGAGAACCATAACTGCTCTTTGTATCCTGCATCTATACTACTTCCTAGACTTGCTGAGTACTCTTGAGTACTCACCCTTGTTTTACACCCCCACACCAGAGTTTGCTAATCTTCGGAGGACGTCAAGAACCTTGAAGGCGAATATGAAGTTGTTGCCGATAAAGATATAGAAGATTAGGGTTTCGGGCCTAGTCCCCAAGTAGTGTTAGGATAGTAGTACATGTTTGAGTGATAAAATGCTTCCGCTGTGTTTTTGTAATGATTGTTGCTGCGAGGTATGCCTCTTTATCAGCTTTTGTAATATTTAATTATTGTAACTTTCCCTCTGTAATGTACTACTGTCGAATGGAACAATGTCAACGGCGATATTGTTCGTCTTCGATGAAGTATCGGCTCGTCCCGCTCGATGGTATTTCCGAGTCCCGGGACGGGTCGTTACAAAAGTGGTATCAGAGCAGAACTTGGCCCTAGGAACGAAACCCATATAGACCATAGGATTAATATATTCTTATAAAGAAAATATTATTTTCTCTAAACCCCTTCTGGTACTCTTATCTATTCTACTCCAATTTTAAAACAAAACTTGTCTCTTAATCCCTATCAATCTGAAGATTTATTAATAGAAAATGGATAACTTCATCGCTTCTACAAGGAAGGATATCAACAGGAAGAATACATCGCGAAGAAAGTCTTCACTAGCACCAAGCTTGAAGATGTTTAACTGACCGTAGTAACGCCAGCTCCTTAAGAGTTGTAATATATTATTATAGTGTGTTGTATGTTACTATCTACTTAGATCTTCTCAGATGTGCGATTAGTCTGCTCTATGAAGCAAGTGACTTGGCCTCATCCCCTAAGTTATTTTGATCTTTTGTTTGACAAATCTATATACATTTTTTTCCCGTTTATTCCTTATCCCTAAATTGGTTTCCCTTCTATACTACCTTGGTAGAGGTACCTATCATTAGATTTTTTTTATCTTACGCCAAAACAACAGGAATGATTTCGTAGAAGCCCTTAATCTAACTTATGTGTCTAAAGTATTACATGAACAAAACACATAAGGCTTAGGTAAATCAAACAAGACAAAGATATAATAAGTGCATTAGTCGTTTCAACCAACCTCAAGAGATGTATAATGAATAAACTCAACATTTATTCAATGTCTACATCTATATATATTAACAAAAGGATACTACTAATAATAATCATTATGATTATTAAAAGCTCTTATAATGAATAAGCTTCACCCATCATCTTATAGATGCAATATGGAAGAGACATTACCATTAATATAAACTGATCAACAAACAATCTGGAGCAAACTAAATATTCTATTGAACTAGTAGCACTGGAAAGCCCCGATAATACACTAATAAACCTAGGATTAAATCTACCTTAAAACAAGGGCAAATTATCAACATAAGCCACTAGTAGAAGAATATAACAAGCTTTTATCGGATTACAAAACTAACCATCCGCGTGGTAATAGTGCTAGAGTTCTTTCTAAAAAATTATACTTAAACATAACCAGAAACATAATTAGCTCACACAACAAGGTAATTATTACTAATATGTGAAATACTACTTATCACTCAATGAAATCAATTCTTTCGAAAATCCAGTTTAACCGATAAGCATAAGTCCAAATTATGAAATCATCCTTTATCAATTGAACATCTTTATTTCTATCTTGAAACAAATTCACCATTTATTTTATGCCGTCATAACATAGATATTAAGTGAGACCCTCCTAATTAAATTACAAGTAATAGCTATTACTAATAGAATGAAAATCATATTTATGAACCTTAATTACAACACTAATCTTAAATTCACAACGCTTAATTCAAAAAAAAACATTACAACGTTTAAGCAAAATTACCTTTAGGCAAATCTTTTATCCATCTCCTAGGTCTGAATTGAAACCCTAACCACACTAGAAGAGCCCTCTAAGTAACCATTCTGATTTTACATAATTTATTCAAATTTAACCCACCTTGATTTACAAAGTTCTCTTAAAACAGCTTGTCAAAAACATCTGGAAAGAACAAGTTCTAATTCTGAAATTTATTATTGAACAACCTATTATATCAACTCACATATCAAAATATACACAAAAAATAAAGGTTAAATATCTATAATTAAAATTGAAAACTGTGAACACATTTACTATTCACGATTTTAAAAAAATCAATAAATAAATACCCTAATACCAAAATTATCTTGTCTAGTTTACATTTCTGGTTTAATTATAAAGTTCAAAAATGAGACACTTACCTTTTCTTCTTAGTAGTATCCCTTCTGATTAAATTTTTGAAATCTAAATATTTCCACCCAAGAATGTCCCCGGAAAACGCCATTTCTAAAAACTACAACACTAATCATCGTCCAACAAACTTCTAAGAAATCTTCATGTACCAATCAAAACGCTCTTGTCCTATCATCAGTCAGATACATACTTTAAATTCCATAAAGGCAACACAACACTGGGTTGAACCTTACAAAAAAAAACATGTAATCACTACTCATAATGTGAAGGCTCTGTTCCTAAATCAGAACCAAAAACATTCCTCCCATCCGAAAATCAATATTCAGTATCCAAAATTAATAATTACCATTTGCAGGACACCACTTCCTAATACAGATAAACAACTCTTGGTTATACAAACTATGTGCTTCTAAATAATATTAGCAAGCCACCTTCATCTCTAATTACATATTAAATTAAAGAGAGACCATTCTTAAGCCAAGTATTCCCTTCGAATTAAAATAAAGATCACCCTAAGTAGTAATTACTATTGTTAAAAAAAAATTGGATCATCTTGTAAAACTCACTATCATCTAAAAATGGTGCTAATAAACAGCACATTATTATTCCGCACATATGTTTCCTTACTCATAATCTAATCCGCAGATTCCTTTCCACAAATAATAATAATAAAAAAAACCTTTAGATTGAAATCGGTGTGAGATGTATAATGATCATATGTAAATAAAGAATATATATATACACGTATATCTACCCAAACCAATAGGAAGCTAAGCTAAGAAGAAAGCTTTAAAAAAAAATAATACCAACAAGTTGATATCCCTTCCTATAAATATAAATTAAAACTAATGTGTTGGTAACTGTTACAAGTTAGAAGATCTTTTACAAATCAATAAATAATAATGATAATGGAATGTATGTACAATAAAATTTTTAACCCCCCCCCCCAAAAAAAAACATTGAATACAAGGTTAATGATCAAGCACCTTTGATGCATATACATTTATTAAAAAAACATAACAAGAAGTTCAATGGTCTTATAAATAACTAGAGAAATCCATACAAGAAAAAAATATATCACGGTCCAATCAACTTTTATATGTACCCTAATCATGGCTCGATGATATAAAGTCCAAATGTCCTAACTAGAACAAATTACTCCTATTAACTATAAACAATCATAGGAACACATACCAGATGTTAGAAATTGTCAAATCAATGATTTATAAAACAAATATGGTTTCACCTCCAACCTTAGGTAACCACATAATAAATCCCTAATGACCTTAGTTTATTATTGATCTAAGGATAAGGATATAATATCCAATATCTATCTATATATGCATATATATGATAAAATAATAAGGGTAAATAACTAATGTTATATATAAAAAAAAGACCATACATATGTATGTATATAATGAAACCATATTCATAGGACGAAAATAAACAGGAACATTATAACCCTAACTAAATGCCAAAGGTGGAAATATTCTCGATCTCACAAAGCATAATATATATATATATACCATTGATGGCTCAACCAGAATGTATGAGCTCAACAAAGATCGGTGGATTGGTTATGCAAGTACATAAAATAGTAATAATGGATCAATCAAATCAAGGAGTTATTAAAGTAGAACCCCAAAGAAAGAAGACAATGTCCCATAGAGCATAATTCCTAGATTCTTCCAGATATGATTAACTTCTATAAATCTAATAAAGCAATCATTTTGGAAGCCAAGCCATAGTAATTTCAAGATTGAATTTAGAAATCATGTATATCTCCTATCATCATTCCTACGTAGTATTAAGAAAACGTGGCATCACATAGAAAGCTCCGAAACCAACCTATCAAGGACATCCGCTTTATATTCTTCAAGTTAAACAAAAAAACAAGAGAGAGATTAGTTCCAATACGATAACTATTCCAAGATAAGAAGGTGTTCAAAACTAAGGAGTTTATCGCCGCGCGCAAAGAGAGAAGATCAAGTTTCATATGGCTTAAAGACCGACTTTTTGAAAAACGATAAAGATCTACAAGATTCAATAAAGTAACTATTTCGAAGTCAACATGAAAGCCAAGGACCTTCTCGGCAAGTTGTCACCTGATACCGTTAGCTTAGCTTGGAAATCTCGGGACAAGATTTTCATAAGGGGGGAAGGTTTGTAAAACTCAGATTTTTTTTTCTATATATTTATATAAAAAAAAACAACAACGAAAAAAAAAACAAAAAAAAAACAAAAAAAAATCATGCTCGCACACACCGGCCGCAGCCAGCCAAGCAACCGCTGGCCACGGCCGTCGCGCGCCCGCGTGTGGCGCTGGCCGTGCGTCGCGCCTCCGTGCTAGGCCGCATGCCGCCGGCTGCGCCAGGCCGCACGCCGGCGCCCGGATGCTGCACCCTCGCCAGCGCGCCGCCCTGACCACGCCGGACAGCGCCCTACGCCCGCGTTTGCTCGGCCACGCGCCTGAGTCCGCCCGGCCTGCGCCCGTGCGCTGCGTCCCTCGCTAGCGCGCCGCCCCGGCCACGCCCTGTGCCTACGTCCGCCTGACCCGTGCCCTACGCCCAGCAGCCACGCCGACTCCCCGCTCGGACCGTCAGTTTCTTTGCCGTCCCCGTACCCGCGCCGGACCGATGACCCCTTTTCGTCGTGCTGTCGCCTCCAACCACTCCCCGCCATGCCGAGCACCTGCACGCCCTCCACCTGCTCCGCCCCATGCCTTGGCATGCGCCGCCGTCCCATCGCCATTAATCTGCACGTCGTCGCCCATGTCGCTCGCAAAAATAAAACAGGACCCCGAGCTCCATTGTTGCGTGCATTACAGCCTTAAGCCAGTCCGCATCACCCCCGTGAGATCGCCGGAGCACCTGGAGCATGGGTTCGCTAGGAATTCACCGGAACCAATCGCCGCCACCTCGGTTAGTCCCAAAATTCCCCATATCCCTTGCTCTACTCTCTGGAAAGTGAACCGGAACGTGATTAGTGACCTTCAAGCTACCCATTTCCGTAGTCTTCGTCGCCGGATCTCGACCTCGCCGGAAACCCCTAATTCCACCACCGGACATCGAGCTTCGGCAAAAGGTATAAAATTCCTTCGATTCCTTTATACCAGAGCGTATCCATGACTAGGATATCATGTTCCATAGCTTGGTTGGTTAAATAAATGGTCGTAGCTCGTTGGCGGCGAAATCCGATTCTTGGCTATTCGGGTCACCGTCGCCAGAGCACTACGGGCCACCGTAGATCAATCGGAATACACCAGTAGATCCTAAATAGCCCAAGAATGGTTAAAGTGAAGGTCGTTCATCGATTTGGAGCTCCGCCGTCGCTATTAAAAATCCCAAACCGAACCTACTGTTTGCCGGTATAAAATCCAAACCGTAGCTCTAATGCCCAATCCAACCGTTGGATATGTTCATCTAGTTGTACTCTAGCTACTGTTAAAATTTCGTAGCAATCGGAGCTAGGATGACAAAGTTATGCCCCGGAGAAGTTTTGGCCGTTGGAGGTCGTCTTCAACCTCCAGCCGCCAGCCCCCTCCACGTCCCAGCCACTGCCAGGCGGGCCCCATTTGCCAGCCGCCCCAGCCACCGCCAGGTGGGCCCCACCGGCCAGCAGCCCAGCACTGCGCGCCAGGCCTGGCCGCGCAAAACAGCACCATGGGCCACTCCGGCCGGCCCACTGTGCACAGTAATTTTTTTTTATTTTCCTGGTTTAATTTCTGGAAATCAGAAGCAGGCCGGCCCACAGAAATGAACAGTGCATTTTCTATTTTCTGGAATAATTTCCGGTTCGGCCCATTAGGAATAGTGAGTTTTCTGTTTTTCTGATTTTCAGAATACGATTGCAACTTTAAAAATTCGTAGAAAAATCATTTCAACTCAGAAAATTTCCATTCAAATTTCTATAAGTTTGTAAAAATCTAAACTTTACATAAACAATATTTTCTAAATTTTTAAAAGATAAATAAAATCTCTAATTAATTATTGACTCTAAATTCGTAGAAGGGGTTGAAACCGAAATTCTGGAAGGAAACGACTTCGACGGCCTCGACTATTTCCCCGAGCAAGGCAAGTCTTCCTTTGAACATACTTGATCCTATTGCATTGATTGTTCCACAAAATTTATATATGCATGATTAGGTTAAACACTCACATACACTATTAGTCAATTGCTTGAGCAATTATGACAAATAAAACCTACACTTGTAACAAGCCTCCTTGATAATTGAATACCATGTTTACCTTGTCGCTCTAGGATTTATTTTACATCCATGATTTAATTTATTCTTTTAATTATTTTTAGCATATTCCTTGTCAAATGGGTGCACTACACATACACTTACACACTTATATCAAAACATAACGACTAGATGTAGAATGGGTAATGATGATGTGATTTTGCAAATGTGTTGTGTGAAATGAAATTGTGTGTGTTACAAAGACTATTAAGGACCGATTCCTTGGGAAAGCATGAGCACAACATCGTGCAACCTTGTGGGTATTTATGGGGTGCCCCTGGGCTAGTACTTAGTGGGTTTGGGATAGCCTGATTGCCGATGGATGTGGAATCACCGGGTGGCTCGTGGTATTACTTGAAAAGTCCCTAACGGGCACGAGATTGTGGTTGTGATTTGAGGAGTTGGAAGTGGAGCACCCGTGTGATTGCCTGGGGAGAAGAAGGAAGACGTACTTTCCGGATCCTTGACCGTGAATCCATCTAGGTGGCAGTGGGATATCCTAGGTTTGCTTTGGAAAGTCTTTGTCTCGAACCTCCCCTACTACGCGGGTAGCGGAGTAGAGTTTGAGTCGCGAGGGTAAAGTGTGCACCTTCAGCTGAAGTATGATCTGTTCGAACAGCCGTGCCCACGGATATGGGCAAGTGATTTCATGTATCTTCCCTAGCGTAGTGTTTACTTGTTTTCAACTAAATGGGAAATGGGTTGGGACGTTACCAGAGTATACCGGTGGGTATACGACTAGCCTTTGTGGCTGGATAACGTTCCTGTGTGGAGCGGGAAGTCGAAAGGCTTCATAGGGAGTGATGTGAGATGTGATAACTAGTTGAGCGTTAAAATGAATTGGGATGAGATGTTGATAATGGGAACGCTTCCCCGATGGATGGGTAAGCTAGTACCGAGATAATGATGAGTTATGATGATAAGATGATGGTCGTGATATGTGGAATGGATGAAAAGAAATGTGACTTATGGAATTGATGGAAAATGATGGTGGGATTTGTTGCAAAGCAATCCCGGTTGGTGAGAATGTGAGAGTTGAATTAGCTTTTGAACTATGGCTACTTTATGTGGGAACGGTTAGAGGTTGGGACCTCTATCCGTGGGTATTAAGCACTTAGCTTATAAACTATATCTTCCCTTGAGAACCATAACTGCTCTTTGTATCCTGCATCTATACTACTTCCTAGACTTGCTGAGTACTCTTGAGTACTCACCCTTGTTTTACACCCCCACACCAGAGTTTGCTAATCTTCGGAGGACGTCAAGAACCTTGAAGGCGAATATGAAGTTGTTGCCGATAAAGATATAGAAGATTAGGGTTTCGGGCCTAGTCCCCAAGTAGTGTTAGGATAGTAGTACATGTTTGAGTGATAAAATGCTTCCGCTGTGTTTTTGTAATGATTGTTGCTGCGAGGTATGCCTCTTTATCAGCTTTTGTAATATTTAATTATTGTAACTTTCCCTCTGTAATGTACTACTGTCGAATGGAACAATGTCAACGGCGATATTGTTCGTCTTCGATGAAGTATCGGCTCGTCCCGCTCGATGGTATTTCCGAGTCCCGGGACGGGTCGTTACATAATATGACCTGTTACCTCTAGGAGGTAACAGATCACCTATTTTAAATCTGAGTCGTCCAGTCACATGGATTGGACGGCTGATAAAATTTCGGGGTACTGTAAAAATTCCCTTATATATATACACATCATTATTTAATGATTCTAAATTTATAATAAATTAAATTTTATGTTTGGTATGGCTCCAAATATTTGCATGGGCGTTGTGCTATTCGCTCCAAGCTCGTCAATTCCAATATGGTATTGATTGGTATGACGGTGTATATCTAAACCCTTAATACTGATTAATGTCGACTATTCTGATTAATGTCATTTTTATTTTAATACTGACCATTTTGATCATACCGACTAACATTGATTTATATCGGCCATTTCAGTCAATATCATCGTATTACATTGTATTCAAGCTATACGAGATATCAATACATTTAAATATATTATATTTAATTATATTTGTATATTTTTGAATACATTTATATTATTTTATTGATCTTGAAATGATACAAATGTATCGACCGGTAGTAAAACATTTCATTGCAAGGCTAAACCAAAATGCCAACCAGAATGGAATTAAAAGCTTTCTTCCCTGGTTGCCTCACGAAGCTCCCGGTCAAGGACAAGATGGAGGAAGCGTTGGTTGTAGTGGATCAAAGATCACGGCGTTTGCGCTGCTCATCATCTCCTTGGGCGTGAGGTAGGCGTCCTCCTCCAGGTAGAAGATGCTCACCACCTTGCACATGTGCCAGAAGACCTCCCTGCACGGTCGAGGAACGACGCCGCCGTCTCTGGCCACCAGCCGGTGCAGCTCCCACCTGGAGGCCTGGATGACGCTCCTAACCTCTGCCGTGGCCTTCTCGATGGACGCCGGCGACGGCGAGCCACCGCCGTCGTGGCAGTGGAGAAGAGCCTGCAGCATGACGCTGTTGACCTTCCCCATTTTGATCTCCCTCTCGTACGTCTGCACGTCGTTGAGAAGGCGGCCGGCGATGTTCAAGTGCTTCAGCAGCTGGCTGTACTCCTCGCTCCCAGTCATCTCCTCCGATAGCTCCGGCCCGACCAAGTATGCCGCCGAGAGGATGATGGGGGCCAGCGCGAAGGAGTCCTCGGCGGCCAGCATGTACTCCTCCAATGTCGCGGGAGCGTACTTTTTTGTCGCCCACTCTGCCTCCCTCATCATGCCCCTCACCGCATCCAGCCACTGCAGCACAGTAGAAATCAACATGCACTCAACCTGCAGCTAGCTCTAGCTTAGCTAGCTAGATTCACATTGCATCAAAGAGCTGCGGATTGCGGAAAGATGAGATCGATAGACTTACTACTCGAGCAATGTGATCCATGACGCTTCGATTCTGTACCAGAGCGGCGTTCGCCGCGATCTGCTTGTTCGTGCTGTACACAGCATTGAACAGAATCTCCACCTTCTCGGAGCAGAAGCCAATGTCGCCGTGCTTGTCCCACCTGCATGCATGCATGCATGCGCCACAGCAGCAAGATCATAACAGGGCAGATCACACCCAGCAATTAAGCAGACGTTGTGGACGAGTGCGGTACAGTACTTCTCTATCAACGCGACGAAGTTCTCCAACTCTTCCATCGATCCTACGCCGTCGAACAAGTCGTCGACCGCGGTCGTCAGCACACTGTTCTGGGCCCATGCGATGCGGGCGTCGGATAATTCGGAAGGGAACATGGTGGCAGCTGTGCTGAAGAGGGTGATCAGTGGCATTATCCTTGCAAATTTCAGCTCATCCAGTCTGAACTGTGCCACCCAACTGCAATTTTGTGGAGGGCATTACACAACATTGTTAAAAACACCTCCTTGGTATGGATCCAAGTAGGGGGACAGGACAGACAGATTCACAGATAGCTAGATCTCTTCACCTCTTGAGATACTGGAGTTCTTGCTGGTAAACACACTGGGAGGAGCTGAATTCGCCAACAGCCAAAGCTAAAATTTCGTCGTCTGCACGGGAGCCGCTGATCCAATGCACAATAGGTTCAGATTTCACAAGCTGGGAGCCCTCAGCCTTGAATTGTTCAATGTTCCTCTTGTGCTCTAGCCGTTCCAAGGTTGCTTGGAGGGGGAATTTAAGGGTATACTCCACCTGAAAAATACAAAAAACGCTACTCTGAAAAAGAACGACTCCTATTGCTGACATGTATGATATTAATTAGTTCTTACCTCAGGTATTAGTGATGCTGATATCTTTTTGGAAGACAGTTGTTGCTTGAGTAGTTTAGATGACCAAGAATGAATATTTTCTAGGATCAAATCGTCTTTCGAGAAACGAACTTGCGAGGTTCTATACAGCTCCAGCAGGGTCTTGGTATCGTTCAGATAGCCATGAATCGAATCATCGAAGCTCGATTGTTCGGCAAACTGAACCATTCCATCTGGTCAACAGCTCCAAGGTGGTGACAACAATTTCAAAAAACCGAAAGAGAGCAAGGATGCTCGGATCTTACAAGTTACAAGTACCTGAGGCGACATCGTAACCGTGCACACGCAGGAGTCGAAATGCTTTTGAGCAGGTCGCCATATCCATCATGACCTCCTCCTCGTTTTGCATCCAGCACCTGGATGCATGCAAGCACAACAACACAATCAAGAACTCAAGATAAAAGGAATAGGTATAAAGGCTAAAATCCGTAGGAGTTGCAGCTAGCGACCTGTAAGTCATGTCCAATATGTCTCTTATCTCATATGCAAAATTCTGAGAGATCCCTGTCTTTTCGAGAGTATCCACCATGCAAAGCCGGGAGTACACATCTTGTGGATGCATCGCTGGGACTGCAAGAAAAGAAACACACATCTCCAATTATTAGAAAGCTCATGTGTGGACGGCGTGTTCTTGCTCACTTGGTTTGGACGGAGTGTGAAGAGGGCGCACCCGGGCCGTCGAACTTGCTTGCGAGTGAATCCAGATAGCTGAGTGCTCTGTGGTCGAAGGTGTGGATTGCTGCTGCAGCTGTTGTGGAAGGCGAGTTGAACAGCGATCCGTTCTTCCGTTGATACGCCATGACCTGATCCCAATCTTGTAGGCTCCCCAACCCCTCCGATACAAACGCCATGAACGCTTTCCTTGCTGAGGCCGTGCCACTGCCGTCCCTGATCACACAGTCAAAGAAGCTACATGAACACAGAAAGGCAGTAAAGTTTGAGTTCCCGCGCTTGGATTTTGCTTCTGATCGACTAACCTTTCCAGCTCGATTCTCCGGAGGTGAAGAATCCCGTCAATGTCCGTTTGCATCACAGGGAGTTCCAAGCCCATCCCAGTGGCGAGGCTCAGCATACCAGAGAACGTGATGCTAAAACCCACAGGAGCGGCAGATTGGCCATCCATGGCGACGGAGAAGTTTCTCCCAATAAAATCCAGCCCTGTCAGCAGCACGGGTACGTAGACGGGTTCATTCTCGGAACACGACGAGGCATAGACAAGAACAGATTGACACCAGGGAATGCAACACAATTAATTGGCAATCGCAAGCAGTTCCTTTGGTACCTCTCCTGACGTGATCCCGGCCTGCATCCCATCTCGCGAGCGCAAGAACACACGCCAGCGTCGACAGGAGAATCTCTTTGCTGACTGATGAGGCTGATGGGTTGACGCCCCAAGATCCGTCGTGCTGCTGGTTGGCGAGGATCCAGTCGACGCACTGCGGAAAGCAGGGAGCCTGAGGGGAACCACGGCGTGGCACCATGGCCACCCATGCCGTGTCGTACGAAGACGGCGAGATTTCCGCTCCTCGCAGCTGCTTCCTTACCGCGGCCTGCATTTCCTCCCTTTTCTGCATGCATTCCACGTAAAAAGTAATGAGCTAAACCAACAAATACTTTATTTCACTTTTTTATTAGGAAAATATTAGTTTCTTATTTATATATTTCCTCTAGTTCCTTAATTCCAACACATATTTTTACATACCAATAAAAAAATCAATTAGTGTATATATTTTATATTCTGAGAATTTTACAGCGCCTCCAAATTTTGCGGACCGTTTAATATATACGATCCAACAGTTCAGATTTAAAATTACCAAGAGGTAATAAATTATAAAACTTTCCTTCGATATATGTAAACCCATATACATACAATAATTAATTCTCTTCTTTCACATGCTAGTAGATTAATTGTTGCATGCGATAGAAAAAGAAATAATGGCGATATGCATGCATAGTACTTTCCATAATCAAACCAGTTAGCCTATTTTTAATTAATTTTTTTAAACGTACTTAATCAACGGTACATATAAGTTTTGACTATTGACTAACTCAAGTATGTCCTACCATGCTTTGCAGGCTTCCTGCATTTCCTCCCACTACATCCATCCTCCTCTCAACACCTGCTCCTGCCGCTGGAAAGAAGAACAAGCAGAATGCATGGAGCTAGCTAGGTGAGACATGCATATTCGGCAATAATGCCTGCACTAGAACCAACAAATTTTTGTATTATATGTAAGCTAAGCGAGCGGAACGGAGTGGAGTAGGATGCACGTACCTCTCGTGATCACAGCAGGAGCCGCCCTGCTGAGTTGCTTAGGTGAAGCCACCAGGAATCGCATGCCGGGATTCGTCGTCGTCGCCATCTCGATCACTTAGTTGAATTGGCTGCTACTGCAATCAGTATACCCAAAGGTGAGAGAGAAGGAAAGAGACGCATGTTGCAGAGCAGAGCAGAGCAGAGGTTGAGAGGGAAGGACGAACCAGAGGAGATGGAGATGAGGAACACTGCAAACTCTGCTTATATAGACCGTGCGCGGATCGAACTCTGCTCAGGCTCGAGTAGTTTGGAGATTTGGCACGTGCATCATGCGTGCCAACACGCGGACGACTTTGCAATGGGAAGTTGGGAACGAACGAACGATGGAATAATGAGACGGAGTCGCGTGTTGTACTCCTGTAAACGAGCTGAGGTGAGGGAGACGTCGGTGATGGAAACATGCCTAAAAGAGTTCTGTCCTAAGGCCAAATGTTCCGCTGAAAATTGACTGCTCGCTAGCGTAATCTCCTCTCGTAACGGAACGAGATTTTTTTTTTTACTTAGCGTAATTTAGGACAAGTATTTTGACAGACGCCTCGGGCTTGTGCTAACGTGCCCAATTTTGCTACATCGTGATGATGATGTTTTTGACAAAAAATGGAAAAAAAATTTACACGCTCTGTTGTAGACTGCGTGCATGTCTGTGTCTGGATTTAATATTTTGCAGTACGATGAATTTAGAAAGTCATACTACCTAGATTCGTTGTACCTCTGTAAACGAGCTGAGGGAGACCACAGTGATGAAAACATGCTGAGGGAGCCGATGGATTCGTTGTACACATAAGTGTGTACTCACAAATTAAATTGGATGATACCAACAAAATATCTTTTATAGAGGATAATCGAATCTACTTATACTTAAAAGATCAACACACTCAAGTAGTCAACTTTCACAGTTACCATGGAGATCAAATCAATATAAGCAAATTTGTGATACCTTTGTGTAATAAGACTAATATATCATAGACTATTGTGTAATAAGAGGATTCCTTATTTTTTCAGGAGCTTATTTAAAAGTATTAAAATATGTAATAGAATTATATGAAACATATACTACTTTTTTAGCAGTATATAGTGGCGTAGTGCAATTCGTTGGCTATTAGAAAAATATGAGAGAAGAGAATAGAATTAGCCAGTTACAAAAATAGGTTATTAAACTAACTATTAAATTATTGAGATAGATTTTAACCTAATTAAAAACACACACATATATATTTACATACATACATATATACTCAATTTTTTGCAAAAAAAATTTAGGGTACAACTGTACCCCTTGCTCCATTACAGGTCCGCCCTGCTTTGGAACCCAAGAATTCTACAAAATTTTCATAGAAATTAAATTGAATTCTTCAAATTTTCTTTGAAAATACTACATTCCAAAGGATCCTAAATGTCTGTTTGGCACAATTCCAAATCTAGAATTTTCTACAGCCGATCCAACTTAGCTATAAGAAAATCGCAGATCTGAATAGTACAAAAAGTCTACTAAAAGCTTCTTTGGAACACAAAAATTCTACGGAATTTTCATAGAAATTTAATTTAATTCTTCAAAATTTATTTGAAAATACTTCACTCCAAATTACCCTTTTGGCACAGTTCCAAATCTAGAACGTTTTAGAGCTGATCCAACTTAGCTATAAGACATTGTAGATCTGAAGTAGTGGATGGATCAAAGTTACTTACTTGAGTAATCTAGTTTTTTATACTAAAATTAAAAATTTAAACTATTTTATAATCTATACAAACCTAGATCTAGTATAAATCTAATAACTAGAGTTGTACTAAATAGACCCTAAATATTAACTGTTACGTATTTTCGATCCGAATGATTAGCACTTCTCTGTCCGTCGGTGTGTAACGACTACAAGTCAACCCAATGATTAACACATTATATAACCTAAAATTCCAAAATTAATCTGTAGGTCCAGTAAGATTAACTAATCGGAGCTAGCTAGGCACCTTCTTTCAAAGTTACCGATTTAAAAATGCCCACCACATATTTAAATGTGTCTTCAGAAGTCAACGTGCCATTTCAACTTAGAAGGTAGCTAGAGCATGCGTGAGGTTTAATAAAAACTAAATGTTGGGGCGCGCCACTTATGATGTTCCTTGCGGTTGAGGCGCGCCAATGGCGCGCGTTGATGTTTGTTTTATGTTGTCATTTATAATGATATGCTATAATAGTATGTTGAGTAATTTTCATTCAAAGTTGAATAAAAAAGTTGTTAAAATTGAGGTCCCTAACTTTCAAGAAAAAGTTGTAGTTTTTAAGAAAACTGATTGACCCCTAATCTTGTTTGATTTAGCTTCTAGCTCCGCGACCAAAAAACTGGTGGTGAAAACCGAACAAACACGACCTAAGCAGCTCCATCCAATAGCTAGCTAATAGAATATCCTAAGCAACATCAAATCTTGAGACAGAACAAATATCAAAATTTCAGGTTTTCATGTGGTCGTCAGTGTCGTCGAGTGCACTCCCTATAGCAGTCACCTGTGCTGATGTCACCATGTGAGCCTACCATACAGGATGGTACATATTTACAAGCGGCGGGTTTTCGTTAGATTAGAGCGCTCCAAACAGCAGAATCTCCTTCACCGCAACGAGAATGTGCATCCTTCATCCTCTCCATGGACTTGCATATGCTGCTACAGGTCCAGTTAAAAGACGCAACAAACATTGCCAGCTTTCCCTTTCCACTCGCAATCTATGCAATTGTTATTCAGAAATTTGAGAGAATTTGGTAATAACATGGCCATAGATAACATACTGCTTTATTGAAACATAGGTCGTAAGATCTTTTGAGATCGCATATATCTGCCCGGTAGCATGACAGAAGTATTGACGGTTTTCGGAGTAAAACTGTAGCAATTTCGACGACTGCTACTGCCGTGAGTCAAGAACAAAGTTAAAGAGGAAAGCACACAATGGGATTTTTGTGATGGTGTCATGTAATCAGGATAGGTTGTAGCTGTGCATGGTCTTTTGTTTATGAGAAATGAAACAAATCAGAAAAGCTGATACGCGAGCACGTCGCACATCATGCAGCTAACAGACTCCACTACTTCCTGAGCTAACATGCAGCAAAACAAACTAAGTTAAACGAACTTGCTTCCTGAACAAAAATGCAGAAAGTAAACTAAGGCATGGACAACTGAACAACGCTCAAGATTATATAACAAGTATTTGTTCCCTTCCTCTCCAAATTTCCAGTACTCAGATTCATTGTACTTCACATTCCTATATGAAAGGAAAAGAAATCCTCGATCTCTGAGGGGCTCAGAACTCTGCATTTTGCATGGACATATTAACATTCAACAGACCATTTGATTCCAACAGGGCAACATGTTATAATATTCTATCATGTCAACTAATTTCCAAAGAAGATACAGCAGAGACAAGTGCAATAACAAACTGATGTTAAACCTAATGAACTCAATATAAAACATCAAATGAAAAAGTAAAAAATCTAAAATTTAATGTCAAGAAAAAAGTTTGACATATTACGAACCTCTATTCAGAGAAAGGGGTAAATGTACAAGCAGACAAGCCTAAAGCACCTACAATATAATGCAAAACGGCCAACTATTTTCTCGAACTCAAAATAGCAAACTCCACAAGTTTTTTTGAAAAACAGAAAGATTAGTTCTTTGGCGGATGCAACAAGGAATCTGATAAATGGCGGCAACAAGCTGATTGAGTCTGTATATGACATACTTGAATTCTCAGTCAGATCGGATTATCCCAATTTCAATGTCGTTGGCAGAGATTTGCCCTTCATATCTGCAGATTCAGAATTCAATCAAATTGTTTTGGAACAAAGGTATTAAACAGAAGCAACAAATAAGAAAAACAAGGTACCTTTTTGAGTCAAAATTGCAGTATGAATGGCATCATCAAGCTCCATGCCCTTTGTGTATCTGCAATGAAACCTTAAATGAATGTGAAATGATGCACCCATATATGTTTGAAAAAATGATAAACCTGTATAACAAACCGCCACTTAAATTAAGAAAAGGAGATTATGTGGCATAAAATTATGCAACATAATATTGATCCAATCAAAGAGAAATGATACCACATGTAACAGTGTCTTCTAAAAGAGTATCACTGGTAAACTTTGTAGATCTTCTTACCTCTTCTCATGAAATGTTTTTGCATTTGACACATTTTCCCTATAGCTGATACTTTCCAAGAAAAGTATGATCCTGATGGATCGACCTATATAAACCAATGATAATGCCAACCAGCCTCCATCTTATTAACTACTGATAAAAGTGTTTGAAATACAATAATCAAAAGTACATACTATAAAATATTATTTTTAATAGCCAGATTGTATTAATATGAAAATTCTGTCTGGTGTATATTCAACAGTGGAAAAAAGGTCCTGCATAATTATTTGTCAATACCTGGTACAGTTGGGGCCATCGTCATCATACCCAGCAATCAACAAAGATACACCAAATGGTCTTACACCACTGCAAAAAGATCATAATTCAATGTATCATCACATCAAATCTATAAGGAATAAAATAATGATATTCCAGTTTTTGTGCTCCACCAATATGATAAGCACCCGTGCACCATAAACAATGGATTCCAGCGTGTGGCTTCTAATATACTTGTGTAGATCTTAATTTGATCACACATGGATCACTCAGAATTTTCCAAGAGGTCACCCATACTGGTACTACTCCCGCCTGAGCACGCTTAACAATGGAGTTCTGAGGAGATTTGGTGCCAGCTAACTCACATCCCTTTCACAACCACTCAGGTCTTTTATAGTCTTACTAATTATTGAATAGAATAATAATTATCACACGCATGAATACTATAACATTGTGCAGATATTTTATAATATGTGGTTTTAAGAACAAAAAATATTTAGCGACCTTAATTCTTAGGAATAGATCATGTAGCGAATGTCCACGATCTCATAAAACCAATGAAAAATGAACGTGTATAAACTTAACATACCCAGATTGTGTAAGCTCCTGCATAACAACAGCTGTTTCTCGGACAAGCTGTGTAATAGGTATAGTTTCCTGCATTTGTCGATAAACATAACAATTAGAAAGAACCACCAAATCAGAAAGAATTGGATGGTTGATGGCCGAAAATGTGCATCAATAACTGTGCACATACCATGGGTGATTCAACAAAACCATCAAATGTGAATAATGTTTTTCAGGGATGGTGCAACCATAGCCCATAGGCAACTGTCAGTCTGCCACTGTCATTTCTAGCTTACGTGCCTTCCATTGTATCTCTAAGAAATTTACTAACACTCATGGCTTTTCCTATTATCAAAGTACATGAGTACTTTCTCATGTTGATAAATTTGAAACAATATACAGTAAGACGCATCTAATGAGCCATAAAATTTTATTGAACGTTTGAGTGACAATAGATTCAACAGCCAAGAAGAGGTGCTAATACCACTTTTTTCTTTCTGATACTTTATATTGCTTTTGTAAGAACACTTCCTAAGGAAACTTGTATCTACAACATATCCTTGAAGAAAATACTGCAAAATAGACTTTCAAATACCTTATATAACCTATAATATTGCTGCGCTTGCTTTCGACTTTTTCTCACTAAAACACGGAAGTCTGGCCCCATGCCACTGGAAACAAAATTGAGGTAAGCACATGAATATATAAAACAAAGGAGTGAGAGTTGACAAGTGGAGTCAACACCAAGATATGTGCTTCTGCCCTTCACATACAACAAACATGTCATCAAATAGAGAGCCAACATAGAAAATTTTGATCGAGCATTATGCACATCTAACGAAAAATGGTTGAGAATGCCTATATCAAGACAAGGCAAAAACTATGTTAATCATAAGGGCCGGAAGTGGGTAAATTGTAGAAACGCATCTCCCAGTAAGTAAAATTTTGCTACCTAAAAATTACTGTTTTCTCTCTGAATATTTCTCCATCACCCCATAATAATCAATTGGCCACATCATACAAAACATTCTTCTGTGGCTGGATCACATGGTACATACATTAAAATAGGTAACTCACATAATGTAATGAAACTTCAAAAGTTTGGATGCTACCAATCAATTGTGAGCCACTTAATTTCCATAAGTTTAGAAAGTGTTAAGTTTGTTAGAAGGTAAATGGATTAACTTGAAGCTGAAATACATTAATGACGATGATTAATTAAATTGGAAATAATGATTATTAGATTACCTATCCCACCCGAGTTGATTCATCAGATAAGACAAAGTTTCCTGTAAAAAGAGACAAAGGTAAGATTAAATTCTGTTTTTTCTCTATGCATCTGACATACCTATGACTTAGATTCCTTAACCCATGGAAGGCCTTAGGAGAACCAAAAGATCATATTGTTTGGTACTATAGAGGATACAAAAGGTATACCTGAACATGCAGTCATACAAGATAAGGTACAATTTGTCTAATAATTAATAAAGTCTTCCAACATATTTAATAACTATATATGGATTTGCCACAAAATTCATGTTATCACAATTCACACATCCCAGTATTAGCCCCTTGCAATATATGTACATTTTTTCATGCAGCTTGCGTAATGAATTCACTAAACAGGGAGAACAGAACATGAAAATATGTACATTTTTGCATGCAGCTTGGGTAATGAATTCACTCAACATGGAGAACAGAACATGCATATATGTACATTTATGCACAATATCATCAAAAAGTCATGCAAAAATAGAAATAACAAAAGATGAAAATGAAAAAGTAATTTACCGCATATATAATAAAAACTAACTTCATTATCACAACCCCAGGCCGTCCTCAACCAGTAATTTTGGTATCCATCAATAAAATGTACCAAATATGCCAATACAGAGATGACCTGAACAGACAAATAATAAGAGAGATTCTTTATCACTCAAAAGAATGAGTTTTAATGGATAAGTAACAAAGCATATCCAGAGGACTTACAAATTGCACCAGAGCAAAGATGAATAATATATCTCTAGTAACAAAGAAATGAAACTTCAGTGTTCGCAATTTTCTGTCAGTGTGAACATGAACCCTCAAGTAATAAGGAGCCTTACAGGTGGTCCAATGAGAAAATGCAAATCCCATTGTTAGTTTGTCACACAAGACAGTTGCTTTCACACAGATTACTAACCAATTGGGAGTTTTTTTGTTTTTCATCTACCATTAATGCAGCAGCAACATCATAGCATAAGCTGACAAACACACAAGACAATTGTTTTCACACAGATTACTAACCAATTATGAGTTTTTCATCTACTATTAAAGCAGCAGCAACATCATAGCATAAACACAGAAGACATTTTTTCATACAGATTACCAACCCACAACAATTTGCCCAATTTAACACGCAAATGAAAGAACAGGACGGGAAATAAACCAACCCGCACCGGGATGGTCTTACCTTTATGGCTCTCCAGTGGTCGAGGCAGTCGCGGTGGACGCATTTGGACATTCCCTTCTATTCTGCAAATTAGGAGGAACCAACGAACTCAGCATAGTGTTTCTGTTGATGACCCTAAGGAAACAAGACCTTGTTGTTGCCCACGCCGTCTAGCGAAATTAACTGAAAGCGATAATTGTTCTTCCATCCAAAGAATGGGGAGTGCATCTACTGAGATCCTGCAAGTATGCATGGCATATAAACACATTACATCAAGAACCCATTTTTTACATTGTTTCCCCCTAATGAATCAACAAATTTTCTACTATAGAAGAAACAATTCAAGAACACCAACTAAAAGGTGGCACCTTTAGAAATTAAAGAACACAAATCTACACACCATCGCTACAAATCACGGGAATTTCCACCTAAACATTTCACTGAAACACTGGACTGAGCTCAACCAGAGCGAGAAAGAGCTTAGAGAGAGAGAGAGAGAGGGAGAGACAGTGAGAAAACAAGCAGCAATAGTGAGCTCTTACAATGGGGGTGTTCTTGAAGCTGAGGTGCGGAAGCGGCTCGGCGGCGGAGATATGTACAAGTGTGAGCTGCATGCCCATGACACCGAGGAGCACCATCAGGTCGTTCCAACTTGACGCGCTCGCGACGCCGCCTCCTGGCACCGCCATCTGCGCACGCGCCAGCTGTTCCCTCACCCATCGGCCCTACACCTCCCACCTCGCCGCACGCGCGCCGTCGCCAGACTCCAGATCTGGGCCCTCCATGAAGTGGGAGAGGGGTTGTTCACCTTGAAGTCCTCGAGGTTGAGGATGAGCGGGAGCACAGCGAGGGTCGGTCGCTGATTTGGCAGGCCGGGGCGGGGAGATCGGCGGAGGAGCAGGAGGCAGTGCCCCTGTGCGATCTGGAGGGGGATATAAATCTGAGATGATGGGTGGACAACGCAGGATGGAAAGGAAGGAGACGACGCACGAAGAAATGATTTTTTATTGGTTGAGCGGATGACATGAGAGAAAAAGTGACTGAGTGAAGCGACATGACGCTGCGACAAATTTTAATGCCGACACCACGCCGAACGAATGGCCAGTGCATGTAGCAATCGAACGGTCAGAAAAAAGATCGTGACAATCAAATGGTCAAGAAAAAATTGACGACGTGGCCAGGCCGGCGGGGCGCCCAGCCCGCCGGGTTTCTAAATAAGTTGACCTTTCATTGAAGAAGACTTTGTATCTACACATGCAACTTTGTTTCTATCTTACCTACAATCTGTTTATAAATGAAAAAAAATCTTTAATATCTTTTAGCAAGCATTATCTACTACATGTCACTTCATAATAATAATAATAATAATAATAATAATAATAATAGTAATAATATAGGTGAAATAAAAAGATCGTGTCTAAAAACTCCCCAACGTACATCGGCGAGTGTGTCATTGTCGTCATCTCACGTCGTTATTGAATAATTTAACTATTTGTCGTTCTACTTAAGTGTTTCCACATATCATTATTATTAAAAACTTTAGTCGTCTATTCTTATCGTAAATCTATTAAATTCACTTCATATTATTATTATTATTATTATTAATTTTTTTGTGTTTTATTCTCATCGTAAATTTATCTTAAAAGTAACAATTGATAAAAATAAAACTCAAACGTATACGACCAATTCAGCATCGACATTTTTTTTAAAAGAAGAGTGTTGTCTGTTGAGTAGCTAGCTCGCTGGGATCGATGGTCGCGTCACGTGCGTCTCGTGTGGACTTTTGTGCGCGCGCATGGGAGAAAATGTGGCACGTACGTACGTAGCGTATAGTAGTAGGATGCATGCACCCGCGCGCACAAATAATAATGGGAGAGAGAAAGAAATACTATCCCTAACATTAATTCCCAACCAATTCTTCATATAATTACTCACTTGATTGTAATTTCCATTTAAAAAATGGGCATTGGATCAGTTTTTTCATTTGAAGTCGTTTGGGGGATATATAGCTCTGCATTAGATCCACATTTAGCTCACTGATGATGCTAGCTAAGGCAATATTTGGTTTTCTGAATGAAGTTAGATAGAATCATTTTTAAATAGTTTTTAGTGTAGATGAAAACTATTTGAGAAAATATTCTCTTAAGATATTGAACGAGTTGATTAAAAAATCAGTGAAAAATTCTAGTAAGGATACATCAAAATTCCGTCGACCAAAGCCGATGGAAGTTAGGCTAAATCCGACGGAAGAAACTAATTTTTATCGGTTTTTGGCTGACGGGGACGTGTTGACGGAAATTGACTTAACTTCTGTCGACTAAGCATGACTGACGGAAGTTACCTGGTAACTTCCATCGATCCAACATTAGCCGCCGAAAAATTACTAGCCAATAACTTCCACTTTAGACCATCGAACCGAAGTTAACTTTTTTTTTGTTTTTTCTGTACATTGCACTAGTCTCGCACCATAAGATTGCCTCTTAAATGTTCATAGAAAAGTACACGTAGAAATACACATCAACTGAAATGATGACCAGAAGTGAATTTCAATTATTTTACATGTTGGCAAAAAAAACATTGATACAAAAGAACCGAATTATGCAGCGTCTCTACTAAAATCATCTGTCGTCATCATACTACAAACAAAGTTAACTGTCATATGGAACCATAAATATATTAGTAAATTGCATCTTGCATCATTGCATCAGGTAGATACTAAATATATCTTCCGTAATAAAGAAACAATGACTCAAGTCATCCAGAGTTAAATCACATTACAGCAAATTGCATTTTGAGTTCTTACGTCAGAATCAAGATGACGAGAGAGTAAGAGTTTTCACCCTTCATGCTGCTAGCAATCGCCAAAACACCATGTGAATGGAGCTGCAGATATTAAATATGTCAGGGACAACTGCAGATATAATTCAGATACAGGAAAATGAAAAAGGATATTAAAGATCATTAGTTTGATACTTTGATTAAACCATCAAGGCTATGTCATGATTTAGACATTTATTATCTGCTTGAAAAAAACTGGTTTATTATCTACAGATCCTTGTTAGAAGGTTTATGTTTTCAGTTCTATAAGGCGTACGTGCCCGGGAAATTTTTTTCATTTCAAATCTGTATGACGATTTTGAAGAATTGCAAAAATGAGTATCGGTCGGCACTTTAAGTCGGAGTGCCATGTCAGCTTCAGTCGACACTTTAAGTCGGAGTGCCATGTCAGCTCCAGTCAACATTATTTTTTTCATTTCAAATCTGTATGGCGATTTTGAAGAATTACAAAAATGGGTACCGGTTGGCACTTTAAGTCGGAGTGCCACGTCAGCTCCAGTCGGCACTTCAAGTAGTGCCGACTGGAGCTGACGTGACATCCAGTCAGCACTTCAGGTGCCGACCGGTACCTACTTCTGCAATTTTTCAAAACCGGCATACAAATTTGAAATTGTCTTTTAAAAAAATTCCGTGCCCGGGTTCCTGTGAATTTTACATAAGAAGACAATGTAAATTTTATATTATATTATTATGCAATTTTTACTGAGTAAAAAATTAAGTAAACATGCAAATAACGAAACGAAGTATCATCTCAATGTACAAATAAAAGCGCTTCTCTTGTAAGTAAAGAGATGATACAGTGGATAGCAACCAAAACTGAAACAAACCTGTGAAAAGAGAGTGGCAGCTTGGCAGGTATCTACTATTATTATCAACTCTTTAAATCCGAAAAGAAAAGGGCAGTTTGAAGTTCTTCATTATCTTGGAACTTCAAAAACTCATCGTCCCTGCCATGTCCAGTCGTGTACAAAAGAATATGGCTTCCTTCATCGCTCAAAATACGCTTGAATCTTGGTACAACACTTTCATGTCTACCGGTCAAAACTCTAAAAAAAAATTCAACTGTGACATCATAACCTCGGTAATCAACCTGGCATCAGGTAGCCAAAAGGTACAATCAGAGCATTGAATCAAACTATTTTTTATCATAAATATAAGGTTATGATTTAGGAAATGTCCTGATATATACTCATATTTATGGGCAAGTAGATGGACTGCCACACGTTTGGACATGGACCAAGCAAGCAAGTTTCTTCTTTTTTTTACCATGCAAATTGTCTCAAGGGTCATGGGGACTTAAGTTTTCAATAATTAAATTAAGCATGTAAATGACAGACCTTGTTCCTATTTTGATTGAACAAATAGACATGAATTATTATTATAAAGCAGTATTTAGCATCGAATACTACTACCAAGACACGAAGAAATTTGGTGTCCATTGTTATTCACATAAAGCAGTATTATAAAATGCGCTAGGCGCTAGTTGAGCGGCGACCCACCACCTAGCACCTAGGTCTAACTTCCAACCATCCATGTTACCAGTACTTTTTAGATCTCATTACTTCATTTTACTAGTTCCCACTTCATTTTGCTAGTTTCTAGACAACTTTTCTTCTTTCCACACCAAACAACAGCTATCCCCTCCCCTCTCCCGGACTTTTCTTCCTAGGAGGCTAGGAAACTTTGCTGCTCCAGGCGCTTCCCCTCCCCTCTCTTCAGTCTTCCCCTCCGGTCATGCCATGGTGGTGAAGAAGCAAGGAGGCGGCTACCACGTGCAGGACTCGCCATGAGGAGGAGAGAGTGGCCGTCGGCTCCCTTCCCGCCGCCGGATCTGGCAGCCTGCTCCCCTCTCACCGCCGCCTACTCCCCTCCCGCCATCGGATCTGGCCGCATGGCCTCTCCCACTGCCGGAACTGGCCGCCTAGCCTCTTCCTGCTGCCGGTTCTGGGCCGCCTAGGCACCGCGGTCAACGCCTAGGCCGCGGTTGACATGCCTAGGCGGCCTGGCCGTCCAGCCGGCCGCCGAAGGGCTCCGCGCGGCGCTGGGTTGGCGCCCAGCGCCTAATCACGCCTAGGTGCCCGCCTAAACCCGATTTTTACAACACTGACATAAAGTACAATTGGCAATGCATAAATGATTGTTATAATTTGTACTATGTCTAGTGCCGTTCAGGCTTTTGGCTTTTCATAATCTCAAACTAAGTATAACAAACATATTCTCACAAAACAAGCAGTGAAAATGTCAAAATTTCAAAAGAACAGGTTCCCTCACAGTCTTGGAGTATGATTAGCACTTTAGCACTACCACTAATTGTATCACCTAGCATTCTGCAAAGAGATTCCAAACTCTAACTAGCTAATCCTTCTTAAAAATGTTTGATCGAGATGTATTTAAAAATAACGAAAGATGGGTATGGTAAGGTAATGAACAATAAGGATATCACTGAAGTACCTTTATGATTTTTAAAGCATGCCAAAATAGTATGTAAGGCCCAACAACATTTCAAATAGAGAAAAATGAGGCAGAGAAATTTAATATCTCATGCTCCAGATCTCACTTATTCTACAATCTACAGGATACATTCAAGAAGTTCAGCCAAAATTGCATCACTGAACATGTAAAATGTATTTTTGGAAAACCTAAAGATTACATACTGGAAATAATTGTGCCAACGTGGTGAAGGCACTTGTACTTGGTCGGTGCCTCCTTGCACACCTCGCAGCTCCCACTGCCCTGCCCATCTCCAGACTCCAGGCCACCTCCCGTGAGAGCTCCTCCAGGCACGACCCACACCTGCATCCGCAGCCGCCCAAGGTGTGCCATGCTGATGATGGTGGGCCTACGCGTGACCAATAGGCTGGAGGCGATGGCCTGGCGGGCGGTCGATGGTGGCGCGGAGGCGATGGCCTGGTGGGTGGTCGGAGGCGGCGGCAGCGGTGGTGGAGGCGATGGCCAGGCGACCGGCGACCGTCCAAGCGGTCGGAGGCGGCGGCTAGGTGACGCGGGACGACGATGGGGAGATGACGAGGCGTCCGCGCGCGGGGAAATGTGTGGCAGTTTGGCTCGGGATTCGCGAGCCAGCTCAGGTTCGGCCGAACCGAGCCGAGTCTGACTCCCTCGCTGTGCCGCTGAGCTGAACTCGAGCCAAGCCTCCTGGTTCGGCCAACATTCGAGCCGAGCCGGCTCGCTGGCTCGGTCACCGACACATAGAGCGAATCTGTTTCTCTATCTAGTGCATAAAATTAGAGATTCATGTGAAGTAAATAACATCAAATTGTGTATTTTCATCATTGCATGAGCACTATGCTCTAAACACCGAACAATAGACACATCTCATCTCCCCTCCTGACAGTTGTCACCCTCGATGCCCTCGACGGCCAGCGGTCCTTGGCCCACAACCCCCACCGAGCACCGCTACCTACACCCGGTGCCACCACCTGATTTTCTGAGAGGAATGAGTCCCCAACAATGTCACTTTCTAAGTTAAGTGAGCACAACGCATTGAAAAAGATTAAAAAAACAAGTGGACAGTGGCACTAACGAGCCGAGCCGGCTCGTGGCTCGGCCGAGCCTGAGCCGAGCTAGAATTTTGGCTCGCTAAACCATCCGAGTCGAGCCTAGCTCGGCTCGCTAAAGAGGTGGCAAGGCCAAGCCGAGCTCGACTCGTTGCCAGCCCTATGTGGCGGCGACTGAGAGGATTTGGGGTATTAGGGCAAGTCCCATGGGGAATTATTGGGCCTACGGAAGTTAGGCCGCCGAAGTGTCTAACTTTTGCCGGCCCAATACAAGTCGAAAAAAGTTACGTTAACTTACATCGGCTCAGTAGGCTGATAAAAATTATATTATCTTTTGTTGGTTCACCTAGGTCGATGAAAATTATATTTCTTCTGTCAGCTTTTACAAAAACCGACGAAAATTATTAAAACCGACAAAAATATCTCATTTTCCTGTAGCATGCCTCCCCTTTCTTATCACTGTAGGAGACAACAATTGGGCGACGGGTTAGCTTACTGTGGTTTGTGGTTTGAGTTACTTGATTATTTATTATTAGTAGTGTGTTTATTATAAATAAACTTTGTTATGATATTTTTGTAGAACTTTCTTATACACTGTCTTAGATAACAGATCTTGATTATATATTAATTATGTTTTCATGCTAATCGATTCAGATTAGGTTGAGCAAGAGCTATCACTCTACACATGCTGTTGTTGAAGCAGCAATAGTTTTAATTGACAAGAGCACTAAACGACAAAGTCACAAACTTGTTGAGACTGAACCGGTGTTGTCTCTTCTTGCATTATTCAAATGGAAATTAATGAAGCATGCATTATGCATACAGTGACATAAAAGACAAGAAACCAACTATGTTATAATATGATGAATGATAATGGCTTTCATGCCAGTTTTCATCATAATGATGTCACACGCCACACGAGAAGGGGCCTGCAGGCAGCTCAATCATACCCGTGAACAGTACCCGCTACATACAAGTTATCATGGGTCGGGATCCATAATCAGAGAGGATAGCAAAACATTATGATTGAATTGATAACTGAAGAATTGATCGAGACCCTAACCATTGTCGGCGCGACGGAGTCATGCTCCACGTTGCACCACTGAGGTAGAGTCATGCTCGACGATGATTTCTTCTAGTGTATCGGCCCTATTTATATAGGCACATGGCTGATCTAATCTAATAACCTTAATCTGATTCTAACAACCTTAATCTACTAGAACTCATTTAATCTAACAATTCAATCCTAATTGAATTGAAATCTTAACGTTCACGGACATGATTGGGCTGTGGGTTGGCCTGTAGGCCCCCTTCTTGCGTGGCGTGTGACAAATGATCCATTGAAACTGTATTTACCGAACCTTCAAAAAAAATATTTAACCAACCCATGATCTGGAGGTTACAGGACGATCAAATTTCATTTAGCATGCAATAGAGCACATATGGATTCAAAAACAAAAAACAACTTGGTTCATGCCAGTTAGAAATCTGCATTATATAATATTATTAGTCTAAGATCACCTGGAATAACTTGGATTCAACACAATGAGGCTAGAAATTCTGTACTACCATGCAATCAAAACGGAACAAAGGTGATCAGTGACCACACGACTTGTCCAATTTCATGACTCCCATGATCTATTTCACTATGAAATCATAGAAGGAAATAAAATAAAAGAAAAACAAATCCAATGCAACAAAACAATCCTGTATCCATAACATTTACATGATTGGAGTCCTCCAAGAACATTGAACTCAACAAAATTCTGATGCAATTCTGCTTAAACAAACGCTCACGCTTCCTGAGTTTAGTCAGTTAAATTATTAGTCAGTTAAATTAACGTCATGGTAAAAAATTAAAAGACAATAAATGAGCTGAATTTGAAAATAAAAATATATATTATTAGTCAGTTAAACATGAAATAAATGTGTTAAATAACATAAATAAAACCAATACAATTTACCTAGTTCATGTTGTAGAGCACAATTTTACGATCGCTGCAATTTGGATGGATGAAAACACGCAGTTTGGATGCAAAAGTTACGAAGGTTTGAAGTTAAGGCGGCTTTTCTAAATTTTTTGGGTTTTTCTGATTTATTTTTCTAGTGAAAAAAGCTAGGGTTCATAACTAATCTCAAATAGCATAGTCCCTTTAAGTACCCAAAGTTACTAATCTCACTACCTGCCTCATTGTCATAACTCACTTTCAAAAAAGATGGGAAGTTTATTCCACCAAAGAGAAAATGCAGAGAAATTAGTACCATAATTGAAAGCTGTTTGAGAAAACTAGTTTTACTGAAAATAAAATACAAAGCAACTAAAAGGATCACCTTAACTACTTCAAGTAGGGAAGAACGAAAAGTCTAAATATGATTGCAATAATGTAATGATTTTAACCTTGTATTCCACGTATAAAATAGCTGACATTATTTTCAAGGTAGGAAATAATTAAATATCTATTTAAAAGGATCACGTGATCTTCATTTATTAACTAAATTGGATCGCTAGCCCGTGTAAGCCCATCTGCATTCGGATCATATCGTCGCTGCTGTGGTAGAGAGTTCATTCATAGCCTGCATCTTTTGGGCCAATAATAGCAGCGATCCAAAATTGGCGACGAGAAAATTGTTGCAGATCAAATTTGACACACTTTTATTTTCGATTTGGGCTGCGTATTTGCATGGCAGCTTGGATTCGCGTGATATTTGTTACTGTTTGGGAGAGCCGCGGATTCTCATAATCAGCTAGTCCGAGTATCTAGCTGCCTGGTTGGAGTAGCTAGCTGTTGGGTGGATGAGTTTTATTCAGTGACATAGTGGGTAAATAAAAATCTACAAAATCTGGAGAAGCTGGGGTTAGCCAGCTTATCAGCTACTAAGTTTGGAGAAACTAACTGCTTCTGCAGATTTTGAAAATCTGAGCTACCCGAGATGCTGTTTGGGGGAGCTTCTAGATACAAGCACATGCACCTTTAATTTATTAATTTATAACATAGGAATGGTCGTACCAAGATGGTGATATCCTTATTATTCCTTCTATAGCTATATAGTTTCACAATCTTATATAAGATTTCAAAACATTTTAGAAGCTATAGATTCTAAGAGTAGCTATTAGAAAAGGGCCTTAAGTGGATGTTAATGATATCATTGCAAGGTTTATCCTAAATCAAATAATTTTAAGTGTTGTTATGCTTATAGTAAAGAATATTAGCATGTAGCATACACTACCACACAAATGATCTTTAGTGACGGATAAAAGACACACGTCACTAATATACCTTTAGTGACATGTGTGTTTATAACTATCACTAAAAACCTACCTTTAGTGATGGGTCTTAATGATGTTCGTCACTAATAAGTCGCCAAAATTCTAAACTGATCTTTAGTGATGGGCAACGTTGAGACCAGTCACTAAAGACCTGCCTTTAGTGGTGCGTGTGAGACTCATCACTAAAGAGTGAAGACCTACCTTTAGTGACACGTGAATATCTAGACCCTTCACTAAAGACCTACCTTTAGTGACGCGTGAATATCTAGACCCATCACTAAAGACCGACGCATACGAAAATTTTTAAAAATTTAGGTGGGCAGAAAAACACTAGACCAAAAACATACCCACACTATTATAAAGCCCCGTCCCCTCTCTTCAATCTTTACTCTTAACCATTCTATAACTTCCTTCCCTTGCTTTTTCTACTTGATCTTTACCATTCTCATCTCGAGTTTTATCGATGGTGGCAATATCACTATAAGATCTACTCGACTGCGACCGACATTACATCATGCTCCACCCGACCAAGAGCTCATCGATATCGAACTCCTTCAACAAATGATATAGAGTTATTATCATTGCTTCACCAAATCCTATTGTTTCCTCTCCTCCATTGTTATCACCTCTTTATCTCTTTCTTTATCATCGTCTCTCCTCCTATATTTTATCTCAAGGTAGAGGTCTCACCGACAATGACCACATGGAAAACATATCTTCACAATGACAAAAATGGGAACACCTCCATGACCACCTCAGATCTATTCTTCTTCATTGTCACCACCTCTCCTCTATTATGGCTTGGAGTAGAAGCCTCACCGATGGTGACCGCATAGAAAACACATCGGAATGAAGACAAAATGATGAAAAGAGCACCTACATGACCATCTCGAATCTAATTGTTAACTCATTTGAACTGAAAGAAACTAAATGAAATTGTATAGAATATATATGAAATGAAAAAAATCGACCTTCAGTGATGGGTAAAGATGTATACCCATAACTAAAAGTCACCTTTAGTGATCACCTTTAGTGACAAGTGTATACCAGTCACTAATAATAGGTCATTAGTAATGTGAAAAGAGTGACAGGTATGATGTCTGTTACTAATGATTGTTATAACTTGTTACTAATAATAGCCTTTTTTAGGTTTTGATATCAAAATAATAGATCTAATACTTATTTGGTATTGAAACTATCAGTGTTTCTTATAAACTTAGTCAACCTAATTTAACTTCGAACAAAACAAAAAAATATATTTATGTTGGTTGATCCCAGATAATTAAAGGTGGATCCTATCGATAAAACCTAAAAAGTTCTCAGCAGCTAGCTAGCTGCCGCCTTACAAATTTTCTCTCTCTCGTGTATTGTATTTGTCATTTTGACAAGCTCCGGCAAGTCTTGACTTAGGGGGTGTTTGGACACCGGAACTAAATTTTAGTCTCTGGCATATCGAATGTTTAGATACTATTTCAGAGCATTAAATGTAGACTATTTACAAAACCCATCTATAATCGGTGGATTATTCGTGAGACAGAATCTAATGAGTCTAATTACGCCATCATTTGACAATGTGGTGCTACCGTAAACATTTTCTAATTATGGATTAATTAGGCTTAATAAATTCGTCTCGTGAATTATCATCTGGTTCTGCAATTATTTTTATAATTAGTTCATGTTTAGTGCTTCAAATTGATGTTCAAACATCCGATGTGACACGGACTAGATTTTAGTCCATATAACCAAACACCCCCTTATAATTACATGGTGACTAGAGCGTACGTAGGTACTCCCTCCGTTTACTTTTAAATGACGCAGTTAACTTTTATCTTAGCGTTTGACCATTCGTCTTATTCAAAAAACTTTTTGAAATATCATTTATTTTGTTATAATTTATTTTATTACTGAAAGCACTTCAATTGTAACTTATATTTTTGCATATTTACATAAATGTTTTGAATAAGACGAATAGTCAAACGTTAAGATAAAAATAAGCTAAGTCATTTTAAAGTCAACGCAGGAAGTATATTACAGATTAAGGGGGTGTTTGGTTTGGCCTTGCTAAAGTTTAGGGACTAAACTTTAGTCCCTTTTAGTCCCTAAAATGCCAAACATGGGGACTATTAGTCCCTAAACTTTAGCCCTTTAGTCCCCAAAATCTTGCTAAAAGGGACTAAAAATACTACTTACCTCACATGCATCGCTCTCCTTTAGTCCTTAGAACCAAACAGGAAAAGAGTAAAGTTTAGTCGTATAAAAAAGAAGAAGCTAAAATTTAGTTTAGTCGCCCTAACTCCATCACATGTCGCTGACTTGTGGTGCAGATAGTAGGCATGCATGGAAGAAAGAAGTGGCGTCTAGCTAGCTAGCAGGCGGACGTACCATCATATCGGTGGTCGCCGTACTGCGGAGGGCGTCGATAGATCTCCTCCGCCGTAACTAAGAAACTCCTGGGCATTTCAGAGTCAAACGATCGAACGGGGAAAAGTCAAAAGTGGTTGCTCGTGGGGCGATCGCGAGCCACGTACACTTGCGATAGTTACTAGCTAGTAGACGACCCTCAAGTCCTCAACGATAGATACTAAACCCTAGCTCGCCAGTCGGCATGCAGTCGCCGGGACCGGCGAGGCAGGCGGCGCGTCCCAATCATGCAACCGATCGATGGGATGCTTGTCGGCTCTTGCCTCGCCGTGTATCCTCCGGAACCTCATATGATCTGCTGCCGTGTATCATTAGCCAGCCGGTCGGTTTCACCGCCTCTCAAGTCTCATCACGACCAGCCGGAAACATAGCAGTACCCGTACCATCAGAGAACTCCACAATGTTACAATGTTGGAATACGAAGTGAATTGTTCACTTTTTAGTATCAGCTTTAAGATTTTGCATTAAATTAGTTAGTGCATATTAGAACCGGAGGTTTGGAATTCAAATCCTAATTGACATGTAATTAAATAAAAATTACAGCACACTTATTACACACTACTTTTAAGTTAAATTGGTTGATGCATACAACTCTTCAATACACAATATTAATACCGACCGAAAACATAGCAGTTTTTAAATTGATATTATTAGGGTTGACTTATTATCATTGGTTTGGTTTGCTAGGCTCTCCAACTTATACTAAAGGTTCTTCCGTCTTGTTTTTATTTATAGTCATTATTGTTAGATCTAATATTTTTCATACGTTGTTGTTTTTATATGTTGTTTTTAATTGTATTTCAGAATAAATATTTATTAATAGGATGCTATTATATTTATCCACATAATCAATAACAATATTACAAGTGTATATATACATATATATACATAATGTGCTATGTTCATTAAACAAACACATCCAATCATATGATTGTTCATCGAGAAGAAACCGATGAGTTGTTCTTGAAGTGCATCGGTGATATCCAACACGAGGATTTGACTTTTTATCTGCTTCAGTTGTCATTTGCAAAATGTGAATATATAAAAAAAATTCTTTGTTAGGAATGAAAATATTTAAACATCAAATTGGTACTGTTGGGGATATGACCCATGAGTACCAAAGATGGGTTTTATCAAACCGGACTGAGAGTAGGCCTAATCACTTTGGAGTCCGGTATGGCTCATTGGGAGTTCAAATCTGATAAGAAAACTTTGTGCTATATCTGAAAATTGAACACTAGATTTGATATTAAGAGATAAGTATGTATAGATAACCTTGTAAATAGGAAACAAATTGAAATTCGTTACATAATTCTTGATATCTAGGAAACCAACTTAGGTTAGAGCCCAGGTTTTATAAAGCTCACCCCTTGACTATATAAAGGGGGTAAGGTACCCCTAGAGACGATCATTAGACTTTATGCTTTCATAAGCTCTCGAGTTGTTTATCATACATACAGTCTATAAATTAAAAAACTAAGGATGTAAGACTATTATCCTCATGGAGGCCTCAACCTACATAAATTTCTTGTCTCTTTTGTATTGAGTCGACCATAGTGTTTAAATCACAACACTTCCCTACATATTAAATACAATCTCAAGTATCACATAGGTACACTGATCGGTAATACACCAACAGTTGACATGCTAGACAGGGGACAAGTCAATCTTATTTAGGGAGTGCAAAGGTGGCCCCACGTCGTCTCTTGGCTCTCGTAGGCTCTACATTCACTTTTGGAGATCTCACCTTCGTCGGCGACTCTATCGGGTGGTTGGTTCTATTCGAATAAGCCCTAACCACTTCAACGACAAGATCATCGTACCATTCCATGCCCCCGATCCCTTCACCAACCAAAAGTCTAACCGCATCGCCGACCGATTGGTCGGCCACATTATGGAGCTGCTCACCAACCAAATCACTATCCACGTTGTCGACCAAGTTATTGTCCAACATATCACCAAGAATGCAGTTGGGCGATTGGAATACCACATCTTTGACCACCCTATGGTCTCGTGTGTTGATAAGGTCTACACTACCCTAAGCACGCTGCTAGATGCCTAACCGATTGGCTGGCCCGACCATCTATGAGACCTTATAGATTGTACAATGGCAAGGTTGGTGAGACCTCCTAGGTGCCTACTGACTATGTTGTCCATCATGAGGCCCCCTAGGGATGTTGAAGGAAGGCGTCTTGTGGCAATAGATCGCGTCAACACATGATCGAGAGCCACATGATGGAATTCGAGGGCCACAAAGTGTATGAGACCCCGACGGACAACCTCGGTATTGTTCAAAAGACCCTAGACATGCTACCAGACTCCTAAACTATAGAAAATTGAAGTGCTAATCTGAGTTACACCAACCTAGTTGGACCGATCGGCTTAACTACATCAAGGGACTAAGGTGGGACCAACTCTACGCATAGCCCAAAGGAAGAGGGAAATCGGACGGGCTTGGCGTGCTAAAGATAACATGCACTAGCAAGATGACTTCCACAACGCTGGAGAGATCATCGACCGGATCAAAAGCAGAAGATCGTACACCAACCAAGGCCAACTATGGATGGTTCCTCTTATGCCCCTCGGGGTATGCCTTACTTTATTTTCACATCATCCAACAATGCATGCTTGGTGCTCAAGTCATTCACAATAGTGGTTGTCTCAGACACTTTTATGCCTAAACCAGTTGTGTAGCATGTACCCTTACTCAATATCAATAAAATTGGATTGTTTTTATACCATTTTCTCCTGATCTCGAGCATATGTGTTGTCACCCGACCTTTAATCGATCAGTCACATGCCTACGATTCGCTATGGGTTCACCCACATTTATGGTCTAGACAAGGGTACTTGAGACCGCACGATGCCCAAGGAACGATTTCATGCCATGATACTCAAGAGCTCGATTTCTTGAACATCTCACCGACACCTATTAACAACGTGCTTGATGGGTGACAAAAGAGCTAGTGTACACACCCCTCTTAGTATATGGCATACCACCAAGAGTCTTGGGGCTCGATCACCTCGCCTAAGTATTTAATCTGACTACTTGTGATGCTTGACATTCAATATGCGAGCATGTGGCTAAGATTCCCTATACTATCATTTATAGTTAAGTATTTACATAGACTACTAATATATACTTTTATGGCTCTTCTAGGGTTGATGACTACTCCTAGTCATCCTCGGTTGAGAAAAGTTTCATGTCTTCAACCAGTGCAAAGGCATCATCCAACACCCTGTTAGATCCCAAAGCACGAGGACATCTTCCTCGCTAATGGTTGCTAGGTACCCTGAAGCAATTATCGAGTGTACTCCATCATGTTGATCGAAGTACTCCACCTTCGATGAGCTTGATCTTGACTGACTCCTCTACCATCAAGCGGAAGAACCTCTCACCCCTGACACAGGACCAATCGAGCTTGGCCTAGGTCACCGTCACCTAGTCCTCAAACTCTTTAAATTGAGCCCTAATGTGGTCCCAATGCTCCGCACCAAGAATCAAATCAAGTCGGGACAAAAACAAGCAATGTGTATGTCTCCTTCAAGACCTTTTTCATGGTACAGACAACCTTCTCGACCTCTTTGATGCCCCATATCTCTACTTCCACCGCCTCGACCCACCGAAGCGCCTCTTTCATTGAGCGTTCAACATCTTCCGCTAACACCACCAAGGTGTTGGCTTGAAAATCAGCATCGACATGCTCCTTGGTGAGGAGATCAACGCCATCTTGAAGGTTGGCCTGCTCCTTCTTGAGATGCTCGACCTCCGCTGCTAGGCTTGCCACCTGACTAGAGGACTTCCTAGTGAGTAGTCGATGAGCGTGGCAAAGTCCTTCGGACTTCTATGTCGACCGAGCCAATGCTCGTTGCACAAAGACAAATGTCAAAATCAACTTAAAAAGGAAAAAGGAAGCTACTTAAGGTGCAAGTTTACACACCATGGTGTACTCGGCCACTCTCACCATGGTAGCCTTAAAGCTAGCCTCTTCTGACTTCTCCTTGGCCTCAAGGTGGGTACAATAATTCAAAGACAATGAGCTCCACCTAGCTTGTTGCTTTAAGTCAAGACTTAAACCAAGCTATGAAAAGCTTGGGAGCTATTATAGGAGATATAAATAAGATAAACAAGAGTTGAAATCCGATAAGAAATCTTTGCGTCATAACTAACACTCGAGATTTGATAATAAGAGAAAAAGACATATAGATATCCTTATAAATAGGAAACAAACCTGTGTTCAATACATAATTCCTAATATCTAGAAAACCGACTCAAGTTAGAGCGCTAGTTATTTATGGCACACCCTTTGACTATATAAAGGAGATAAGGTACCCCTAGAGACATGCTTTATGCTTTGATAACATCTCAAGTTGTTTAGCATATATCTTGTTGGGGGAAAATAATCTCATCAGTCGTACGGTTAGGCGAACGACTTCGAAGATCATTTGGAGTTGTAAAGTTTGAAGACCTTTGATGACTTTAAGGTACTCGAGAGGGACGGGTTCAAAGTTCCTTGGCGCAAGCTCCGGTAGTCGTCGAAGGAAGGATTCGAAGCCTCTGAGAGATCTGATGGCCCCTACTACCTCACTGCCCTCGTGAAGGCTCTGCTCCGAAGGGGCGCCGCAAAGCGAGACAAGACGTTTGCTTTACAAATGTGTTCACACACGCTTTTACTATGATGCCCCTACGAAGTCCTATGAATATAGGTTGTAACTAAAGGGCATAATAGTGTTTTCCTATTATATCTTATCTTATAAATACTCATCCCCTTTACTGTAATAGGGATCGAAAAACAAACGTAATAAAACACACTTTGAACTGGGAAAAGGTTATTATCCTACGCAGAGACCTAATCCAGTCCAAACTTAATCTATCTCTCTAGCTAGTTGTTGATGCATTTTTTGGTCACACTTTGACACACGCGTGGCCTGAGAGATCTGCTTAACTCAAAATGCAGGTCCTACGATCTCAGATAAAGGTTCAAGATGTGCCAGTCAGTTTGACCCTATATCTGATAAGGTTAAACAGGAAAAGACAATCAGTAATATGGCCTATTGGCTATCGAGACGATGACCACAGTAAAGATAAAAAATCGTGAAGCATTATGTCGATCGGCCATAGGGTCGATGACCATGACCAGAGCGATCAGGTGAACGTGTCATCGGCCGATGAGATGGGCATTCTCCAATGGCAAATAAGATGTGGATCTGAATTGAAGATACTCTACTGACTTGTACTCTGATGAAAATAAATAAAACGTGTCAGATAATGTCTATATCATGAAAATCATCACAATAACTAGATAGGACCTAACCAAGACAGTAGTTAATCATGACGATCTTAATAATATGTCAAAGTATCGAGCATACTTTATTTAGATGAACGGTATACAACATGAAAAAGATACAATAGCAAGAGATGTCGGACTTTACCGATAAAGCCTCAAACTACCACACCTAGATCACATCAATCTAAAAGATCAATCTGATGCAGCCTTAGACCTAGCTAATACACCGAGAACAATTGGCAACCGTACTGTTTTGACATTCTCCTCAAAAGCTCAAAATTGATGTAGTTGTGAGGATATTGACCTAGTCGATATGGAAGCTAAGGGTAACGATGCGCCGAGTAGTTGTATAACAGAGTTATGTTTTTCTAATCTAACTATGGGTACATATTTATAGTCTGAAAACTTGCAGTCCAAGCACTCTATCTTAACCGATTTTGGATAATCTTCATCTTCTTTCCGCTCTTATCTCCATCGGCTCTTCCTATCTGATCATGCATACATTATGGACGGGTTTCCTTGACTTTCTTTGACCGAATCATCTTTGACTTATGTTGACCGTATGACATCTTTAGTGGGCCTAAGCTTTACCAAATCTAGCCCTTTGAGACTATTTAAACATGTTAGCATAATCTTTTATGCTAACATATCCAATCAACAAATTCATAAAACACATGACATAAGAGTATTATCCTAGCCACAAACCTGTATAAATCTCTTAGTTCTTTTATCTTTAGTTGACCATAGTGCTTAGATCACAATACTTTTCTACACGTTAAATATAATTGTAGATATATCCATATATGGACTGATCGGCAATACATATGTAATTTTTTTTAATGTGACCACCTTATTTCGTATAAAACATTCTATATGTTGACAGACGTAGTAGTGGCCACACAAATTATTTCCATCCTCTAATATTACTTTTAAAGTGTAAATCTTAATATTTTTATATAATAACGAGTAATTTAACTGTTTAGTTTAATCGTAAAGATGTACATAGCTTAGCTTGGGATATACTCCGTCCTTCTAAAAATCTTTTATCTATTATATTTTTAGTTTTTTCTAAAAATTTTCTACTTATTTGTAGCTTACCTAGACTCAAGTATTAAATGAGTTTTTTTATGGTAGTAACCATATGATTTTATGTATGTAATAGTAGTACTATTAAATATATTAGAATGAATATATGAAAAATTTAATGCAATAGTAATATTATTTAATGTATTAGAAGATTTTTAGACGGACGGAGAAGAGTATTACAAAACGGTAACGACCCGATGCAATGCAATCAACGAAGTAGCTCAAATTGGCTCTATAAATAGGCGATGTAAATGACACACATTGACACAGCAAGGCTGGCAAGAGAGAAGAAAGAGCAGTAGAAGTTGGCGGGCGTAGCCATGGGGACAAGCGAGGTGTGGTTAAGGTTGCTATGGGCAGCTCTCGCCGGCTCGGTCCTCTTTTACCTCGCCGTCTTAAGGCGCTACTCCAGTGGCGGAAAACTGCTGCCGCCAGGCCCAACGCCTCTCCCGGTCATCGGCAACCTACACAACCTCGGCGGCGTCGTCCACCACAAGATCGCAAACCTGGCACGCATCTACGGCCCGGTGATGAGTCTAAAGCTAGGCTTCGTCAACACCGTGGTGGTATCGTCGAGAGATGCGGCGAAGGAGGCGATCGTCATGCACGACCGACGCCTCGCCGCACGCTTGATCCCGGACACATTCCGCGCGTGTGGCTTCGCCGATCGGTCGGCTGTGTTCCTGCCGAGCGCCGACCCGCACTGGAAGGCGTTGCGGGGCATCCAGGGCACCAACGTCTTCACCCCTCGAGGCCTCGCGGCGCTGCGCCCCATCCGCGAGCGGAAGGTGCGTGAGCTCCTCGACTACTTCCGCCCGCGCGCCGGGGAGGAGCTGCACATCCGCCACGCCATACACACCGCCATGCTCAACATGGTGTCGACCTCATTCTTCTCCATGGACATCGCTGACTTCGGCTCCGACACAGCGCATGAGCTGCGGGATCTGGTCGACGACATTATCATATGTTAATAGCGAAGCCGAATCTGTCCGACTATTTCCCTATCCTCCGTCCGCTCGACTTGCAGGGCCTGCGTCGCCTGTCGGAGAAGCGCTTCAGCAGGGTCTACTCTATCTTGGACGACATCATCGCACAGCGTTTGGCCCACACCGAGGCCAACCTGGAGAAGCACGACGACTTCCTGGACGCGCTCCTTGAGGTCATGGCCACCGGCAAGATGGAACGGGAGTACGTGATGGCCATGCTGTTCGAGGCATTCGTGGCCGGGGGCGACTCGATCGCGTTCTCGGTGGAGTGGGTCATGGCCGAGCTGCTCCGGAACCCGCACGTGATGGCCAAGGCGCGTGCCGAGCTCAAGGACGTCGTCGGTAGCAAGCAGGCCGTCGACGAGCCTGACACGGCCAATCTGCCGTACCTCCAGGCCGTGATCAAGGAGTCGATGAGGCTGCATCCGCCGGGTCCTCTGCTGCTGCCCCACCTCGCCGTGGAGGACGGCGTGGAGATCGGCGGCTACGCCGTGCCCAAGGGCACGGCCGTCATGTTCAACGCGTTCTCCATAATGCGTGACCCGGCAGCCTGGGACACGCCCGACGAGTTCATGCCGGAGCGTTTCCTGCAGAGGGCCACTCCAGTTGACTTCAGAGGGAAGGAGGTAGACTTCCTCCCGTTCGGGACCGGCAGGAGGCTGTGCCCCGGGGTGCCGCTGGTGGAGCGCGTCTTGCCCTTGGTGTTGGCATCCTTGATCCACGCGTTCCAGTGGAGGCTCCCCGCCGGCATGTCGCCCGAGGACATGGACATGAGCGAGAGGTTCATGACTACCAACACGCTTGCTGTCCCTCTCAAGGTCGTCCCAATCATCGCCAACTAGCAATCGGGTCATCCGTACGTATCTTAGGGTGTTACGGACATACCGATTGCCCATAAAATTATATTTATAGGCCTAACACGCGGCCACACCTTATATATCATGGTCCATCTTACTTTACTTTCAGTATATATATCTTGCGTGTTACGGACATACCGATTACCTATATATGTATGCATGCTCGCAGATGTGATATAAATAAGATGTAACAGCATACTGTTACTATGATTGATGATAGTATTATCCAGTTTTGCTAATATTGTCTTGGGCTGTCAATGCATCAGTGAACTGAAAAAAAAATGCTATGCGTCAGTCAATTATTTGATCACCGGTTTCTACCAAAAAAAACTGTCTAAAAAGCAAAATCTTAATGGCACTAGCAAAATGAAGAGATTCGATGATTTACCGCTAAAAAGTTAATCTATTCCATTATTTACTACTTGTGTACATAACATCAAATAGGATCAAAATAACAAATAATCGAAGCGAGTTTTTGGGACTGACAAATCGTTTGAATGACAAGATGAGACCCTTAAGTGGTTTTGAAAAGGGCTTACATTAATTTCAGTGGAAGTAAATTTTACCTGGTTAAAACTTGCACCAAATTTGCACTAAAGTTACACAAATTTAATTTTAGCAAGTTTAGGCTGCTCACTGTGCAACTTCCTGTTAAGTGACAAAAAGGTAAAAGTATATAGTTGGCATGAACAAATCTGAGATAACAAGACATATCTAGGTGAGCTTGTAAAAGAATAAAATACACATGCACAGCCGTAAAAATGGATGTCTTATGAAGGTGTATGCAGATTTTCAAAATTCATAAAGAACTTCGAATTTTGGCCCTTATTATGTACATCTAAAAGGACTCCAGTGCAAAAATGAACCTCAAAAAGATAATTAATCCCTAAAAAGGCCAAAAAAATGTTATCAGAAACATGATTCGTCTGAAGATGATTCATCCCATAAAAAAAGAAATTTAAAATAAGCATGATGATCAGTACAAAAAAGTAGGATGATGATCTTGTAAAAAAGTACCTCTACGATCTTCACAGACAGACCCTGAAAAACCATGATATGAAGTATTAATTGTTCGCCTACACTCCAGATGAATAAATATCATCTTCATCACCCCACCATCAAAGGTCACTAGACATTGAAGCTTGCTGCAGTAAAAAAAAGATCCTTGGTTAAGTTATACCAAAACACATGGATCTGATCACACCCTACAGTTCTATATGCTCCCAGGCTGATATAAAGTTAAGAAGAAACATCAAAACCTATCACACTGTACACACATCACACTCCCCACCTCCCCAAACCTAATTATAAATTTATAACTGATGGTACCAATTGTTTTGTACTAGCCAAAACAATAAAACAAAAGGTAGCAATGCTAACAAATTGACAGCTGTGAAAATGAAGTGCTTGCTTTTTGTAATCTTGTTTGTAGGAAAATAATTTCAAATAATCCAAATTCTCAAAAAATCAAAATGAAAAACAAACACACAGCAAATATCCACAAAAATCAGGTATCAGCATTGCTTGTGTCTAAGGTTTCATGATTAGAAACTGAAAACTGCGAGATAAGTGGCATTAACTGAAAAGATTTGGATGATTGTGTCTTTTCCAATGGAACTAAACAAGCAAAAGGATTAGGGGATAACTCAGATGACAAGAACTCAATCGATTCAGATGGCTACAGGCATAATACATATTAAGTCGTTGTATGATTTCTGATACATAATTACAAATATTCCAGAACATGAAAGTAAGCAACAGTGTTCATATGTAACAGGTGGTTGCATCATGGTCTGTAAGGGCGAATCTAAACTTCAGAAGCAAGACCTAGGCAAAATGCAATCTGACAAAATTGAAGCAAATCATCGGTTTGAGATTTTGGCGTTGCAAAACTAATTGCATACTGTACTCACTATTAGCAATTCGCAAAAACAGTATGGAAGACACGGAAAGACAAATGACTAGCCAACCCATAGACAAATGAAGAAAGATTGGCACAATTTGCTGGCTCCTCGAAGAAAAAGGACACAAGTACGTACAAGACATTAACCAAGCTTGAACAGAAAAATGGAAACGATGTTCATCCAAGACCTGAGCTTCAAATATCCGAGCATTCATAATCTCGTACATCAGCTCGTTAACTCGTCATATGCGCATGGTAATTAAATAGCAGGAACTTTAACAGATCAAGAGGGTCCAGATTCCGGATCGAATTGTCGCACACGCGAAACTGCTGCAGTGAACAAATCCATCAGAGCTCTCAGATCTGCATGCACAAGCGGAAGACATTGTAAGTTCGATAGATAAACAATTAATCCACGCAAAATTAATCCACGCAACATGCTTCTCACCTCGCTTCCTCCGAAGAGAAACAAAAAAAAGAAGAAATCCAAAGAGTTTGCATCGAACAATAGAGCAAATGTGAAATGTTCCACCAAACCGCAAACCTTCGCATTGTATCACTCATCTGCAGCAAAAAATAAAAATAAGGGCATCCGAATAGCGCTGACCTACGAGCAAAAAAATAAACCAAAAAAGAGCAGATCGACAGATGACGGCAACAACACAACAAGTCAACAACGCCACGGCATTAATACCACCGGAGATAAAAACCAACTAACAAAACCTAGCAACAGGGCAAATGTCTGCCCTACACAGAAATCTAGAGCCACATTGGATGGATCGTCAACCTGCGCAGCTGGGAGTGACCCCCAAATATCAGCCGTCGAATCACCCCCAAGATCGACGACACTCCGGGGAATCGCCGACGAAGTCGCCGAAAATCGCCAAGGGGAAGGAGGAGCTCGGCTCGCTCTCATGAACTCCGTAATCCGTAATACGTGGAAAGGGAGCGGAGGCGCTCTCGATAAAAAAAATCTCGGGCATATTAAAGAAAAATTATGGGATTTAAACGTATTTATTATAAATTTTTCAATAAAATTTTGGTTCACAAATTAAAAAGTTTTATTTCACCAATACATCTTCTTTATCACTTCACAATACAGCTTTCTTATATGAATATAGAATAATAAATACATTTTATTTTTTTACTAATTTATAAAAGTTATCTTAAAAACAATGTATTTGCTAGTCCGATAGTTAAGGGATGCTGCCAAGTGCATGGCACGACCGTTCTTTTTCATAGATGGGCGGGGAATTGATAATAGTAAGGTGGTGTTTGGTTTTATGAATTAAAATTTAGTCTGTATCACATCAAATGTTTGGATATTAATTTGAAGGATTAAACTTGAACTGATTATAAAAATAATTACAGAATTGGAGGATTATTCACGAGACAATTTTTTTAAGCCTAATTAATCTATGATTAGTAAATGTTTACTGTAGCATCACATTATCAAATTATGGTGTAATTAGACTAATTAGATTCGTTTCATGAATAATCCACCGATTATGAATGGGTTTTATAAATAGTTTACATTTAATAGAACCAAACCGGACCTAATTGTAACAAAATGTAATAACTAACGTATTTACATTATAATTAAAAGTATATAATAGCTACGTATTGTCGTACGTACTAGGTACCGTATGTTCGTCGTGCACGCCACGAGTAGAGGAATTATTCGGTCTCAGGAAATCGCTTCTCTTCTCTTGTACCACTCGTCCCCGCGCCGCCTGGGAGATGAGACTTCCGCCTTGGCGGACTACTTGCCCTCGTCGTCTCCCTTCCAGCCGGCCCCGGGCACGAAAAGCGACAGCAGCCTCGACACGGCGCTCCGGACGGCCCCGACGGGGCGCTCCCCTCCCTGACGCTCAAGAGCGCCACCGCGCTCGTCACGTGCCTCAGCGGCTCAGCCTGTGGGACATGAGGATCTCGAGGCGGACGTGCTCCGGCGGCAGCTGCAGAGCGAACCGCTCCATCCCGCCGGCGCGAGCGTGGCCCGTTGAGTTCAACCGCGGTAGAGCCTGCCGCTCCGCCGCGCGGCGCATCCTCGCGAGGCCCTGGATCCTAATCCTCTCGTCGGCCTCCTCGTTGGCGCTGGCGTCGCCGATCGACACCACCGTCTCGTGAGTCTGGGGTGAGTCCAGTGGTGACGCCGTCTCCTGCACCAGAGGCGGCGTGGGCGGCAACGCGTCGAGGACATTGGCGCGGCAGAGGAGGCACGTGACGTGCATCTCGAACCAGAGGCCGATGCACTCCGGGTGGAATGCGTGCGGGCACGTCGGGAGGAGGCAGAAGGCGTCGTCATCGTCGAACTCGAGTAGGCACACCGCGCAGGATGTCCCTCCCGTGACCCGTCTCCGATCCGCTGCTGCTTGACGTCCCGGTAGGACACAAGCAGAAGCGCCGCAATCTCCGCGGCGTCCAGCACTCCAGCCGCGCCAGGCTGGGCTGGCGCGGCCCCTCCGACGACGACGTGTCCACCAACGGCAAGTGAACGCGAGGACGACGACGACCACGATGAACACCGGGAAGAAAATGGATATGAACAAGGAGATGTTAACCAGATCGGCGAAACTCAACGGTTCGTCGGCAGGACCCGGCGGCTGCGCCGCGGCGCCGCGCGTGATCGCGAGCAAAACGAAGGCGGCGACGGGGGCGGCGCCAGCCATGATGGCGCCAGGCCGCCAGGGTCATAGGCAGAGGGAACCGGCCAGCCAGTGAGGTGGGTGCCGTGGGATTTTGGGCCGGCGGCGCGAGCATACGCTTTTGCAGGCCGAACTGTTGCGTGGGAAATACTCCTTTTATATTTGGGCAGCGTTAACGAAACCGGTTCTTCGACCGAGTAACGCACCGGGCTCGGAACAGCGGTTACCAATGAAATTTGGTTTTAGTTTACATTTCAAAATTCAAATTCAAATTCAAATCAATTCGTGAAACTATTTCGATTCCGGTTGCTGTGGTTTCAACGTCGGTTACCGCAGTTTAGGGTTCAGTAATCACAGTTTGATACTAGATCAGTAATCACAGTTTCTACGTTACTAAGCTCGGTTACTATGGCATCAGACAGACAATTTATTTTTGTATTTTGTATTTTTTTGCTCAATTTATAACTTTGTGATATTTCAAGATTTTTTAAAACTAGTTTCACCATAAACCATATTAATTCACCTACTATTTTTTTACTTTTTATTTTAAATTTTAAAATTTGAATCAAACTGTTCGAACCGATCGGGGGTGTGAAACACCTGCTACCGCACAGTATCCGAGCGATTTCATAATCCCTGTATTTGGGAGGAGAGTGAGAAAAGCTCAGCTTCTCAGCGAATAATATCTTATGAGCCTATTGACGGAATTGACCTGACGTGTACTCCCTCTCCGAAGAGAAATTCCTTCGTGCCTGTTAAAGCTTCTTAGTGCAAGCTCCGAAAATCATTCAAAGAAGGATTTAAAACCTCCGAGAGACCGTCTACCTCACTGCCCTCCTTCTTAGTGCAAGCTCCGAAAATCCTTCAAAGAAGGATTTAAAACCTCCGAGAGACCGTCTACCTCACTGCCCTCGTGGAGGCTCCGCTCCGGAGGGATGCCGCAAACCGAGACAAAACATTTACTTTACAAATGTGTTTACACACGTTTTTATTATTCTGCTCCTACGAAGGCTTGCGAATAGAGTTTATATTGACGGTTGTAACTAGAGATTGCTCCTACGAAGGCTTGTGAATAGAGTTTATATTGACGGTTGTAATTAGAGAGTAGAATAGTATTTTTCTATTGTATCTTAGCTTATAAATACACATCACTTTATTGTAATAGTGACATAAAATCACAGAATAGAACACATTTTGAACTAAGCTAGGGTTATTATCTTATTCGGAGGCCTGACTCAATCCACAATAAATCTCTCTTTTTAGCTATCCCTTCGAAACTATTTGAACCTATTAATGTGTAATCTTTTACGCGAACACTCGCTAATTTAACCAGACCCATAAGTCTCGAAATGCTCCTATGCAAAGATGGGGTTAACTGCATAACACGCGAAACATCGCAGAAAAAGAAAAAAAATACAAGTGACTACGGAAGGAAACCTAACATTATATATACATAATATTAACACTGATTTAGCCCATAAAATTAGGGTTTCATAAATCGATCTATTAGCAAAACAATCTAAATTAACAAAACTTCTCTCTAAACAGCGGTGACTCCTGAATATATATAGGAATGTTGACAAGTGACGTGACCCTGGAGGGATGTACTATTTATGAGCTTAACCATGACACTAATTAAACGATGATTAATATAAAACCTAAATGGTCATCAGCAGCTAGCTAACTAGACGCGACGTTGACAAATGGTGGAAAGATTTGCTCTTTCCTCGCGCCGTACAATTTTTTTCTCGTGTATTTGTCACTCGGCGACTTGACTAATCACACCGGATCGAGACTAACCTCTTGACTACACGGTGACTAGCTAGCGTTACTGAGCTGGACTATGAAGCTAGGGCCACACGTACACTCAGATATGGCCTGGTCGCATCACGTGTCTGTGACTTGTGGTGCATTGAAGAAACCGGGCGTACGCGCGCATGAATTCAACCACATATGTGTAACCTTTTCCTGAAGAAACCGGGAGTTCGCATGAACCTGATCACATATGTGGAATTTTTTACAGTATTTTCCTTTTTCCTAGATATAATTAATCTCAGATGTTTGGTAAAAAAAATAAGGTATTGATTCTTAAAAGTTAAGATGTTGATTTCTTTTAATCATAAACTTAACATTAAATCAAGAATGGCTGTTACATGCAAGGCATTAATTTCTTTTAATTATAATTGTTAAATGTATAAAAATAATTTATCCTTATTAATTCAATATACCTTAAAATTTATCAGTAAGGAGGTGTTTGGTTACATGAACTAAAATCTAGTCTGTGTCACATCAGATGTTTGGACATTAAATTGAATGATTAAAATTAAACTAATTATAAAAACAATTGTAGAATCAGAGTATAATTCACGAGACGAATTTATTAAGGCTAATTAATCCATGATTAGCAAATGTTTAATGTAGCAACACATTATCAAATCATGACGTAATTAGGCTCGTTAAATTTGTCTCGCAAATAAACCACCGATTATAAATGAGTTTTGTAATAGTCTATCTTTAATACTCTAAAATAGACATATACTAAAATTTAGTTCATCGAACCAAACACCAAACACCCTAAGTTTGGAAGAAAATTGGCACCTGGACATTCGGTGCTCGCCGTTTCGTGGAGGGCATCTCCGGCTCGCCGTAGCACGCCAAAACCAAGAAATTCTGCGGATCTGAAGCAAGCCAAAGGAGAAAAATGTGGTTGCTCCGTGGGCAAAACTAGGAGAAAGTTGAGTGACTTTACTATTCTACTTCATGTCTTCCTCTCTCCACTAGTAGGTTTTTGACTCTCCGCTCCAGGCAATCAGCTAGTGATACTATCTATTTGATAGTAACTTTTTGACAAGTACTAATTGTTTTACTCCCATTGAATTTTATTTACCTAATACGATATTTAAGGTATGGAACGAAATATTATTGTTACCGCAATCGCACAACCTAAGGTGCGTTTAGTTGAGCTCTAGATTCTGCAAAAGCTGCTGTGAGTTGTGTAAAAGCTGTTGTGAGCTGTAGAAAAATTGAGAAGTTGTTTGGTCGAAATAGTTGTGGATTTATATTTTGGTAGTTCATGATGTTTAGTTACATTATTAATGTGTAATTTTACATGTAAATCATTCTAATCATGAAATTTTGTATTGTTTATATTAAAATTATATATTTTTAAATTACACAAAAATGATATATTTTATTAAAATGTCACTTTTTCAAATTTTATATGAATTAATATGTTTTAATAGCATGGAAGATAATATTCATTCAAAGTTGAACCGAGGAGGTGTGAAATCTAAGTTATACCAGCTTTCAAATTTGTACTACAAGAATCTGCAGATCGTGAAAAAACTGAGTGACCAAAAATATTGTTTGGTTCAGATTCTACCTTCCGACCCACGAAACTGATTCAAAGATCGGAACCAGACCCTAAATCAATCGCAGCACTGCCAATGCAACAATTGCAAATCCAAATTTCCATTAGCAACTCAGGACGGAGGAGGATGCATGCGGGGCCAGCTACCGGAGACAGAGGAGATGAAGCCGATAGGGTCCCTGCTATGGAGGCGACTTGGTTGTCCCTCGACGTCGACAGCCGGCAGAGCAGGAGATCGGAGATGGAGTCAAGGTTGGCGGCGGGGAATCAGACAGACGCTAAACCATCGCCACGACCGTCGACCGGCGAGACCAGGAGCGCACAGGAGGGAGGAGACAGAGGCGTGGCGAATTTTTTTGAAATATTATTTTTAAAAAAATAAAATCTCAAATTTATATGACAATTTGAAAAAAATGTAAAAATATGTAGCAGTCGATACTTAGTTAACCGACTGGTGCTTTGGTCAACCAAATGGTGCCACGTGGCGCCTAATCGGCACTTGATCAGTCGACTGATGCCGATCACTGATGTGGCATCAGTCGGCCGATCAAGTGCCGACTAAGTGCCACGTTGGCTCCTTTTGGTGCGCAACGACCTTTTTCTGCTGATGTGGTAGCATTTCAATGGCTAACTGGCGCCACATCAACCGGAGATGATTGTTGAACGACCGACTAGCGTTGACGTGGTGTCAACCAAATGATGCCACGTGGCGCCTAATCGGCACTTGATCAGTCGACTGATGCCGATCACTGATGTGGCATCAGTCGGCCGATCAAGTGCCGACTAAGTGCCACGTTGGCTCCTTTTGGTGCGCAACGACCTTTTTCTGCTGACGTGGTAGCATTTCAATGGCTGACTGGCGCCACATCAACAGGAGTTGACTGTTGAACGACCGACTAGCGTTGACGTGGTATCAGTCGGCAGAAAGAGCCGTTGGGGCGTCCTAGTCGGCACTTGATCGGTCGACAGGTATTGACATGACAACAGTCGGCCGAACAAGTGTCGACTAGGCGCCACGTGATACCAGTCGGCCGACCAAGTGTCGATCGATGCATATTTTGTAATTTTTTCGAACTGCAATACAAATTTGAAATTTTATTTTAAAAAATATTATTTCAAAAAAAATCTGAGGCGTAGCCATCCTGTGAAATCAAGCCAGCCAGAAACCGACGTTATCAGAATAGCCCACACTACTGCTAGAATTCCTAGAAACTATCGTGCCATTTGATAGAAAGAAAATAGATGGTATCCACTTTTCCTCCGTGGATACAGTATGTCAGTACTCAGTATGCACCTAATTTTTTCCACACGTGCAGTCATGCAGACGCAGGTATTACAAGTGGGAAGAAACGACCCGATGCAATGCAAGCAATTAAGTAGGACGATTTGGCTCTGTCGCTCTCTATAAATACTGGACGCAAATGACACAGCAACAAAAGGCAGCAAGGCTGACACAGCAACAGAGCTTGGCGGGCGAAGCGATGGGGACAAGCGAGGGGTGGTTGCTATGGGCAGCTCTCGCCGGCTCTATCCTCTTTTACCTCGCCGTATTAAGGCGCTACTCCAGTGGCGGCAAGCTGCGGCCGCCGGGTCCAACGCCTCTCCCGGTCATCGGCAACCTACACAACCTCGGCGGCGTCGTCCACCACAGGCTCGCAGACCTGGCACGCATCTACGGCCCGGTGATGAGCCTAAAGCTAGGCTTCGTCAACGCCGTGGTGGTGTCGTCGAGAGAGGCGGCGAAGGAGGCGTTCACCATGCACGACAGACGCCTCGCCGCACGCTTGGTCCCAGACACCTTCCGCGCGTGTGGCTTCGCCGATCGGTCGGTGGTGTTCCTGCCGAGCGCCGACCCGCACTGGAAGGCGATGCGGGGCATCCAGGGCACCAACGTCTTCACCCCTCGAGGCCTCGCGGCGCTGCGCCCCATCCGCGAGAGGAAGGTGCGTGAGCTCCTCGACTACTTCGTCCCGCGCGCCGGGGAGGCGCTGCACATCCGCCACGCCATACACACCGCCATGATCAACATGGTGTCGAGTTCGTTCTTCTCCATGGACATCGCCGACTTCGGCTCCGACACGGCCCATGAGCTGCGGGATCTAGTGGACGAGATCATCTTGCTAATATCGAAGCCGAATTTGTCCGACTATTTCCCTATCCTCCGTCCGCTCGACTTGCAGGGCCTGCGTCGCCTGTCGGAGAGGCGCTTCCGCAGGATCTTCTCCATCTTGGACGACATCATTGCACAGCGTCTGGCTCACACCAAGGCCAGCCTAGAGAAGCACGACGACTTCCTGGACGCGCTCCTCGATGTCATGGCCACCGGCAAGATGGAACGGGAGTACGTGATGGCCATGCTGTTCGAGGCATTCGTGGCCGGGGGCGACTCGATCGCGTTCTCCGTGGAGTGGGTCATGGCCGAGCTGCTCCGAAACCCGCGCGTGATGATCAAGCTGCGCGCCGAGCTCAAGGACGTTCTCGGCGGCAAGCAGGCCGTCGACGAGGCCGACACGGCCAGTCTGCCGTACCTCCAGGCCGTGCTCAAGGAGTCGCTGAGGATGCACCCGCCGGGCCCTCTGATGCTGCCCCACCTCGCCGTGGAGGACGGCGTGGAGATCGGCGGCTACGCCGTGCCCAAGGGCACCGCCGTCATGTTCAACGCGTGGGCGATAATGCGTGACCCGGCAGCCTGGGACGCGCCCGACGAGTTCAGGCCGGAGCGTTTCCTGCAAAGGGCGACTCCCTTTGACTTCAGGGGGAAGGAGACGGAGTACATCCCGTTCGGGACCGGCAGGAGGCTGTGCCCTGGGGCGCCGCTGGTCGAGCGCGTCTTGCCCTTGGTGTTGGCGTCCTTGGTCCACGCGTTCGAGTGGAAGCTCCCCGCCGGAATGTCGCCCGAGGACATGGACATGAGCGAGAGGTTCATGACGACCAACACCCTGGCCGTCCCTCTCAAGGTCGTGCCTATCATCGCCAACTAGGTTGGCTGTCATCTTATGTATCATCATGTCGTATGTACCTCTGGACTCGTTGTCCATGTTACTCTACTTTCACTACATATATACACGTATAGATAATGTGTGATATAAATAATATGTAATACCATGCATACTGTTACGATGATTTGATATGATTTGGCACGGTTTAGGTTATTAGATTATTTGTCACTTGTGTAATAATATATAAAACTATCTAGTCTATGAGGTGTCGGATCATCAAATATTCCGGCAAAATGACCCTTAGGAGGTTTGGAAAAAGGCTTGCATTAATTTCAGTGTTAATCGTTTTTATCTAGTTAAAACTTGCACCAAATTTGACTAAGTTACACAAAAATAATTTTAGCAAGTTTAGGCTGCTCACTGCACAACTTCCTGTTATTTAAAAAACGATAAACCTATATATAGTTCACATAAACAAATCTGAGATAGCAAGACATATCTGGGTGAACATGTAAAAGAATAGAACACACACAGAGAAACAGATGCACAGCCTTTTTTGAAATATTATTTTTTAAAAATAAAATTTCAAATTTGCATGATAGTTTGAAAAATTACAAAAATAGGTACCGGTTGGCACTTGGTCGGCTAACTCGTGCCACGTGGCACCTAGTCGGCACTTGCCGACAAAGTGCCGACTAGGCGCCATGTGGCACGAGTCAGCCGACCAAGTGCTGACTAGAGCGCTCGACAACTCTTTTCACCGATTGGCGTCACGTCAGCAGAAGTCGGCCATTGAACGACTGACTCCTGCTGACGTGGCACCGGTCAGTAGAAAAAAGTCGTTGCGCGCCGAATGGAGCCAACGTGGCGCCTAGGAGGCACTTGGTCGGCACCCGACCAAGTTCCGACCAAGTGCTGCATAGGCGCCACGTTGGCTCCCTTCGGCGCGCAACGACTTTTTTCTGCTGACGTGGCGCCAGTCGGCGAAAAAATGCCGACTAGGCACCACGTGGCACCAGTCGGTTGACCAAGTGCTGACTGGTACATATTTTTACAATTTTTTCAAACTGCCATACAAATTTAAAATTGTATTTACAAAAAAAATATTATTTCAAAAAAATCTAAAAATGGATGCCTCGTGAAGGTGTATGCAGATTTTCAAGATTCATAAAGAACTTCGAATTTTGGCCCTTATTCTGTACACCTAACAAAATTCAAAAGGACTCCAGTGCAAAAATGAACCTCAGCAAGATAATTAACTAATTAAGCCCTATAAAAGGCCAAAAATGTTATATCAGAAACATGATTCAACCTACAGAAAAAGTATTGAAAATGAGCATGATGATCTTGTAAAAAAAGTACCTCTTCTTCACAGCCAGACCCAGAAAAACCATGATCTGAAGTATTGTTTGCCTCAACTTCAGATGAATAATTATCGTCTTCATCACTCCACCATCAAAGGTCATCAGACATTGAAGCTTGCTGCAGTAAAAAAATGTCCTTGGTTATACCAAATCACATAGATCTGATCACACACTACAGTTCTATATGCTACCGGGCTGATGTCAAGTTAAGAAAAAAACATCAAAACCTATCACACATCCCTCTCCTCACCTCCCCAAACCTAATTGCAACTGTTAGTACCTATTGTTTTTTATGGGCCAAAACAATAAAACAAAAGATAGCATTCCTAACAAATTGACAGCTGCTAAAATGAAGTGTTTTTTTGTAAATTTGTTTGTTGGGAAAATTCTTCAAACAATCCAAATTCTAAAAAAAACAAAATAAAAAACAAACACACAGCCAATATCCACAAAAATCAGGTATCGGCATTGCTTGTGTGTAAGATTTCACAATTAGAGACTGAAAACTGAGAGATAAGTGGCATAAACTGAAAAGACTCTGATGCTTGTGTCTTTTCCAATGGAACTAAACGATCAAAAGGATTAGGGAATGACAACTCAATTGATTCAGATCATTACAGTCTTACAGACATGATACATACTGCGTTATGGCATGATTTCTGATACAAAATTACAAATATTCCAGAACATGAAAGGAAGCAACAGTGTGCATATGTCACAGGTGGTTGCATCATGGTTTGTAAGGGCGAATCTAAACTTCAGAAGCAAGAGCTAGACAAAATGCGATCTGACAAAATTGAAGTAAACCATTGGTTTGAGATTTTTGCATTGCAAAACAAAGTAAATCCCTCGGTGTGAGCAGAGTAAATGAAAATCAGCAGCATTCTTGGACACCTCTTACTCGTTACCTCCCTGGCGATCGCTCCAACCAAGAAAAGGCATCAAAACAAAACAAACTGATTTCAATCTAGTGACCTGGTAAGTGAAGAAAATAAGAAAAAAGACACAAGTACCAGACATTAACCGGGCTTGTTGCACTGACGGACTGACCTGTGCTTCGAATATCCTATCATTCATAAGGAGCAAAACTGCTTTCACATTTATCAACACCCTGATTCACATAAATAGAATTCATTTTGTCAAATGCGAACCGAACCCGATGTGGCAATGGGACTAGAGGGCTGAACTGTTCTCCATACGAATGAAGAAAACGTACAAGAGAACAGAACACCTTCAACTCCAGAGGCCAATATAGGTAAGGTGATCTACTGATCTAGGCTCGTAGATCAGCTCGTTACCTCGTCATATGCGCGTGGTAATTAAATAGCGGGAACTTTAACAGATCAAGAGGGTGCAGATTCCAGACCGAATTGTCGCACACTAAAAAACTGCTGCAGTGAACTAATCCATCAGAACGGCTCAGAACTGCATGCACGAGCGGGGAGACTTGTAAGAATGTAAGATCGATCGGTAAACAATTAATCCACGCAAAATGGTTCTCACCTCGCTTCCTCCGAAACTTGATAATATCAAAGATGCTTCAAGTTTGGGATATATTATCAAATTTCCCCAAAAAATGAATTCACGGGGTTTGCATCGAACAATAGAGCAAATGCGAAATGTTCGACCAATCCGCAAGCATTCGCGTTGTATCACTCATCTGCAGCAAACAAATTACTGGCATCCGATTAGCGCTAAACTACGAGGTAACACGGCAAAAAAAAAAATCAACCAAAAATGAGCAGATCGACAGATGACGGCAAAACCTAAAGCCGCATTGGATGGATCGTCAATCTGCGTAGCTCGGGAGTGACCCCCGAGATCAGCCGTCGAATCACCTCCAAGATCAACGACACGCCGGCGAAGTCGCCGAAAATCGCCATGGGGAAGGAGGAGCTCGGCTCGCTCTCATGAACTCCGTAATCCGTATACGGGGAAAGGACGAAAGGGAGCCGAGGCGCTCTCGATAAAAAAAAACTGGGAATAGAGCAACTCCGACAGATGATTATTTAAATAGGATAGATGATTATTTCCTATTGTCTAATATGATATATAATTACGTTTCTACATTTAAATTTAAATATTTGTATTTTCATTTAAAAATTTAATATTTAAATAAAATAGATGATTATGTTTCTATTGTTTAATATGATATATGATTATGTTCCTATATTTAAATTTGAATATTTGCATTTGCATTAAAAATTTCGAATATTTAAATATGATATATGATTATGTTTTTATTGTTTAATATGATAGTGCTTATTTACCTATTGTTGGGGGAAATTACTTCATTTCCAGGACTTAAAGGTTAACCCTCCGAGGGCTCCAAGAAGATCCCGAAGATGGCTGACTAATGCTCGAAGCATACGTCAGCACGGTCGGAGGGTGTCACGATGCGAAGTCTCGAAGGACCCTCCGAAGGAAAGGAGGAGGCTTCGAAGCAGGAAGACGTGACTGATTGGATACCCTGCTTATCCATCTACCCTATAGCACTTTACCGTGTATAACCTTGTTTATAATACTGGAGGTCATTTGTAATATAAGGGTAAATAGGTCTATTCCTTAAGCCTTTTTCCCTATAAATACCCCCATTGTACCTTGTAAGAGGGGGCCAGAACCAGTGGTTCAAACACATACATTCGGACCTCTTGAGTTGTTATCCTTTACGGAGGCTCAAGTTTGTCCTAAAAGCACAAACCTCTTGTTTGTTTGTTCTTAACTACTAAGAACCTGTTGGTGTAACTTTTACGCCAACAGTTGGCGCCGTCCGTGGGGAACCGGGGGAGTGGGGTGCGGCGATAAGGTCTCAAACTCTCAAGAACTGCCCACTCCTTTCGAAGCTCGGCTGTAGGTTCCAGAAGTACGAAGTCAGGGCTCGAAGGGCATGACAGAACCTAAAAAAGAGCAGAGCACCCAAGACAAGTACTGTTTATAACTTTCTCATTAATTAAACAAAGTTTACAAGACCACAGGTACACAACAACCCTAAGCGGCTAGACCTGCGGATCGGTTGGCGGAGCTGGGACCGAAGGCGCTGGCGAAGTCGGGAGTGGTGGCTTCGCTTGAGCTTGCTTTTGCCGGCGGGCCTCGTCGATCCAAGCCTTAGCAGCAACCTTATGGTCTGCCTTCCATACTGATCGGAAAGCTTCCCAAGCCGAAGCCACCTCCGAAGACGGCCGCAGCAGGTCATCATCCGCGAAGCCTCCAGGAGACGAACCACTAACCGAATCGAAGGGAATCCGGAGAGATTCGAGGTGGCGAAGAACCCCGATGCTGGCGCACTGTCCGGAGATCTCTCCGTACCTGACTCCGGAATTCTTCATCAGCGACGAAGCTACCTGGATCCTCGTCAGCTTCCGGTCGAGCGGCTCGGAGGTTGCAGCAGAGGTCGAAGGGCACATGGTGCCAAAGTACTCTAACGTACCCTGAAGAGCTTCCAAGGTACGGTCAGCAGTATTGGAATTCTTTCTCTCTGCTACTTCCAAGCTTGCAACAGTTGCATCCAACGCGGCCACCCGAAGCATCAAGGAACTCTTCTGAGCCATTACCTGGCTGAGAGCCCCTTGAAGTTCCACCAGACGACCGTTCGAAGCAGCCGCATCCTGGCGAAGCTTTTCGACCTCCGCACGGAGGACCACTCGTTCAGCCTCGGCTTCTTCGGCATGAGAGCGGAGGGCTTCAAGGGCTTCGTCAGACGCTGCCTTAGCCTTCCGTTCTTCCAAAAGTTCTTCATTCAGCCTGAGAGACCTCCCGGTGGAGTCATCAAGAGCTGTTTGAAGGGCTGTAACCTTCCGGTTAAGTCGGTTAATTTCGACCTCGCTGGAAGTCGCTGCCGCTCTAGCAAGGGCGAATTGCTGAAAGGAAAACAAGGTAAGTGCTAAAGAAGTTTTGACCATTAAAATACAGCAACTGTGGTGTCTTTTTCATACCTGAAAGGCAGCCCTTTCGAGGGCCGTGTTGAGGCTCGAAGCCCTAACTTCGCTCAAAGTGGAGATCAACTCCGAATTGGCAATGTCCTGGCTTTTCTCAGCCAGGGGCTCCAGGAGCCTTCGAAGGCCGCTCCGATGCTCCAAGAAAGGAGCCAGAAGAGGGAGCCAAGACAAGGCCCGGGCGTCGTCCTCTGCAGCCTCGTCCTCTGAGTTGCCAACGGAGGGCGCTGCTTGGTCAACCCGAAGGCCCAGGCTGGAAATACTCTTACCCCTCCCCGGCACGAAAGGGGGAGAGGCAAGAACATTCCGATCCTCAGCCGCCACATCTCCGGCCGGAACCACGTTGTCGGAGGCGCCTTCAGTAGTCGAGGTCGCCACGGCCGGAGCCAACTCCGTCCCAGGGAGCACATCGTCCGCTCCGAAGGATACGTTCTCCACCACCGGGCTCGGAGCCCCCAGGGGAGCCGGAGGGTCCGCTCGGGTGACCGTCTCCGAAGAAGCGGGGACGTCGGGCGCCACCAAGGCTTCGGTACCCAAAGAGGTACCTATTTCAAATACCAAGATTAATTAACATATTCTACAGATAGCAAGCGAATGCCGACGAAAAAAGAAAGAGCTCCGGGAAAATACCTCCAAGAGCCGCTGGAGGAAGGATTGCCGGATCCTCCAGGACTTCGTACATCCGGAGGATATTGTCAAAATCATCCCCCGAAGTCCTACCCTCGGTTTCGTCCATCGGGGCCACGACCTCCGCGGGAACCCCTTCGGGCGCAAGCAAGTCGGAGGTAGAGTATGACTCCACTTGCACGTTGACGGGTGCAGGAGGAGCCAGCGGAGTTACACTAACACCCTCCCTGCCGGAGAGGTTTGGGGGGACCTCCTCCGTGTCTTCATCAATCAAAAGGTAGTCTTCGAAGGCCTTCGCTGTAGCACCTCCGGAGTCTTCTGCCTCTTCGGGAGTCGGGCTCCGCTCATCCGGCGACGAAGAAGATGAAGCGGGCGTCAAGTGCGGAGGCTGCTTCGCCGCCTTCTTCTGAAGAGGTTGCTTGCCAGCTTTTTTAGAGGGCTCGGCCGCTGCTTTCCTCTTGCGAGCCGCCGCTCCAGCTGGGGCGAAGTCGGGAAGCTGCGGAGGCTCCATGCCGAGGGCCCTCCACACCCTGTTCGAGTGCTCCCAATTCCCCACCAGCTCCAGCCTCCTCTGCCTCTCGGCCACCGAAGGGGCTCCGAGAATTCGTTCGGTAGCCCGGACTATGTCGTCCGGAGCTAAGGCCAGAGGTGCCGCTGAAAAGAAAAAGGTATAAGAAGCATAAGTATAATTAATGTGTTCATATAAAATGATGCCGCAGGAGAAAGACGTACCTATGTTTCGGAGGTCCCCCTCCGAGGCTTGCAGGATGGAGATCGGCCAACTGGCTCCGAGGGGTGAGATCCGAAGGCCGACGAACTCTTCGGCCAGGTCGCGCATACTCATTCGACGAGCCACTGAAGCCAGCAACCCTAGCCTCGTCGTGAGCAGGCTAGGGTTCGGGGAGATGTCCGCTTCCTTCCGGAACCAGATTTCTTGAAGAGGGCCCGAAAGGGGGGAGTCTTCTCCTACTTCGGCGTAAAACCACCGAAGTATCCAATTTGTATACCATCGATCGTTTATGGCCTTCGCAGGGAAATGAAGAGCGTGCTCCCGCCGTAGCTGGAAATTAACACTGCCGAAGGCCACTGTCACCTTCGAGTCTCCAGGCCCATCTTGAGGCTTCGGCTGGCAGATAGCCTCGTGGGTCGCTGCGAAGATCTCGGAGCGCCCTTCACACCCCTCCGCCCGAAGAGCCCACTCGAAGACGGCCAGGCGGACGATTGCGTTGGGGGACAGTTGAGGCAAGGTTATGTGGAACAGGTCCAGTACCTCTGCCAGAAAATCCACGGCTGGTAGCCTCAGACCCGCTTCGAAGAACGCCTCGAAGACTACCACTTTTCCGCTCCGAGGCCGTGGAGTCGACTCTGTCCCGGGAACTCGAGTCCTCATTCCGGCTCCCAGCTTCCCGTCTACTGCCTCTTCAATGGACTCCGCGGTGCTCACAGACTGGCCGATGACAAAGCTTTGGGCCATCTTCTTCTTGGAGGGCGGGCGGAGCGCTCGAGGGTTCTTGGGCCAAGCACCGCCCGGACCCCCCGCCATTGCCGTGGCTGCTGATGCGGCCCACGCCTGCCGCTGCGCCAGAGTGTTGGCCGCCAATGGAGTTGTGTGGCTGGTTCTCGCCATTTCGCTCAAATGCTCGAAGGTGCGGAAGGTTGAAGGGAAAGGTGAATTGCAGGAACGGTGAATGCGGTAAAAAACTTCTAGTAATCCCTATTTCCCCCTTTTATAACCGCACAACCTATACTGCTCTTCGATAAGTTTCACATTGCAGGTTCGGCTTCCGTCGCCGACAGGTGGGGCTGGTAATTGGAACGGCGTGCAACCGCTGAAGAAATCGACCGTTACTTCTTTTTTACAGAGAGTAACGGCTATTTGCGCCGTAACGGTCATATTGACGGTACCCCACGACGTTCACACTCCGTAACCGTCGCCACGACGAAAGACACTTCATAACCGCTTGCACGACGTTCACACTCCGTAACCGCTTTCGTAACACTCATGCTCCGAAACCATGCTATTCCCAGGGAGTTTTCCCACTATGCCAAAACTCGGAGACGAATGTTTTAAAATATGGGGCCCAATATTCTGGGCTAAATCATAACATCTTCGCATTCCCTTTAAGCCTCAGAAACTAAAAATGTTCCTTTCGTATACTGCCTTCTTTCTAAAAAATAGGTTATCTACAGAAAGGCGTATTCGAGGGGCTACGGTTGGGGGAAATTACTTCATTTCCAGGACTTAAAGGTTAACCCTCCGAGGGCTCCAAGAAGATCCCGAAGATGGCTGACTAATGCTCGAAGCATACGTCAGCACGGTCGGAGGGTGTCACGATGCGAAGTCTCGAAGGACCCTCCGAAGGGAAGGAGGAGGCTTCGAAGCAGGAAGACATGACTGATTGGATGTCCTGCTTATCCATCTACCCTACAGCACTTTACCGTGTATAACCTTGTTTATAATACTGGAGGTCATTTGTAATATAAGGGTAAATAGGTCTATTCCTTAAGCCTTTTTCCCTATAAATACCCCCCATTGTACCTTGTAAGAGGGGGCCAGAACCAGTGGTTCAAACACATACATTCGGACCTCTTGAGTTGTTATCCTTTACGGAGGCTCAAGTTTGTCCTAAAAGCACAAACCTCTTGTTTGTTTGTTCTTAACTACTAAGAACCTGTTGGTGTAACTTTTACGCCAACACCTATATTTAAATTTGAATATTTATATTTACATTTAAAAAATTGAATATTTAAATACGATAGATGATTATGTTCCTATTGTTTAATACGTCAGATTATTATGTTCCTATATTTAAATTTAAATATTTGTATTTGCATTTAAAATTTTGAATATTTAAATATGATGAATGATTATGTTCTTATATTTAAATTTGAATATTTTTATTTGCATTTAAAATTTTGAATATTTAAATACGATGGATGATTATGTTTCTATATTTAAATTTGAATATTTGTATTTATATTTAAAATTTTGAATATAATCATTCATTATTATACAATAAATCATTTATTATGTATTTTGTTTTTGTTAAATACATGTATGTAGTATGTAAAGAAATGGTGAAAATTAAAAATAGGAGCTTTGTTTTGAGAGTCACTATTGGAGTGAAACTCAGAAAACAGTACACCCAAAAATAGGAAGAGCGTTCAAATTAAAAGTAGGGTTCTTGATTTGAGAGCTATTGTAGGAGTTGCTTTAAGCTGTACACTTTTTGCAGCCGAGGAAAATTAAAGAAATTTTGTGTGATTTAAACTGTTTATATTATAAAACAATAAATTTTCTATTGCATATCGGTTAGAATTTTTATTAATATATGTATTTTATTTTATAATTACTAATTTATAAAACATATTTTTTAAAACCATGTATTAATATGGCCGTTCTTCAGCGGCGAGTTGATGATAGTAATTGTAAGATTTTTTTAAAATGATATTTTTTTTACAAAATTTCAATTCTTGACGGCCAATTTAAAAATTTGTAGAAGTGGGCACTCGTCGCCCGACTATCGGCCAAAATAACCACATCAGCTTTGTGCGAAGACGCAGACGCGCTAGGATCGAAGCGGCATAGGGGCTCAGGACGCAGGCGTGTGGGAGCCTAGGCATTGGCGTGGGCGGGAGGGGGCGTGGTGGTTCGGGTTAGAATAGGTGAGCCAGGTTGACGTGACTTGATTTGATGGATGGTTGGTCAATGAATGTTGTAAATTTTTGAATCGGATAACTAGAATTAAAATTTTATCAAAAAATATTATTAAAAAATCATCACTGAGGTAACAAAATTTAATGACCAACATATTTAGCATATAATTAAAATTATAATATTCGATCTTAGGTATTCTGGTAACCGTGAGCAACAAGCATCAGCTTTGGATTGACCATATAATTTTTTAAATGATATTTTTTTTCAGAAATTACATTTTGGATGGCTAATTTAAAAAAATTATAAAACTAGAATCAGCTGACACTTTAACAGCCAAGCTAACAATCGGATTCCTCGACAGGGTCCTTATCGACGGTTGAAATTTCATGATTAAGATCTAGTTTTGAAATTTTTTGAAACAACTATCCACCGAAATTTCATGAAAAAATAATATTGTTTATAAAAATTTTCCAAACATTTGATGGCTCAATCTCTTCTCTTCTCGTGGCCGATTAATCGCTTCTCTTCTCTTCAACCACTCCTCCCCGTGCCGACTCACCGCGCCGCCGGGGAGATGAGTCTTCCGCCTTGCCGGACTTGCCTTCGTCGTCTCCCTTCCAGCCGGCCCCGGGCACGAAAAGCGACAGCAGCCTCGAGACGGCGCTCCGGACGGCCCCGAGGTCGTGGGCGCTCCCCTCCCTGACGCTCAAGGGCGCCACCGCGCTCGTCACGTGCCTCAGCCTGTGGGATATGAGGATCTCGAGGCGCACGTGCTCCGGCAGCCGCAGAGCGAACCGTTCCATCCCGCCGGCGCGCGCGTGGCCCGTTGAGTTCGACCGCGGTAGAGCCTGCCGCCCCGCCGCGCGCCGCATCCTCGCGAGGCTCTGGATCCTGATCCTCTCGTCGGCCTCCTCGTTGGCGGTGGCGTCGCCGATCAACACCACCGTCTCGTGAATCGGGGGTGAGCTCGGTGGTGACGCCGTCTCCTGTACCAGAGGCGGCGGGGGCGGCAACGCCAACGCGTCGAGGACGTTGGCGCGGCAGAGCGGGCATGTGACGTGCATCTCGAACCAGAGGCCGATGCACTCCGTGTGGAACGCGTGCGGGCACGTCGGGAGGAGGCGGAGGGTGTCGTCGTCGTCAAACTCGAGTAGGCACACCGCGCAATCCAGCGCGTCGTCCCTCACGTCTCCGATCCGGTGCTGCTTGACATCCCGGTAGGACACAAGCGGAAGCGCCGCAATCTCCGCGGCGTCCAGCCCCGCCTTGCTGGGCCGGCGCGACCCCTCCTCCTCCGACGCGTCCACCAACGCCAGCTCGTCATCAGGTGGCCGGAACAGGCGGAGGCAAGTGAACGCGAGGACCACGATGAACACGGGGAAGAAAATGGATATGAACACGGAGATGCTAATCAGATCGGCAAAGCTCAACGGTTCGTCGGCAGGCCCCGGCGACTGCGCCGCGGCGCCGCTCGTGATCGCGAGCAAAACGAAGGCGGCGACGGCGGCGGCGACCATGACGCCGCCAGGGCTAGCCGGTGATGGGTGCGTGGGGTTTAGGGCCGGCGGCGCGAGCATATATGCTTTTGAAGGCCAAATTGTTGCGTGGAAAATACTCCATATAGCAGTGGCTTCCGTTAGAGATTTGTGAGCGCGGTTTGAAATTTGTAGATTTTAAATTCAAAATGTTAAAATGAACTTTTACCGACACTGGTTTGACGGTAACCTATAGTTTAGTCATGTAGCTGACCAGTTTTCGTCGAAAATCAATTAGTTTTAAAAAATCATCAAAATTGGAAATATCATAAAACATATGAAAAAAATCTATTTTTTGGAAATGTAGAAAAATCCAAAAAAGTTGGAATGTGAAAAAACCGTTATGATATTTGTTGTTTTTGTAGAATTAATTGTTAAAGCATCACAAATGACTAAAATTTAGTAATGTCATTTTTATGAAAAAATATTCAAATACAAAAAAACTAGTAATGATAAACTATTTGGTTAGGACAATTTCAAATTTATTAAAAATTTTTTTACCAAAAGTCATCAGAAATCACCAAGTGTATATCTATATGATTTTTTCAGAATCTTCAAAAAATTTGAAATTATAATTTGAATTTCAAACCGAAGATGCCATTTTAGCGAAACCAGAAACCACCAGTCTAGTCCGGTCAACTAGTTACCGCGTGGTAACTCTGTAGCCCTCCGTAAACACGTTTCGAATAATCATATATATGGGTTGGCAAATTATTTAATTAATTAACGTGGATGGTAATGGTATGTAGTAATTACATGACCTGGTTGGCTAATACAGTTAATTATTAGTGGGAATCATGCGTGTATAGACTGTCAATTTGGCTTCGTCACAAAAGTTTATAGTGGAAAACTTTGTACATCAAACAAACAAACAATGTACTAGAGTTGATGACATGATTTTTATCATTATAATATTTCATACATATATATAAATAGGAAACAGTTAACATTGATACAACCAAATAATTAAAAAATATATTAGATAATAAAAACACATAGTTCATCTTATTAAGTAACTGAGAACCACATAGTTATCTCATAAAATTATACAATGCAATACAAACCATAATATTGTTAAATCAATCAAGACACCGTGAATTCATGATGGCCAATTTATATAAAAAAGCAGAAGCGGAAAAGCAAGATCCATGCTGCTTCCAAATTTATACTAGAAAAAACCGTTTTTCGTAATAAAGTAGGTTTGGTAAACCTGTTTTCTTTTTTTTTTCTTCAAGCAGAAACAGATTTCAAAAACAGAATAAAAGACACAGTATGTACCTCAACTACACTTTCATACGAAGAAAAATAGCATGATTTTTGCATTCTGGTAAAATATAAAGCACCACATCGTATCCGCATTGTGCAAAATGTACATCAAGGACAAGGAGCTCGGACAAATCAATTGCAGCAGCACAGGAAAAGGAATAGATAAACATTGTATGCTACATTTAGAATCGCATTCACTCTTGATCAAATCCAGGCTAGCTGTTGTTCTTTTGCTTTTACCAACGAAACAAGCGCTGCAGTTGAGATTTCAAGTGGCAACGTCAGTTCTAAGAAATGGACCGAAGAGTAGCTTAGGAAATTAAGGTAACAGGGAAAAAAATTCTCAGCGTCCATGTTTGAGCATAAATATTTGGTGAGAATACTAATAATTTGAGTAGATGAAAGCATAAATCCTACTAATTATCTTGTGAGAATCACATATATTTTGGTATACAAGTTTTCATGACAAGCGGGGAATAACCTCCTTCATGTAGTCAGTCACAACTAGCGCTGCAATAAAAAGATAATATTATCTTGCAAGGAACAAAAAGACACATTTTATTTTCGCCATTGATATCTTGGATATATAGCTGGTGTGCTTGGCTTTTGGATGTACTTTGTGCCCCAGTGGCAGTAGTTCTAGTGCCACCTAGTACCTTTTTTGGCATGCTATGGCTCACACGGATCATTGCTGCAATGCTCATGACAAGAGCCATGATGCCACCAAACCGTGGAGGATTGGATCCATCGGAGGCATTTGCAGCAGATGGAAGAAAAGAGTTGGCCAGTCTCTCAGTTGGAGGCAAGATGGAGTGACAGTGTTCATCACAAGATGATACCTAACGAGTATTGTTTGCTCTTATACCACTTGATGAGGATAGATGCCTGATTTTTGGATAGGTTTAATTTGGTGATGTATAAACATTGATATTTTGAGGTTTCTGATCGGTGAATCGTCACGTGTGTATCTAGTCGTTATCAATCGCGCTATCACATAGTTGATCTAACACAAATGTTATTGCTCCTACAAACAATCGAAGAAATTCATAAGAACAATACAGACGCCATCTGAATTGCAAATAAATTTGAAACACATGAAGTTGGGTTCCACAAACTGATCTAACGATAAAACCGCGTTGCTGTAGAATAATCTAAATAAAACCTACCTCAAAACAGGTGTGGCTACTAAATGTATATTTGGGAGTTGGGACACCTTAGAATTGTGCTGAAACCTAAAGGGACACATTTCTTATAGGCTGAACTCATAAACTATTATAAATACCAAGGTCTAAGATGTATTCAAACTAGATGAGATGGGCGGCTTGTTTTGTCAATTACGAACAACTCGTGTGGAATTTGAATGTGGGACCAAAATCATTTGAAAATAGACTTCAATACCTTTCAACAAGTACCCATACGCTCAAAAACTTCCTCTGATCAGATATTTAAAATTGTTGTTATCTCCTAGTCCGAAACTAAATCCAAAACGTGCAAAACGCGAAGAAGGGTTAATAGTTTTTGTGCCACTGTTATTTTCCGAAACGCCAAAAATACCATTACTATTTCGCTATTTGCCATTGTGCCATTACTATTCTCAAACTTACTCCTATATACCATTTTGCACGTGCACTGAAGTTAATTTTTTCATATTACCCATTCTGTCCTCTTCTTCTTCCTCTTTCCAGCCGAGTCAATGCCCTCCGCGCAGGAAACCACCATCTGCAGCAGCGCAAGGCCGGAGACGGCGACCATGGCGAGAGCAGCTCGATGCGGCTAGTGGCATTGGCCATGGCCCCCACCGCCGCACATTCCACGCTGCTCCCCACGGAGCCTTCTCGAATGTCATCTGCTTCGTTGCTTGGACGGCCAGCCACGACCAGTGCCTTCTCACGAGGGTGGCAGGGAGCAGGATGGCGTGTTATCCTCCCTGCCTCTCCGTCGGGAGGAGGACAAGCTGGGGAGCGGAGGCCATCCACGCGTCTGCAAGAGACGCGCTAGACACCTCTCTATCGGCGGCGCTTCTATTCGACTGTGACGGCGTGTTGGTTGACACGGAGAATGTCAGCCACCACATTTCCTTCAAGAGTCATTTGCTGAGGTCTAGTTCCTTCAGGCTTCAGCCAATGCATCATTGCATCCCACTGATTTTGGTTTCCTGATGCAATTGCTCCACGAGTGTAAAGGGTTGGCCTCTGTGTGGAGGTTGTCGCCCGTGCAGCGCTCGTCGCCATCCGCCGGCTCCAGACGCAGATGGAGTAGGCAACTGTAGTGCACGATGGCATTGGAAGAGGGCAATCTGGACAATATGAAAAATATGATGGCTGCATGTGGGCCCGTAGCATGCAAAATGGCGTATAGGAGTGAGTTTGAGAATAGTAATGGTATGATGGCAAATAGCGAAATAGTAATGGTATTTTTGGTGTTTTGGAAAATAACGATGGTATAGAAGCTATTAAACCGAAGAACTATCCCTTAACTCTATCCTGTTTTTTTAAGAAAAGCTAAACAGTAATGTTTCTATCACCACCACTTCTTCCGATAGCAAACTAAAGCTCTCTAGCTCTAGTTTTACTCATCTTTATTGTATGTTATTCTTTGAATGTTATAATTTTTTCTCGTTGAAAGTTGCAACACACTCAACTCAACTAGTATGATTTAGTGATGTGATGCTGTGATGCCCATGTCGGCTTTCTGTAAAAAAAAAACTCCCTCCAAAACAGTATGCCTGAGAATTGCCAAACTAAAAAAAAATGACTGGGCGAACTAGTAAAAAAACTGTTCTGGTCAGTCCCATGCCATTCTCCGTTGCAGCGAGAGAGAGCACATGACTAATCAATCAAAGATCATTCGATGTGTTAAATCATCCCCCTCTCCGATCTTGACGTACTTGGATTTGCTCCTCCACATCCTTGTCAGGAAATTTGGTAGGAGAGAGCGACACATGATCTTGCTAGGGCTTTTACCGCTCGCTTTGGATCAGGAAATGTTGGTAGGCTGCCAATATGACAACATACCGACATTTATTATTGCTCACAACACATATATTTACAATCGCGATACACCATGGAGCTCAAACTATCAAAGAGGCGAGAGGGTACTGAAAGAGAGTTCTTTTTGGGAAGATTAGATTAATTCATGAGGGAGCCAAGGCTCAACCGCTCAAGTACATATAGGCAAGGATAACCACCTGAAACAGAAAAGAGCTAATCTAGGAGATAAAGAGCTTGGACCCAGTGGACGCTCCAGGCGTGGGGGAGGGGCCGCCAGAGGGGCCGCCGCCGCCAGGGGCAGAGATGCCGCCTGAAGGGGTGCGGCGGTCCTTCTGCTTCTTCTTCTTGTTCTGCTTGGGGGCGCCGGTCCGAGGAGCGCCGCCATCGGTCGGTGCGGGCTGATGGGGTGCGGAGGAGCCCATGGCGACGAGGGAGGTAGGGGGGCAGCAGGGTGTTGCACCATGTTTATCTCCTCGAGGAGGAGCTCATTGCGGACGACGGGGAAAGAGGGGAAGGGGCGCCCGCGCCGGAGATGAACGTCGATGTCCCTGTAGCGTTCGTTGAGCCCGCGAATCACGTTGAGGACCAGTGTAGTCACGTGTTTGCCGAGGTCAGCGAGATCGTCGGCCATCTTCTTGAAGCGCTTGTAGTAATCGGTGATGGAGAGATCACCTTGTGCAAAGGCACGAAACTTGGCGTCGAGGTAGAGGGCGCGGGTCTCTTGGTTCCTGATGAAATGACCCTCGATGGCGAGCCAGGCTTCACGAGCGATGGCGCGGTGTTCAATTACAGCCTCAGCGAGATCAAACGAGGTCGTGCTGTAGAGCCATGATTTGACGACTGCGTCCATCCGTGTCCAGTCAGGGAGAGCCGAGGTGGTGTGGTCGTTGTAGATGTGATCTTGCAGCGAGTACTTCGTGACGGCGAGGAGGAATTGCTCGCGCCATCACGAGTAATTGTCGAAGGAGGTGTCGAGGGTGACCGGCACTAGGTTGCGAGGGTTCTAGACGGAGACCGCCTGGGCGTGAAGGTTGAGGATGGCGGCTGCCTCGTGGAGAGCCATGGCGTGGGAGACGTTCAGGCCGTCGCCAGGAGCCGGGTCGATGGGATCAGCTGCGGCAGCGACACAGGCTTTAGTCGTGCATGCTAGAGCAGCACAAACACGCTCGGCGGTGACGTCGCGGTCATTGGAGGCAACAGCGGCCTCCTCCTTGGCGGCTTGAGCCTCAGCGAGGGCAGCCTCACGAGCAGCGGTACGGGAATCGACGAGGTGCTTCGGCTCATCGTCAGCATCACGGCGCGCCTGCTCGGCGAGGTCGATGATGGAGGTGGGAGGAGTCCTGACCATACTGTTAGCGCAGGGGCGCGCGGTGGCAGCAGAAGGGTGAGATGAAAGAATCCCGATCTCGTGATACCATGAAAGAGAGTATGGCTGGGAAGATTAGATTAATTCATGAGGAAGCCAAGGCTCAAGTACATATAGGCAAGGATAACCACCTGAAACAGAAAAGAGCTAATCTAGGAGATAAAGAGCTAATCTAGGAGATCCTTGCCAACAGACTCAACTAACCAAGCCAGGAAGATAGGCAACACAGCCGAACCCCCCCTGGGCCCATACATCACGCTAACAGGTACAGAGTTAGACTATGGCACAATAGCTGCACAACAGGTTAGATTGCCGGCGTCACGAGCCTGATTTCTTCTTCATGTTTCTCCATTTGACCCTCAGGTCATCCGGGAGACGTGTCCTGTGGAACACATCCCTGCCGTACTCAAGAACCTGGATCCATGGAATAGGCCCGTTGTCCCTGGGTGTGAATTTTGCCATTGCTTCCTGAATAAGCCCATCAACAGTGTAAGCATACAGGCCACATATTTACACGCGCATTACTAGCAGGCAAATCCCAGCTCCCGTAGGAGATGGCAAATATGTCACTGTTAGTAATGAACTTTTACAGATCAGGTGAGCTTACCCTCAATGCTGCCTCCTCTTCTTCTGTCCAACAGAGCTTCTTGCGGCGTCCAGTCGGTACAACAGGGTTAGAGCTGCAAGAAAGGTGTGATCAAATTCTGCGTAACACTTTTGGTGGCAAAATTTCATGACAATGAATCCATGCTAACAAAACAAACAATGTAGTTATCAAAGGAAAATGAGTCGAAATTTCCATTAGTGGTTCTATTTTGATTGCACATGCATGCATTTTAATTTTTCACACAACAGAGAACACATTATGTGCCTGTGCAGAAATGCTTAACAACAAGAAAGCAATATCATCTATGGCAGGACCATATGCAAGTAGAGTCTAATTTCACTGCCCTAAGAATAACTTCATGAGTTCACACTCCCATGAATTCTTGGTATCAATGATCCCTATGAATTTGCTTTCCATCATACCGTATTATTACATGGTGAAGCTTTATGGCCTTCTAAATCATATGGAAGCTAATAGCACAATGCGATTGTGGTCTATCAGTGTAAGACTTTGAATGATTTATATTCCATGATGGAAACTGTGTTGCAACTTCCATGCACACTAAAATTCTGCATGCTCTATCACACCAAAACTCAATAGTACAGTTTTATTTGTAACATGCATAAATCAGGTGTTTCAATATCATTTGATTCAAAATTAACCACGCTTTGTAGACATTTTAGCGTCCATATAAATTATGTCTACTATGATTTTGGCTATTGCAGACTGCAGTAAATGGGAGTACAGCTGGAGAAAGTAGTGATAATGAAGCATATTAGTTATTACTAACACTTACTAACGCTTAGGTGGACATGCATAGTTTCTTTTCATTGATGGTGAAGTCATATGTTCATCATGGTGCCCACGAGCTTTCTTAGAATTACTTGGTATTTCTGTATCCTTATCCTGATATCTTGATTTGTGGTTTCTCAAGTTGTGCCAAGGAGGTGATGATTGCTTGCTGGAGTCATAAGATATAGCTTCAATTTCATCAGAATCTTCTGGCTGGTGAGAACCTGTAAGGACATCTTCTTTGTCAGCATCAACATTCTGATTTGCAGCAGGACTGCATTTGTTCTGAGATGATCGTCTTGTTTTATGTGATGAATCATCATTACCAGATTCTCCACGACCTTCCACATTTTCCTCTGGCCACTCATGGTCTGCAACCTGAGCTCGTTTTCTCTTGTTTTGGAGTACATAATGCTTATTTGTGGGCACAATATCTGCATTCTGAGCAGCAGGTGTCTTCTGCTGCTTCATCTGCCGGGCATGCTCTTCATCACTATGAGAGAGGTTATTTACTTCAGACTGATGATTACCTTGTCTTTTAGATGCATTACACCCATTCAAATTTTCCTTAGCTCTTTGCCGCACTGCAGTTTGTTGCTTATGTTGCTCGACCAATTGTTTTCTACCTATGAAAGTGGATAGGTTCTTTCTTGCTTCAGAATACATTTTTATTGCCTTTTGATATGCTTTAGTGGCTTTAGTAAAGAGGCATACAGGACAATAGAACTGGCCAGAATCATCAAATGTCACTGATGAACCAAAACAGGTATCATGAGCAGCTAACAAGCAACTGCTGCATTTCATCAATTGGCCATCTTTACCACACTTTATACACAACTCTTGTTCCGACAAGCCCTCAATGGGGGGACCATTGGCATCTTGATCCTCAGTATAGAATGGTATTTTGATAGCCATTGACATAAGACCAGCAGCTGCTAAGGCAATGAAACTATCAGCTGAAGAATGCACATGCGATGTTTCTGCCTCAGTATTACCCATGGTTTTCTTATTTGAAGCTTGCCTAGTTCTTGTCTCAGTAACATCCTGAAGAGAGGTTGGAATACTGCAGCAATCTTTCTGAACGCCAGTTGCATTCTTTCCAATACTCTGCTTGGATGAATGGTTGGTTTCTGAAATTTTGTTATGCAAGGCCTTGCTGCAACCACGAGACTCTAGAGCAGTCTGCCGATTCAACTCACCAATCACCACATTCTTTTTCATGATGCTGCCATCATATAGAGCTTGATTAGCTTTGTCAGAACAATCAGGTTCCAAATTAGCCTTGTCACTATTTTCTTGTTCAAACATTTTAGTATGCTCTGTAGCATTCTCTGGTAGATCTTTAATTTCATATTTGTCTCCTTGGGTAGCCCCATTGCAGGTTTCAGATGGTAAAGCAGCAGCGGCTTGCAGAGTGCATTCGTCATGATCATGATCCTTTCCTGTTGACTGAATACTAGCACTGCCATAATCCACAGTTTGATTTGCTTTATCACCACTGTCATGTTGTGGTGAATTTGGATGAGTTTTCCTGATGTGCAGCTCTGAAGTCATTGATGTATCCTCTGCAGTAATAAACTCAGGAAAATGGCTCGTTTCAGATGTACTTGCTGGTAAAGCATCATATAGAGCTTGATTAGCTTTGTCAGAACAATCAGGTTCCAAATGAGCCTTGTCACTATTTTCTTGTTCAAACATTTTAGTATGCTCTGTAGCATTCTCTAGTAGATCTTTAATTTCAGATTTGTCTCCTTGGATAGCCCATTGCAGGCTTCAGATGGTAAAGCAGCAGCAGCTTGCAGAGTGCATTTGTCATGATCAGGATCCTTTCCTGTTGACTGAATACCAGCACTGCCATAATCCACATTTTGATTTGCTTTATCACCATTGTCATGTTGTAGTGAATTTGGATGAGTTTTCTTGATGTGCAGCTCTGAAGTCATTGATGTATCCTCTGCAGTAATAAACTCAGGAAAATGGCTCGTTTCAGATGTACTTGCTGGTAAAGCATCATATAGAGCTTGATTAGCTTTGTCAGAACAATCAGGTTCCAAATGAGCCTTGTCATTATTTTCTTGTTCAAACATTTTAGTATGCTCTGTAGCATTCTCTGGTAGATCTTTAATTTTAGATTTGTCTCCTTGGGTAGCCCCATTGCAGGCTTCAGATGGTAAAGCAGCAGCGGCTTGCAGAGTGCATTTGTCATGATCAGGATCCTTTCCTGTTGACTGAATACCAGCACTGACATAATCCACATTTTGATTTGCTTTATCACCATTGTCATGTTGTAGTGAATTTGGATGAGTTTTCCTGATGTGCAGCTCTGAAGTCATTGATGTATCCTCTGCAGTAATAAACTCAGGAAAATGGCTCGTTTCAGATGTACTTGCTGGTAAAGCATCATATAGAGCTTGATTAGCTTTGTCAGAACAATCAGGTTCCAAATGAGCCTTGTCACTATTTTCTTGTTCAAACATTTTAGTATGCTCTGTAGCATTTTCTGGTAGATCTTTAATTTCAGATTTGTCTCCTTGGGTAGCCCCATTGCAGGCTTCAGGTGGTAAAGCAGCAGCAGCTTGCAGAGTGCATTTGTCATGATCAGGATCCTTTCCTGTTGACTGAATACCGGCACTGCCATAATCCACATTTTGATTTGCTTTATCACCATTGTCATGTTGTGGTGAATGTGGATGAGTTTTCCTGATGTGCAGCTCTGAAGTCATTGATGTATCCTCTGCAGTAATAAACTCAGGCAAATGGCTTGTTTCAGATGTACTTGCTGGTAAAGCATCATTGCTGCTGTCAAAAACTGGAGAAACAGTTGCTGGCATGGTCAGTCCTTCATGGATAGAATCCTTTGATGACTGAATGCAGGTAGCATCAACAGGTGGTCCATCTCCATTTTTGTAGTGGAGTGTATTAGGATTTTTAACCCCACAAGAATGTGATTGAACCATGGTTGTATGATCTATTGTGTCCTGCTCTGACATTGTTCCTACATTACTTCCCAGCAAATCTGCACAACTAGCTAAAGAAGGCTCAGCTGCAACTGACACGTGTTTATCTACATTAGTTGGACTGTCTTCTGGAGACCTAGCATTGACACCAACAGCATCAATAGCATCTTCTTGTGGCTGATCAAAACACCTATTGTCTGATGAACATGGTTGATGAAAATCAGGAGTTAACACCATTGCATCCTTCTGAAGATTTTCTGTGTTTCTTTCATCGACTAAATTTGCTAAATCAGCTTGCTGAGGCTGAGCATCATCTGTACCAAACCCTGGCTTCTCTGTATTTCCAGGATCATGGATGATGTTGTCATGTTGGTCATTGCCATTCTGCTCCATTGGGTAAACTTCACTGAGCTGAACATAAACATTCTAATATCAAGAGAAGTCATTTTTCTCAATTCTTAAAAAATAGCATTTTTTTAACGTACCAAACCAAGAGAAGTTTTTGGTAATGTAGGCCCCTTTATACAAATAAAATTCTGTATATCTTGACTAAAAGGCAGAAGCATACCCTTCTCCAAGCTCCCTGATCTGCCAACCTGAAAATTTTACATTATGTAAAGTAACCTCATAATTATCTGAGTGTCAGGAAGGGTTTTATAATAGACAAATTGCAGTGCACTAGCTTCGAAAATAAATGAAAAAACTACACGCATGAAGTCGTTTCACAAAGAAATAAGCCAAGATTAATCACAAATAAACACTAAAAAGTACGAGGGGCACAGTGCAACACACCAACACATAATCATGTGAGGAATAGCATTTAACACAGCATCCCCTTTCCATGCACAAATTAAAGTATTCATGGAGATTATCTGTATCTGTATCCGCATATACAGGTAATGTAGTTCGTATGAGAATTGTGCATAGTTACCCTAGCATACTATCTTTCCTTTCCGTCAACCCATTGTGATACTGTCATTGCGTAGCAGCTACTTGAATACATGCAATTGGATACTCCGTTCTAATTTTAAAGAGTGAGAACAAAGCCTTTCATCTCCAATCATTCTACAGATCTCAACCACTTCCTAGTTTAAGTGTCCATTGTCTTTGCTCTCAAACCCACGGTTCTACTAATGACTAACCCTATCCAGCACAATTGCATCTGACACCACAACCAAACTACCAATAACTATCTACACTAATATTCCAGAAATGTTCACAACGATGAGAATGAAGATCAGTTACCCACGTGATCTGGTGAAAAAATTGCAACAAAACTCCAATAAACAAATATTACTGGATTGAAAGGACGCAAATCAGAAATCAGGACAGCGCGAATGTGTATTGTTGCACGTGCGCTAAATACCTCTCCGACGAGTTGACGCACAAAATCCTCGCATGAGCGAGAGGCGTCAACCTTAAGCATCCCGGCCGCGGGGGCAGGCACCGCCTCCCCCGTGGAGGCTACGGAGACCAACTCCTGCAGGCACCGTAGCGCCACGCGCTCCCGAACAGCCTCAGGGGCGCCGTTGAGGGAATCCGGCCAGACCGACTCCTGCAGGCACCGTAGCGCCACGCGCTCCCGCACGGCCTCAGGGGCGCCATTGAGGGAATCTGGCCCGACGCCCACCAGCGCTGCGGGGCAATAACCCTAGTTGAGAGAATGGACGCATCGAGGCAAATGGAGAGCGCCAAGGACCAGCTTATGGTTCCACGCTTACCGCTGATACTGCAGATGTCGAAGGACTCGTCTCCGGTGAGGGCTTCGGCGATCCAGTAGGCGGCGAACCGGTTGGCGACGGCGGAGGCGGACGGCCGCGGCATTTCCACACCGGGAGGAGCAAACCGCGAAAACACTACGATCTGGCAGCGCCGTTATACTGGGCCAGATGGGCCTGCCCGGCCCGCGTGTACTGTTCATGGCCCAATCAGGGCCAATATTATCTGTGGGTTATCACGTATTAAATTTGATTAAATTGGTAGCTGGTTGCTACTACAAACTGTAATAAAATTCTGTTTAATCCCACATGTTAATAACTTAAAAAATATGATAAAATTATATTAAGCTTGTCAAAGTGTAGCAAAAAATTTGATAATCTCACCTTACACAAATATATCATTTTTTATTGACAGATTGTGACTATCAATCAAATATTGGAAAAAAATTATATGGGGAAAGATCTCATAATCCATCTTGTAAGGCACCATACTGGATTTTTGACACCTCAACTAGCACGAATCTTAAAGCACCATTTTCCCCGTTGACCGCTGCCAAGCTCTGCACGAGCTACTCCCCGCGCTGCCCGCCCCGCCTCCGGCTCCCCGACACCGCCTCCTGCTCCCAAGCGCCGCTGACCCCGCCTCCTGCTCCTAGCTCCCGCCGCCCCACAGCATCGCACGCCGGCTCCCCGCCGCCACATAGCCTCGCACGCCGGCCCGTGCCGCCCGTCTCCCACGGCCGGCCAAGCCTTTCTTCCTGCTTAACAGAGAAGGTGATGGGGTTTTGAGATTCGAAAAAGATGAGGTGGCAAAATCTGAGCAGATGTCTCACAAGATGGGATATGAGGTGGCAAATATACATATACCCTGGCATTAGATTCCGGTCTCCGCAACGGGAGGTGGCGACGCCCCCGGTGACGGCCCTGGCCGCATACACCGGCCTGCCTACCTACCTCCGCATACATACTGATCCGGCCGCCCCGTATACCGAAACGCCGTGCAGACGCATGCACGCCGCGCGCGGCTAGATCCGTAGTTGCGTATACGTGTCGATCGTCCTCGCCGCTTACGCCGTCCTCCTCAGCTCCTCCTCTATTTATTCGCCCCACCGCGCGCGGTGGAGCTATCCTCCGGCCAGTAAGCCATCAGCTAGCTTCTCACCTTTGCCATTTTCAGATCGACGCACGAGTGCACGACGCATGCAGCGCTTTCTCTGAACCAATCCTCCTCCATCGACGACGAGTTAGCTCCAGCTAGATACCTGCGGATCGAGACGTACGCTCGAGGCTTGATCGATCGCCTTCGATTCGAGTCTCACTTTGGTAGCTGCTTCTTCCTGCCCGAATCAATATTTAGTCAAACAGCCGGCGGCCTCGTCGCGCGTCGATCGACCTCTCTCGCCGATCGCCGCTGATGCCGACGACGCCTCTTGCCTTCTGCCAAAAGCCATGAGCTGCACCGACGAGATCAGAGACACCGAGAATAGCCTGCGCCTCCTCGCGCCAAAAGCAACCGAGGACATGTCCCGCCTTCACCAGGGCTACGACCGCGGCTAGGCTAGCTAAGCTACTGCTACTAGCATTGCGTTTGATTGAATTCTTGCACCGGTGCTGCGTAGAAGAAGAAACTATAAAGTGTCAGTGTGTCCATATATAGTTTGCAGCTAGCGTCGACGTCGACGATGAAGGAAGGAGGCGAGAGGAGGAACATCCTGGTCAAGACGATCGACAGGTGCCGATCGCTGGGCGGTCGGACGAGGCGCCCGGCCTCATCCGGCGCCTACGCCGGCAGCGGCTTCGGCGGCGAAGGTGGCAGGCTGGGCGCCGTGCCGGCGGGGTTCTTCACGGTGCTAGTTGGCCCGGAGAAGGAGCGGTTCGCGGTGCGCGCCCGGTGCGCAAACCACCCACTGTTCCGGGCGCTGCTGGACCAGGCCGAGACGGAGTACGGCTTCGCCGGCTGCGACGGCCCGCTCGAGCTGCCCTGCGACGTCGACACCTTCATGGACGCCATGTGGGAGATGGAGCAGGCCAACCCCACCGCGTCGCCCCGCTGCGGCGCCCGCTTCGCCGCCGCCGCCGGCAGCAGCAGGGGCTACCACCACCACCACCAGGGGTACCAGATGATGAGCCCCGGTCCCGCAAGGTTCCTCGTCGCCGGCCGCTCGTGACCACGCGCATCGATCACGTACTACGGTCTCGATCCATCGATCCCCGTACGTACGTACGTACGTCTCCTTCTCGCCGTCGCAGGCGGCGCCGGCCGGTGTAAAATCTGACCGCGGCGCGGCCGTACGCCCGTACGTCCTTAGCTAATAAATTTTCAGCTGTCGTGTCATGCATGCCTTCTTTCTTCTTCTTGGCGGCACGTACTATACGCGGCAAACGTATGCACGTACGTACGTGTTGGCTCACGCACAAGTTTGTTCATGTTTGCTTCCATCTCGTTTCCCCCTACGTGTATTCCCTACCTGATCATGCGTGTGTTTCTTGAGTGTAAATTACGATATCAAATATGAACACGATGCCATCTCAATTCCAACTAGTTTATTGCATCAATCCCTGTGTTTAATCCCCTCTTTACGTTTACTCCGTGCAAGCTAAAACTTAGCTTGAAGCTAGTTTTTTCATTGGATCGACGACGCATCACGCATGGAGTTTGCTTTCCGTTTCCTTCTTCGATCTTAAGGTCAACCGTTCGGTGAAAGTCTCCTCCGCGCGGTGAAACACTCTCCGTGCACAAATACACAAGTCTCATCGTAGTCCCACATCAAAAATCCAACGACCCTTCGCTTTTGTAAAAAAGCCCTTCCACGTTGCACCTTCGTTTCTTCATACCAGTTTACAAAAAACTCCTTTAAACCAGGATCGTTAGATTTTGAATATGGAGCTACGATGAAACTTGTACATTTGTGCAAGGGTGTTTGTACATAGGATACGGAGCCCTGCGCGCAGGAAAGTAAAGGCCGTTTCTCGAGAGACGTTTGCGTCCAAAGCCAACAAGAGTACAGCAGATTTGATCTATGTGCAAGTCAAAATCACAGGAAAGCATGGTCTCTGTATTGTAGAGGCGATCCGAGAGGGAAGCATGGTCTCTCGCGACCGCCCTGGCGACCGCCCTGGCGACCGCCCTGGCGAATCCGCGCCGACCTCGCCGACGCCGGCGCTCCCTTCCAATACTCATCTCACTTCCATCCTTGACCTCATCGGAGTACCAGCCACCCCCTCCCCTTCCCCTCCACCCACACCCCCCAGCGCCACAAGATCCCCTTCGAGTCCCCCCCCCCCCCCCGCCCTCGAGCTGGTTCGAAGCAGTGCCGTTGGAGGGGGTCCCGGGAAAGCTGTCGGCGGCGTCGACGGCCCCGAGGTTCCAGCAGGCGGCACGGAAGAAGATGGTTCACCGGCAGATGCCCTCGCCGGGTTGGGAAGCTCAGGGTCAGGTATGGTCTTTCCTCAGGACTGCTCGCAGCCCCGCCTTCTTACTCGGCTTGTCTTGGATATCTCTGGATCCCCGGTGATGGAAGTGGGCGGCGACGGCTCCCCTAGCGCCGGCAAGGCTCCCGCCGGGGGTCACATCAATCCACTTGTGGGCCCGCTTTTAGGCTTAGAGCGCCAAGCGCAAGGTGGGGGGGCTTGCCCCCCGGACAGGACAGCAGGGTTAATGCTTAAGGCTGTGGATAGCTTTGGGGCCCCTGTGACCCAAAGTCCACCCCCTACCACTCCTCCGGTGCAGAGCAGTCCTGAGCCTAAGGATGTAGATGGTTGGAGACCAGTGTTGCGGAAGCACTGGTGGAGGAAACAACAGGTGATTGAACCCCTGCACAAGACAGTTGAGAAGGAGCCTCGCCCACTGACAAAATCCAAGAACCAGAGATTTTTGGATGCAATGCGGGGGAAGTGTTTCAACTGCCTGTCTTTCAGCCATAAAGTGGCTCAGTGTACCTTCAGTACGCGTTGTTGGAAGTGTAAGAAGGCTGGCCACCGTTCTATGCAGTGCACTCAACCACTTCCTGCGCCCAAGGCTTATTCCCCCCCACCAGTACAACAAGCTCCTCCGCACTCTACTCCCGGCAAGCCAAAGATGACTCGCCATCGTAATGGCTCCATCCTAAGGGGAGAGGCGATGAGCAGGCCTCTCGAAGACTCCTGTTTCTTGTCCGCAACGGGAAAGATTGACGAGCGGGTGGAGAGATTCTCCAACCACTCCTTGGTGGCCTGGCAGACGAACATTTTGCCTGGCGGGAGCAAGTCAAGCCTGGCGCGGTTTGCAGACGACTTCCGCGCTTTCTTCGACGTCAGCCGCCGGGACATGCACTTGCAGGTGACCGACTTCTTCCCTGAAGATTTCCTGGTCACTTGCGCCAACCCTAATATCAGGGAGGCAGCTCTGGACGCGGGATCGATGGCCATCAACGGGCGCACTTATGCCTTCCGCCCGTGGGATGTCAAGCTTCATGCCCGGCCGGCCACCTTACCTTTCAGGGTTCGGCTTTGCATTGAGAACCTTCCGATGCATGCTTGGACTGAGCAAGCAGTTGGCCAGCTTGTCGGCAGGTTCTGTGCTGTGCATTACTTTGAGGAGTTCTCGCGGAGGGGAAATGACACGCAGACGTACAACTTATGGGCGTGGTGCCTAAGGCCAGAAGACATCCCCAAATCTATTTGGCTGACAGTTGCCAACCCAGATCCAGTGCAGCAGCCGACCAACATCCCATGGGTTCAAGCTGAAATATATGATGACGCTGTGGATGGGGCTAAGCAAGGTCATACATACAAAGTACTCATCCACCTCGATACTTTGCAAGACTTCTCCTTTGCTTCTCAGGTCGACCAGCCTCGCTCCAAGACTTATGAATGGCGCCTTGGTGTACCGGACGGGGAAGAGGTCAGGGCACCCACTCTAGATGACCGCCACTGCAGTCGACGCATGCCGCGCAGGCGGGACGAGGATGATGAAGATGATGAGTTTCACGACTCTCACCACTCCAGCAGGCGTCGGGGACATCCGGTTTGGACTCGCATCGACTGCCTTGATGACTCGGCCATCCACATGTCGGCGACAAGGCGGCGATCGGTCTCCTACGACTCCGGGAGATACCACCGCCAGGACGACCCAGTGCCAAAGACTAAGGTACCGTGCGCTCATGAAGTCAGTACTGGTTTTGAGGCCGATGTCCAAAAGATTAATTTCTTCTCCTCTATGCCGCCATTGAACTGTTGGCTGGACCCAATGCTGCTGGAGGCCTCCCAGCTGACTCTTACTGAAATACCGCAGGCAACAGGGACGGACGGGCCTACAATGGATTCGGATGAGCAAGGCTCGGATGATGTGGGAACAAAACTGGATGATTTCTTGGCTAACCTCTCCATGGCACTGCCGCAAGCCCTGGTGCCCACACCACCCAAGGTACGGTCGACCAAATCATATCAGCATGCTGCGGGTGCGAATCGTCGCAGTGCTAGATTAGCGGCAAAAAATCCTCATGGCACTAAAACTTCTTCATTGGCTCTACAAGTTCTTATTCGCAAGCTTGGCATCGAAGATAACTCATTGTCCAATGATGCGCAGAAACTGGCGACTTACTTCAAGCAACAACTCAGCCCCTCTGCCGTTCGCGCTATAAGGGACCTGGTAGAAGCTGGTGAGGGGAGCTCGGCGCCTAAGGATGGCATCTTCGGGCCACCCCAGGGCCAGGCCATCTCACAGGCGAACTAAACACGGATAGTTCATGGGGGATGCACTCGGTTGCTCCATGTCCGAGCACTCGGTTGAAGGGGCCCAGGTGTTTTTGGCAGGCACTGGTAGTTTGGTAGGTTTCGTAGTGGTAGTAACAGTGTGCTGCAGCTATGTACCGCGACGAGTAGGTTGGTCAAGCGGTTTAGCAGATGATGCCTCTATTTATGTATGGTGATAAACTTAAAGTTCTTAGCTGGAATGTGAGAGGGCTAAATGCCCCAGCCAAGCAGATGGCAGTATCCCAAACAATACGCTCCATCAATCCGACCCTTATTTGCTTCCAAGAAACTAAGCTTGCTATGATTGACTCCCCCTTCATCGGCCACCTGCTGGGGCTTCGTTTTAGCGACTCTTTTATTTTTCTACCAGCGAATGGCACAAGGGGAGGCATCGTGGTTGCTGCTGACAGCGCTTTTATTCAGATAAATGGGTACACCCGTGGCACGTACACACTAACGGCTGATCTTACTAACAAGTGGGATAACAAGCGCTGGTGCATCACATGTGTCTATGGGCCGCAGATTGCCGAGGAGAAAAGAGCGTTCTTGGCTGAGCTTCAGCAACAAAGTGCCATAGCGCTTCAACCATGGCTGATTATAGGAGACTTTAACTTGCTCTTCCAAGCAGCAGACAAGAGCAAAGGGTTGATCAACCGGGGACTCATTAGCTCTTTTAGGGACACCATCAATTCACTGTCCCTAAAGCTCATCAAAATGCATGGCCGCCGTTTCACATGGAACAACAATACAGTTGACCCAACAATGTCCAAGATCGACCACGCTTTTGCGTCCGACAGATGGTTAGTGGCGAACCCAGACATACGGCTAACGGCGCTTTCCTCCTCCGTATCGGATCATGCGCCTCTACTGATCATGCAAATGGCAAGACCATCCAACTACTTTGGTTTTCGCTTTGAAAACTTCTGGCTTCGTAGACCGGAGTTCATCGACCAAGTCTCACAATCATGGAGCCTGCCGGTTACTGCTACAAGGGACCCAATCCGAGCGTTTCACATCAAGCTGCAGCGACTAGCAAAAACCTTAAAAGCCTGGAACTCACGGCTGCTGGGCTCCCTGCAACTTAGTTCACAAGTGGCTAGGGAAGTCATCCTGTTGTTGGATAGGGCACAAGAATCCCGAACCCTATCAACCGAAGAAATCAAGCTACGTACAGAGCTTAAGATAAAGCTACTTGGCCTGGCGGCAGTGCAGAACAGCAGATGGAGACAAAGGGCAAGAATGGGTTGGCTCAAACAGGGCGATGCCAACTCGAAATTCTTCCACATAAAAATGAACGGCCGACGAGCTAAGAACTTTATCCCAGTGCTTCACGACAATGGAAATTTTTACACTGAGCACTCGCAAAAGGCCACCCTCCTACGGGATTTTTTCAAACAAAAGTTGGGCCCCCACTCTCATCGCCATACGTCGATCGTGCTGGATCGGCTATACCCCACACCGGAAGACTTGATAAGTCAAGAACAACCGGTGTCGCTGAATGAGTTACAACAGACAATATGCGCACTGCCAGCAGATAAGGCACCCGGTCCGGATGGTTTTACAAACATCTTTTACAAGAAGTGTTGGCCGATCATTGGCCAAGACTTGTGGAGTGCAGTTAACCATTTCTTAGAATGCGGTTCTCCACACCTCCACCTCCTTAATTCAGCACACATCGTCCTATTACCGAAAGCAGCTGATGCATCAACACCAGCAAGTTTCCGACCGATTAGTTTGACTCATAGTTTCGCGAAGATTGTAACAAAAATATTAGCACTTCGGCTGGGACCGCAGATGAACGGGCTAATTGACAGAAACCAATCGGCCTTTATCCAAAAAAGGGGCCTTCACGACAACTTCCTTTTGGTGCAAGGGGGCCTCCGGAAATTGCACCGTTTGAAAGTGCCTTCTGTTTTCGTCAAGCTGGACATTTCCAAAGCTTTTGACTCCATAAGTTGGCCGTTTCTGATTGATGTCCTAAAACACAGAGGTTTTGGCCCTCGCTGGATCAATTGGGTTTGCAGCTTACTCTCCTCTGCCTCATCATCGATTATTCTTAATGGAATTCCCGGCCAGGGCTTCTTTCATGGGAGGGGGGTGCGGCAAGGTGACCCGCTGTCCCCACTGTTGTTCCTAATTGCCATTGACCCCCTGCAGCGATTAATACAAAAGGCGGAGGACCAGGGTCTGTTAAAGCCGTTCAAAGGGCACGCAATCAAAGTTCGAGCTTCTTTCTATGCGGACGACGTGGGCTTCTTTATTAACGCATGCAAGGATGAGGCTAACTGCATGCGACGCATACTTGACATTTTTGGCGAAGCATCAGGACTGAAGATTAATTATGCAAAAACCGAGTGCTTCCCCATTCGGTGTGAGGGCTTGGATCTGGCCCAAATTCAGGAAAGTTTCCCGACAAATTTCGCTTGCTTCCCCTGTAAATACCTTGGCCTACCACTTCATTTCGGGCGTACGCGAAGGAGTAGCTTCCAACAACTCATTGACAAGGTGGCACAACGGATGGCGGCATGGAAGGGCAAATTGCTAAGTAAAGCAGGCAAGATTGTTCTGATCAAATCGACTTTATCGGCAATGCCTATTTTTCACCTCGCGGTGTTCCCAGAAAACAAATGGCTGCTCTCCCAAATCATTAAAATAAGCAGGGACTTCCTTTGGGGCAAGATAGACGAGCAACACCAATCAAAAGGAGTGTGCCTGGTAAATTGGAAACAAGTGTGTTTGCCCAAGGAATATGGAGGGCTGGGTATACTAAACTTGGAGTGCATCAGTAGGGCATTGCGACTTCGGTGGCTTTGGTTGAAATGGACAGAACCGAATAAGCCCTGGGCCGAAGTGGCCCCACCCTATTCACGGAAAGATATGGATCTCTTCCGGGCCTCCACACAGATTACGTTAGGGGACGGGAAGAAAACTAGTTTCTGGCATGACAGATGGAAGGAGAGCTCACCTTTTTATATTTCATCCCCAGCCTTATACCAAATTTGTACCCGAAAGCAGTTAACTGTGCACCAGGCCCTTGCCAATCAATACTGGCTGACTACAGTGGCCGGCGCATCCACGGCACAGCAGGTACGTGAAATGTTGTCTCTTATCATCAAGCTGGCTAGCGTCAATCTAGAGGAGTTTCAGGACGATAGCATCACCTGGCGATGGACCACCAATGGCATTTTTTCGGTTCAGTCTGCATATAAATGGCAATTTATAGGTTCAACTAGGCCAATCATCCAGGACCAAATCTGGCGAGGAATCGCGGAACCTAAGTGCAAGTTCTTCACATGGACGTTATTAAAGCAACGTATTATGACGGCAGACTTCAGATTACGTCGGGGTTGGCCCTGTTACCCCTTCTGCCAACTGTGTTTGGTTGAAGAGGAGACGGCACACCACATCGCATGCGGCTGCAGCTTCACCGCCCAAGTTTGGGGGTTGGTGGGGGCGCACTTTAACCTTATTCACCCTCCCACCCTACCGACTCGGGAGACCCCGCAAGATTGGTGGTACAAGGCTTGCAAGCGTTCGGCAAGGGCAAAACGGCGACAGCTGAACGGATTAGTCATGTATCTTTGGTGGAACGTCTGGAAGGAAAGAAATAGGCGTGTTTTTTCTTCAACTTTTGATTCTATATCATCAGTTAGTGGGTGCGTCATAACCGATTTTATCTTGTTCAACCAGTCTATACGGTTGGAGCCATAGGGTGGGGGGTGGCTCTCTTGTAACTAAGCTTGTCCAACATGTGCGGCATGTGTTTCTACTCTTTCTATTAATATAAGCAGGCGAACCTCTCGCTTGTTTTTCAAAAAAAAAAAAAAAAAATCACAGGAAAGTCTAATCTAAAGCCAACTCGATCCAGAATCTAAAGGCCTGCATGCAGATGCTGCTGTCAACTTGAAAATCACCAGCCAACACACACCATTATTGCCATTACAATACCTTAAAAATCATGTCAGCGTTCTATGTCAAAAGCATCACCAAACCATCACTTGCAAACAAGAGGAGGAAACGATCGAGTTTGACAACGCATGTAATATAAACAATGGCACGATAATGGCAGGGATCTGAAGGGCTCGAGAAAGAAGACAAGCAAGCAATTACAATAAGATCTGGGGCAAGTTGCAGCTGAGGTCAGGTTGCATGCCTGCCGAGAGCAGAAGAGAACCCAAGGATGCACTCGTCAGCCAGACGGTGCTGCATTTCCCCGTGTACAATAATGATAACCAAACCATCAGGCGTGACGTCTGAACAGACTAGAACTCGACAGGTGAAACTTCAGGCCAAAATGGCTACAAAAAACATATCAGCACCAAGCAATTAGAATAAAAGATCGAGCGCAGATCCAAGATAAAAAAAAGGCTCAGTTGACTTTTGAAAATGTGAAACAGGTAGTAGAATTGGTTCCTGGGGAGGCTCCGATTACCCTTTGCGGTTGTAATCCGTGTCGTTCGGTGTAGAACGGACGGTGTAGAGAGGCCTCCCGACATTTTAGATGTAAGCCTACTTCTATATGGAGCCCGTTGTGAAGCCTTTCTCTGGTACTGTCAGATCAAAATCTGACGGTACAGAAGATGCGACAAGCCTATTGGCGAGGATATCATTTCACAGACAGTGCTTCTCATTATACTCTCGTTTCAGTACATTGTTTACCGCTCTGGTCTATGTATAGCCAAGTTGTTAGCTGAGCGATGGACATCATCTGACTTGTAGAATCCATTGGACACGATCCTGAATCCATTGGAAAGCTCGCATCTTGCTGATGAAATACGATGATTCTTCTTTACACTGGAAAGTATTTTTTAACCATGGAAGAAACGGCGAAAATGCAATGTGTTTTTTTTACCAGAGGGAGTAAGAGTACTCTAGCTGGTTGAATCCAAACATATGGATGATTACCTGCATGCAAAGCCAGCAGTAGAGATGCTGCAATATGGGCAGTAGTGCATCAGCAAACACATTGCCAGAAGGTACGTAATTGCATCTGAAATGCGCCGCTAGCTGAACGAACTGGTTCTTCATTCGCCGCGGCTGACCCGGCTAGCCCTCCGGCCGGCGGCCTCCCACGCGCGCCGACCATCTCCGCGCGCCGAGAGGAGGATCGCCTGAGCCGTTCGGTCCACGTACCTTTGTGCCGGCTAACCCGTTGGGAGAACTGACGCGACGCAGCTTCGTTGTATCGGCGCCATTGATCGCTCTTCGGAGCTGCTGTGCTGGGCTCTGGGCCATTGTGACTGGGCTACAACAGCGGCAACTCTCTTCACCGTCGGCCATGTGGAACCTAGTTGTATTGACGTGAAGTGAAATTGCAAAACACTGCTAGCTTGAAGGAGGCCATGAATCTAGCTGTGTCTAAACAGTCATGGCACATGGTACGTACGGTCCGTTAGGACTTAGGATAGATCTAACGAGACATTCCGGCATAGACTTGATGATGCGAAGCTTCCTCTAAATACAACGTCCTTCGGATTTCTATCGAACGGTATGGACTTCGGATTTTGATCGAACGAAAGGGTTACTAATCGTAGAGGATCTCAAATCATACGGGCACAGGCGAGGGTGTGAGAGTGGTGCACGTGTCGGGTCTCAAATCATGCCATGTCGAGCCTCAGGTCGTGTCGTGTTGCCTCGCTACAGCAAACAGGTCATGCCATGATGGCCCAATAAGTTGTGGGCTTGAGGGCCTATTTGAGGAGCTTATAGCAGCTGCAACTATCTTTAGAATTTGAAATTAAAACAAATAGTCCAAATTTTGGCATAGATTGTGATAATTAGTAGCTGCGGAAACTGAAAAATGAACTAGAAACTATGATGTTTTTGATAAGAGCTCCAACTCTAGCTTCTTTTATGTGTGGAGTTGAAGTCAAACTAAACACTTTTCATGAGAAGTGGATTCCACTGGAAGCACTCCAGAACCACTCCAACTTCAGTATGGATTTCAGGATCTGAAACTATACCAAACAAGACACTAGCCCCTAGAAGCAGGAGAACACTAATTTCTCTAGATTCTCGTAGTTAAATGCTCACGGGATTATTCACCGAGAATCTCGATCTATTAGCCCCTGAGTCTCTATCTAGACATGTCTCCAGTATGCGAGAATGTGACAAAATTATAATGCTAAGTCCAAACGTGAACATTACATGTAGCAATCACCACACATTACATGTCCAATACATTTTCAAGTGCAAAGACAGGGATGATTGTTTGAGACACCAAAACAAAAGGACAAGATTTGAATTTGAATGAGTGACCCCTTTCTAATCATCTCTCCCCTTTGACATCAAAATACAAAAAAAGAAAAGAAAAATAGAGATCGAATAAATCTGTCAACAGTGCCTTCATCTTCTTCCTCGTCACCGTCATAATCAAACTCAGAAAAAAGGCTTCATCAGCGTATGATCAACCGATTCCAGTGCAGAAAACTAGCAGAATTGAAGGACTACGACATACAAGAAGAGCAACATGCTTGTCTAATTTGAATGTTTATTTGAAGATTCCTTTGAAACAGAGTAATTTTAAAGGAACGTTAGAGAAATTACTTCAGTTTCTGAATAAACCATGTAAAATGCCCTTTTCCAAAAAGAAAAAAGAAAAAGAAAAAACGCATGGGATGGCTAGAGATACAATCGACGGTCTGATTTAGCTTAATTAATCAATAAACAGTCATTAACACAACACAGATGTAATATTTTATATGTAAGTATAATTATAATGTTCGGTGGCTGCTGCCCGTTTTGACGAGGGCGAGCTGATCGATCGACGTGGATGCTGCGCCAGGCTAGCTAGCTCTAGCTAGCGGTAGTATTGCAGTGGACCTGCGAGCTGACGAGCGGGAAATCGAAGGGCGTCATCCAGGCGTAGGTGAAGCGCACCGGCGGCGCGCCGCGGCGGATGGGGCGGCCGGCGTGGAGCACGCAGCGCTCGTCGTCGACGGGGCGGATGGCGCGCGGGTCGACCGGCTCGACGCTGCTCAGGCCGTAGCAGCGGAGCAGCACCCTGGACTGCGCGCACCGGCACCGGTTGGTCACCTCCACCGCGTACTCCGGCTTCCCCTCCACCACCCGCCCCGTCGCCCTCTGCCACACCACCAGGTCCGTCGCCCTGCACGCCGCCGCCGCCGCCGCCACCTCATCTCCGCCGCCTGTACATGCATACGCCAGCTAGCTAGTTAAGCTACGCACTCTTCTTGCCGGAACCGACAATGTAATCGGTGTAAAAGCGCTCTCAACTCTTTAAGTCTTACCTTTGGTGGCGGCGTTGCAGAGGAAGGCGAGCGCGAGGAGCAGCAGTACTGAGGGGAGGAAGACGAAGGCCTCTCTCGCCATTGCTACTACTCAGAGCTTGCCCGCGACAAGTATTATCTGTATCTGGAGCGAGCGAGCAACTGATCGATCAGCAAGTGGGAGACACGCATGCGCCGCCGTGGTGAGCTCGATCCACGGGCTAGCTATGCTTGTTGGATAAGGGCGGAGCGCGAGGATATTTATGCCGGCGAGGAGGAATGGGTTGTCGTGCGCGACGAGGGCAGCATGCACGTTATGTGCCACGCCACGCGCCACTCCAGACGACGGCGATCACATTTTCACATGTGACTGTGTGAGCTAGGTCCGCACGGCTGCTGAATTGTTTTTAAAAATAATATTTTTTTAAAAAAAATTCAAATCTGTATACCCATTTAAAATTTTTGCAAAAGTAGCATGTAGTTGAAGTGCCGATTGGATGTCGGTTCTAATCAATAGTTGAAGTGTCTACCGTATGCTACTTTGACAAATTTTTCAATCGGACATTTTTATAAAAATTTTCACGGCCGCCTCCATCTCCATGTCTACTTGCAGCAGGCTTCGGTTTCACGGCCTGTAGCAAACGACTGTCGACTGAAGGTGTGTTTAGTTGTTTTCAGGAGGGATTGTATATCCTGATAATGGAAAGAAGCAGAGTCAATTTTTTGAAAAACAAATATATTTGATTGGTTACATCAGAGACATATGAACAGATGCACGTTAATTTTAGTGTGATTGACAAATATGTTTAGTTGTTTTCAGGAGGGATTGTATATCCTGATAATGGAAAGAAGCAGAGTCATTTTTTGAAAAACAAATATATTTGATTGGTTACATCAGAGACATATGAACAGATGCACGTTAATTTTAGTGTGATTGACAAATATGTTTAGTTGTTTTCAGGAGGGATTGTATATCCTGATAATGGAAAGAAGCAGAGTCATTTTTTTGAAAAACAAATATATTTGATTGGTTACATCAGAGACATATGAACAGATGCACGTTAATTTTAGTGTGATTGACAAATATGTTTAGTTGTTTTCAGGAGGGATTGTATATCCTGATAATGGAAAGAAGCAGAGTCATTTTTTTGAAAAACAAATATATTTGATTGGTTACATCAGAGACATATGAACAGATGCACGTTAATTTTAGTGTGATTGACAAATATGTTTAGTTGTTTTCAGGAGGGATTGTATATCCTGATAATGGAAAGAAGCAGAGTCATTTTTTTGAAAAACAAATATATTTGATTGGTTACATCAGAGACATATGAACAGATGCACGTTAATTTTAGTGTGATTGACAAATATGTTTAGTTGTTTTCAGGAGGGATTGTATATCCTGATAATGGAAAGAAGCAGAGTCATTTTTTTGAAAAACAAATATATTTGATTGGTTACATCAGAGACATATGAACAGATGCACGTTAATTTTAGTGTGATTGACAAATATGTTTAGTTGTTTTCAGGAGGGATTGTATATCCTGATAATGGAAAGAAGCAGAGTCATTTTTTTGAAAAACAAATATATTTGATTGGTTACATCAGAGACATATGAACAGATGCACGTTAATTTTAGTGTGATTGACAAATATGTTTAGTTGTTTTCAGGAGGGATTGTATATCCTGATAATGGAAAGAAGCAGAGTCAATTTTTTGAAAAACAAATATATTTGATTGGTTACATCAGAGACATATGAACAGATGCACGTTAATTTTAGTGTGATTGACAAATATGTTTAGTTGTTTTCAGGAGGGATTGTATATCCTGATAATGGAAAGAAGCAGAGTCATTTTTTGAAAAACAAATATATTTGATTGGTTACATCAGAGACATATGAACAGATGCACGTTAATTTTAGTGTGATTGACAAATATGTTTAGTTGTTTTCAGGAGGGATTGTATATCCTGATAATGGAAAGAAGCAGAGTCATTTTTTTGAAAAACAAATATATTTGATTGGTTACATCAGAGACATATGAACAGATGCACGTTAATTTTAGTGTGATTGACAAATATGTTTAGTTGTTTTCAGGAGGGATTGTATATCCTGATAATGGAAAGAAGCAGAGTCATTTTTTTGAAAAACAAATATATTTGATTGGTTACATCAGAGACATATGAACAGATGCACGTTAATTTTAGTGTGATTGACAAATATGTTTAGTTGTTTTCAGGAGGGATTGTATATCCTGATAATGGAAAGAAGCAGAGTCATTTTTTTGAAAAACAAATATATTTGATTGGTTACATCAGAGACATATGAACAGATGCACGTTAATTTTAGTGTGATTGACAAATATGTTTAGTTGTTTTCAGGAGGGATTGTATATCCTGATAATGGAAAGAAGCAGAGTCATTTTTTTGAAAAACAAATATATTTGATTGGTTACATCAGAGACATATGAACAGATGCACGTTAATTTTAGTGTGATTGACAAATATGTTTAGTTGTTTTCAGGAGGGATTGTATATCCTGATAATGGAAAGAAGCAGAGTCATTTTTTTGAAAAACAAATATATTTGATTGGTTACATCAGAGACATATGAACAGATGCACGTTAATTTTAGTGTGATTGACAAATATGTTTAGTTGTTTTCAGGAGGGATTGTATATCCTGATAATGGAAAGAAGCAGAGTCATTTTTTGAAAAACAAATATATTTGATTGGTTACATCAGAGACATATGAACAGATGCACGTTAATTTTAGTGTGATTGACAAATATGTTTAGTTGTTTTCAGGAGGGATTGTATATCCTGATAATGGAAAGAAGCAGAGTCATTTTTTTGAAAAACAAATATATTTGATTGGTTACATCAGAGACATATGAACAGATGCACGTTAATTTTAGTGTGATTGACAAATAGGTCTCACGCTATAGAAGTTGAATCCTACAGTCCTAGATGCAATTCATGGATACACGCTGAATTCGCGGATACAAACACCTAAATCTGTTACTATACTTGAAACTGTATTGTATATTCAGGCACAATTCAACCTACCAAAGTTAAATAATAGATTAAAGAGTAGCTGGTAATTGTAGCTCACACTGGACCAGCAAGCTAAACTCACGGTTGGCTTGAGATCGATGAAAAGATATGATTTTTTTTTGTCCCTCTCTTTTTTCCTTCTTTTCTTTTTGTGAGGGAGTGTCTGGATGATGAACCATGATCGCTGTCGGGGAGGTAGGAGCAGATCGAGTGATAAATTTGCTCTGCTTTCCCTCTTAGACTGCGGCGAATTCACGCGGCATGTGGGAACCAGGATATGCTGGATGCATGTGCCTCTTTGTTTCGTCTACACGCCTGCTGTTTTTCCCCGACTTTTTCGCCGTCACCATGTGCGTTTTTCGTGTGATGTTTGCCCCCTGCGGCGGCTTCAATTTCTGGACACACTCTAGTCTGTTCACACAGATGCATATTAACGTCTCGTTTTTGCTGAGAAACTAGTCAATACGAGATTTAGTTAGTGTGCGTTCGACAGAACTTTGGTTCTAATTTTTTACCTGTAGAATTGGAGTCAAACCAAACTTGCTAGGCTCTGGATTCGAACCACAAAAAAATACACTAGCACAGTGGAGTTCATGTAGCTTTAACTGCTCTACTCTAAAAAAAGTCTAAAAAAACTAGACACAAATGTCACTTAGCTACCCCACCTATATCCAACTTAGTTCAACCAAATACTTTTGACCTAATCCAAATCACACAATTTCTAGAGTAGCTTAGTCCAACCAAATACATTTGATCTAATTCAAATCACACATAGATTCAGAGCTCCAATTTAGATTTCAAGATCTACCAAACGGACCCCTAGTTTCCTTTGTGGGTCAATCCAAATCCAAAAAACAGATACACGGAGCTCGAGAAAATAGCCCAAATAGCCTACGCCCTTGTAATGGCTTCACGGAAGCTCCTACACCGCTTCCTTTCCCACAGAATCACCATACCCAATTCATACCCCTCGGGAGCTTTGATAAACGGAGCCTTAATTCACAAGGTTAAAATATATGTGCCCTAGTGGCTCATGGGGTAATTTGAATCCTATGAAAATCATGTGGCTCAATTGAAATTGACTTTGAAGGGAAACTAATACCAGTCTCAGGGAACTATGTTCAGGTTCTGAATCAAAAGATGAGTTGAATATAGTACTGCGGCAGTACAATTGCTTACTCCGTCTTACCATGCCAATGGCAATTGATAGCAATGCACCAACTATGAAAGATAACAGTTCAGAATAGCTTGGATTTTTCATTAATTATGCATTTATGCATGGATGCTAAAATTTACAAGGCAAAACTAAACATACAGGGAAATACTTTTTTCATGCACTTTCAATCTATACTCCTATAGTTGTCAAATTAATAATCCCCAATGAGATCGGCCAAAGAATGATACAGCAAATGAGAGGAGCAGGGGGATCAAAAATAAACAAGGAAAATGTGGTTCTGCTACTTCTGCATTCATATTTTTGTAAGAGCACCGATTGATCATACAAGGAAAGTACTTCATGGGATGACCGATGAGTGAACTTTAGTTCAGCAGTAGTTGAAACTCAAGGGTTATTGTGTAGAGGTACTTATTGATATGTAGGACAAGAAGATTACATGATATTCTGTGATGCATATGCCTACAAAAAACAATAGACTACAAAACTAGAAGGCTGGAAGCTAATTAGGATTACCATGCAAAGCACATCAAACAAGCACACTAGCAGACCACATGGTTCACAGTTGACACCCTAGTAATTGATAGAACACATACAAACATCATGGGCATATCACTCTATGTGGGTTATTCAGGTCAAACAAAGGTAGACTGGTGCTTACCACCATATAGATTAATACACAGTCCTGCCATCACCATCCAGGATCATGTCCTTGAATGCACCACCGCTTGGGATCATAGGAAGCACATGCTCCTGGTGCGGGACGATGACATCCAACAAGTATGGCCCTGGGGTCTCAAGCATCTTTTTGATGGCTGCATGGACTTCACTCTTCTTTGTCACACGGACTGCTGGAATATTGAACCCTTTAGCAATTGTCACAAAATCTGGATATATCTCACTCTCACTTTCTGGGTTTCCCAAGTAGGTATGTGCTCGATTTGCCTTGTAAAACCTATCCTCCCATTGCACCACCATACCTAAGTGTTGGTTGTTCAACACCATCACCTTCACCGGGAGGTTCTCAATGCGGATCAATGCTAACTCCTGAATATTCATAAGGAAGCTACCATCCCCATCAATGTCAACAACTGTGACACCTGGGTTGGCCACAGCAGCACCAGCTGCAGCCGGCAACCCAAATCCCATTGCGCCCAGACCAGCTGAAGACAGCCACTGATGTGGCCGCTTGTAAGTGTAATATTGTGCCGCCCACATCTGGTGTTGCCCAACACCAGTGGCGATGATTGCCTCCCCTTTAGTCAACTCATCTAGCACCTGGATAGCATATTGTGGTGGGATCTCCTCACCAAATGTCTTGTATCCCAGAGGAAACTCCCTCTTCTGCTGCTCTAACTCATTGTGCCATGCACTAAAATCAGACCTTTTCTGTGCTGTGCTCCCTTCTAGCAGATCATTCATGCCCCGCAAAGCAAGCTTAATATCCGCACAAATGGACACATGTGGTTGTTTGTTCTTGCCAATTTCTGCTGGATCAATGTCAATGTGCACAATCTTGGCCCTGCTTGCAAAAGCCTCAATCTTCCCTGTCACACGATCATCAAACCGCACACCGAATGCAAGCAACAGGTCAGCCTTATCCACTGCATAATTTGCATATACCGTGCCATGCATCCCAAGCATGCGCAGGGACAGTGGATCATCACTGGGGAAATTGCCGAGACCCATGAGTGTAGTTGTAACTGGGATCCCAGTCAGCTCAACAAACCGGCACAACTCATCACCAGATGCAGCACAGCCACCGCCAACATAGAGAACCGGGCGCCGTGACTCCCCAACCAGACGAAGGATCTGCTCAAGCAATTCGGTCGCTGGTGGCTTGGGAAGGCGCGCAATGTATCCCGGTAGATTCATCAGCGTGTCCCAGACGGGCACAGCCATCTGCTGTTGGATGTCCTTGGGGATGTCGACCAGCACCGGGCCAGGCCGGCCTGAAGACGCGAGGAAGAAGGCTTCCTGCACGATGCGGGGGATGTCATCCACGTCAAGGACGAGGTAATTGTGCTTGGTGATGGAGCGGGTGACCTCGACTATCGGCGTCTCTTGGAAGGCATCGGTGCCGATCATGCGGCGGGGGACCTGCCCTGTGATGGCGACCATCGGAACAGAGTCGAGCAGCGCGTCGGCGAGCGCGGATACGAGGTTGGTGGCCCCGGGGCCGGAGGTGGCGACGCAGACCCCGACGCGGCCGGAGGCGCGCGCGTAGCCGGAGGCCGCAAACGCCTCGCCCTGCTCGTGGCGGAAGAGGTGGTTGGTGATGACGGGTGAGCGGGTCAGCGCCTGGTGGATCTCCATGGACGCGCCACCGGGATACGCGAAGACGTCCACGACGCCGCAGCGCTCGAGTGCCTCGACGAGGATGTCCGCTCCCTTCCGGGGCTCAGATGGCCCCCACGGCCGGAGAGGGGCAGCGGGTGGCGCCGTGGAGGGCGTCGTGGCGAAGGGCACCGCCGAGCACCTGATTCGAGGGGCCACCCCGCGCCGTGCCGATAGGAGTTGGCGCAGAACAGGATAGCGGCTCGCTCTGGGAGCCGCGACTGCGGCGCCCGATATGGCGGCGGCCGCGGCGGTAGTCGTGGCCATGGCGGCGGCGGCGGCAGCGGCGTGGGGAGGGTTTGGGCGAGACTCGAGGGGATGCAAGTGTGGGCCGTGGCCCGTGGGGGGGTATGGCTGTTTTGTTCGCGCGCGCTGACGCCGCGTGAGTTGTGGCTCCGATGGGATGGGGCTCGCCGCTCGCGCTCTACCAGTGTGCGACGGCGACCTCGTGTCTCGTATGCTCCTCACACTCGTGTCGGTATCGAAGATCAGGAACGAAACAGGTATGAGATTTTTTTGCCGAACCATACATACACGGCGCTGCGCGGCTAGGCGCGGCATGGGGAGCCTCGCGATCGGCATTGGCGTCTGGCGATGAGGTGTGACCACCGTCCCTTTCCTTGTGTGTGTGGCGTGAGGGAGCTTGATGGCACGAGGGATTGGGTAGAGGGAGTGAGTGGGTATTAATCGGTTCGGTTAAATCGATTAAAAATAATTTTGGTTATAGCAAAATGATAACTGAAATTTTTTTCAGCAACAATAATAGCGCGAAGAAGCAGCAGAAGCTCAGTTGGCTGCGGCAAAAGTTGTAGCAACTGCACTTTGCAAGGATTCTGATCTTGTTGATGGCCTTTTATGAATTTGCCGTGAAAAATTGTCGTACTGATCAATGACCAATGACCGGCGGCGGCGTTTTCTGGGCGGAGGGCGCGACGGCGCTGGTCTGCTGGCCACGCGAGGACACGAGGCGGCGTGGAGGCCCCGATCCTGGGCGGATGCCACGAGGGCGCCGGATTGGCCACGCGGGGCACAAGGCGCGCGGCTTCTTCCTGGCCGTGCGTCCCGCGTCTGTGCGGCGGCTACGGCGCGGTGACGATAGTAGCTTCTTGGCGCGTGACGGCAATAGCTTCCTGGCAAGCCGCGGCTACGGTTGCGTGGTGACAGTGTTGCAATCGGTCCAATTTCTTTAGGGCATCTCCAATGCAATGACTAGAATGATTTCTATAGTATTAAATAGTAGTTCACATAAGCAAAAATCTGATGTGACATGAGAGTTAATGAGGAAAAAGGAAAAAAGTTGAGGAAATAGTTTCTTATGCAAGAAATGGTTTCTATCACTAATACCAAGGATGAAGAACTCACTCTACATGCATTGGGAAAGTGTAATAGTTTTTATAGATGAGACCCACTTATTTATGATTGGGCAAAAGAGTGAAAAATAAATAGAGACAAGAAACCATACATTGTGAGCTTCTATGAGTAGTTTCTTAGTGACATGACATGTATAGAAACTACTAGATGGTTTCTTGGTTGGGAATGCCCTTAGAAGATGAACAGTTACATGCAAAATAGTTAGTTTAGACTGACGAGGGTAGAAAAAAATTAGAAACCTTTGAATTCAGTCTAAAATTCTAAAATGATAAATAATTTTACTTGAGAGTTTTAGTTTAGAGAAACCATTATTTCGAGTCCTATTTTAAAGAAATCCTCTATCGTGAGTTTTAAAATAGCAAAAAACTCCCCGAGGAATTGGTTGAGTGAGTGAGGAGGAGGAGAAACAAAGTCAAATCAAAAGGAGAAAAGAGAGGATAATGGAGGGACTCCGACGTGAGGCAAATAAGGGGGAAATCGGTATTTTCACGGTGTCTGATCAGCATTGGCAGTGCAAAGTTTGGCACATCACATCAGTAAGATGGCAAATTGTTAAGAAAACTCTATCCAGTTAGAATTCCATAGAAACCATTGTAAAAATGACATTTAAAGAATAGCTATTGTTAAAGCAACGATAAACGGTTAAATTTTTCTATATTTCTGTTGGATAAAATAGCTTTACTTTAATAGAGGCTAAATGACAGTATCTTCGAAGCCATCTGCCAAAACCAAAGAACAAGCCCACGACTCCTTCATCCTAGACGAACAAGTAACGAAAACTAAAAATCGCAAGACTAAAAGCTAAGTGAGGAGGTCAAACCCATCTGAGGTTCCCTCCAGTGTGCCAGTGTGGACTCATCACAGAGGTGGAGACAATGGGATCTAGGGGGCAATAGATCTGGTGCAAGCAGCAACGACGTAGAGTGGCGGAGCTAGCGGTCGTGACTGCGGGTGTGCGGCAACCTTGAAAAGGAGACCGTTGGAGGATGCGAGCACAACAGCGAACCCATTGCTCCCTCCATTCAATATGATTTTAAGGGTTCTTTAAGTTTGATCAAACTTTTTTAAAAGAATATATTAATATCTGTAATATCAAATAAATACGTTGTTAATACTTATTTCGTGATGAATCTAATAAAAATAATTTCATGTTACAATTATTACTTATCAGTATATCTTTTCTTTCTATAAAATTAGTTAAAACAGATAAATTTTACTTGTAAAAAGCAGATTTTTTTAAAATATTTTTTTAAAAAATAAAATTTCAAATTTATATTGGCGATTTTAAAAAATTGCAGAAGTAGCACCGATCGGCACTTGAAATGCCGACCGGAACTGACGTGACACCAGTCGGCACTTCAAGTACCAACTGGTACCTATTTTACAATTTTTCAAAATCGTAGTACATATTTGAAATTTTCTTTTTAAAAAATATTATTTCGGGAAAAAATTCTAAAAAGTAAAATAGCTTATAACAGATATAAAACATAAAACACAAGTAGCATTTAGGATAGGGAGAAGAATAGATAGCCAATTGAAGTTGCCCCAAGTTCTCAACCGACACCTGCACAGCAATGTTAGACATGGAGCAAATAAATACTTAGGGTGGTAGCACAAAACCTCATACCAAAGGAGAAATTCTAATTGATGGCAACCTTTTGGAGCATTAATGCCTTTTTTTCCCTGGTGAGCATACGAGAAGGAACCCTGTGCGAAAAGCGGAAACACTCTTCCTTTGGTATCCTTCTAACGGTCTAACCACATCAGAGTATATGCCACTTACGGATTTAATAAAATCCAGACTTTATTGAATTTTCTTAGAAAAAATAATAATAACAAGATATCTATCATGTGACAACATACATACAGTCAATCATCTGTGGTTCGCAGACCACATTATTACATGACGAAAATAAACTATGAAAATAAAACTACATGACGAACATCTTCTTCAGGTCCGCTTTCTTGACTGGGTCGCTACTCCAGACCATCTTACTCATAATACGTAGTCTCTGAAGAGTTTTTCCAACGGATATGAGTAAAAAAAATACTCAACAAGCCACCGAGGATGCAATAATAATGTAGGGTAGTAACAAAGGAATGATAAGAGTTTAAAGTGCGAAAAAATACGTGTTTAAGTTGCAATATTTAGTGTAGTCAAATTTAATTATACAAAATAGTAAACATGAACAACGCATCATCATCTAACTCAAGGAGTACATTTTCTCTCCTCACACAACAGTCCTTACATGCCAAGTCATCATGCAACACTCATAAATGTAAACTAACCGCGAATAGTTACACAACCCGCCCTTGACCGTGGGCTCGACTTTTCGAAAAAGATTTAAACTCTAATCAAAGGTGTACTACTGTACTCACAAGACACGCACTCATCCCACACACCAAAGTATAACGAGATGACCCATACTACGAGAACTCATGCCAAAACCTCAGCATGAAGTGCTCTAATCCGATAACACCCGCTCTAGCTTTCGCCGACACGCTCGGCACTCCGGGCTAACGTCGCGCCCCATTTTGCGCCATGTCGGTATAAGCCACCCGCAGGTGCTGCTTGACTCATCTCCAAGTGGTGCCTCGATTTATAACACTTCATACCTTAGTTAGGACTTAACCACTAGACTTGTGGCTAGTACGGAAGTGTATTACAACAGATCCCGCAGACCGATCCTTATAGTACCCCAGGAATCCAAATCTCTACGACTCGTTTTTACCCTATAACGGTTGTGTCAATACATTGGACACTATCTAATAATACTATTAATATGGTGACAAGAAGTTTAGGCTCAATAGCATGGCTTGAGTTTGGACTTAAAGGTTGGGGATCTAAATAAATATAATGTAAGGTTTTTAATTTGACTAATGCATTATAATCTATAAGTTTTAGCGATACTTTAAAAAAACTAGGTTCAATATGCTAAAAAATTAGTTTGGTGACTTGCCTTGCTCGGCGAAAGGTGATGGTGGAACCTCCGGGTAGTAGTCCGGCTCTTCGACGGCGTCGTAGTCTTCTCGACACGAATAAAACAAATATAACATTCAATTAAACAATCCAAAATTACACTATAAGCGTATGATAGATGGTGAGTTCTGTTTGTTCTTGCAGGATCTGCACTCTGCGTGGTGGAATGGAATACCTGGAAGCCGATGTGATCTCGAGAAATGAAAGCCAGACAAGTGCATTCTTCCATGGATCGCATTGCATTTTGTATGCAGGCATTGGCATGTTCAGTCGGAGATTCTACTGTCGATAGCGCTCTATCTAGAGCAGCATCAGAAATGGCTGGATCTTCTCAGAGCACTGGAACACGCCAGCAAGAGAAATGCAATATTGCTCCGGATAGATGAATGCGATGGATAGTCAGTTCAACGGTTTGAGAATATAATGTTGCTCGTCATTACATTGATTCAGTCCCGGAATTTTGTGGCTTCGACAGGAGCTCGAAGCAATTAAAGCAGAGTAGTTTCGGGCTCGAAGTTGTTCAGAATGTAGCCCCAAAACAGTTTACATACACTACAGGAAAACGAAAGACTGGATTCCGTGAGATACTTTTGCAGTTTGCAGTTTTCTTGGATTTTTTTAATAATATATTTTTTAAAAAAATTCAAATCTAGTATATGAAATCAAAAAATTGCAAATCTAGCCTACCGTCGGCGATACATCAGCTGAACCTGGCTGACGTGGCCCTTATTCGACCGATGCAATGCCGAACCAGAGCCACGTCAGCTTTGTTCGGCCAACTCACCCCCGAACCAGGTTGGCCACGTCAACCGTCGCACCGCGCGCACCCCCGCCACCTCCCCACCCATGCCGCGCGCACCCCGCCGCCTGCTTCCTGCACGTCCCCGCCGCCTCGCCTCCCCGCGCTCCCTACCGCCCGCCCACCTCCCACCCCCTCGCCGGCGTGGTCAAGGGAGCGCGTGGCACGACGGTTGACGTGGCTAGTCTAGTTTGGTGGTTGGTTGGCCGAATCAGGCTGACATGGCTCTGGTTCGACACTGCATCGATCGAAGGAGGGTCACGTCAGCCAGGTTCGGCCGATGGTAGTTTAGATTTGTAATTTTTTGATTTTGGGTACCAGATTTGAATTTTTTTAAATAAATATAATTTTAATCGTTTTCTTGTAGTGAAATACTTTGTGTTCATCTCCACATCGACTGGATTCCGTGACTGGGTTTACGCAAAAATCATTGTAAGAAATGCCCCCTAACATTCATAACTGCAACTGCACAACCAAGTTTGCAGTGAACAGGCATGCTGAAACAAGTTTGATGCAGGTTTGCCCTTGCTGGACCTAATGAAAATCTCCAAACTGGAGCTCCAACGCTCATGCATGTTAGACAATGAATGACATGAACATCGAACCATACAAAATTGTAGGATCACCGAGCTAGATGGAATGCAGTGGCTGATGCAGCTGTTGTTCATAATACTACACATGCAAGAAAACCAAGTATTATATGTGCACTCTAGCCTTTCAATTACTGCTGCTTAACCTTCATCATAGTTTTACTATGATGACGCAGTAAGCTTGATCTTCTTGCTGCATTGGAGCGAACTGACACAACGCAAATGACATGAATTGAGAGTGTTTTCCCTTTCGGACGAGTCCCTTCTATTTATCACAGGGATGACAATATAATGGTACGAAACCGATAATGATATGAAACCCACGAGCTTTGTGAAAACTGCATGCAAACTAACCTATGAAATATTCTCAAACCTAAACTAGAAAACTTGCGAGATCGAAACTAAGATGCCGTTTGGTTTTTTAGTCCAAAAGTTTAGTCCCGTCACATCGGATGTTTGGATGCTATTTTTGTGTATTAAATGTAGATTATTTATAAAACTCATTTATAATCGGCGGATTATTCAAAAGACAAATCTAATAAACCTAATTATGTCATGATTTGACAATATGATTCTATAGTAAACGCTTGCTAATCATGAATTAATTAGGCTTAATAAATTCATCTTGCGAATAATCTGTCTACGATCATTTTTATAATTAGTTCACATTTAATCCTTCAAATTGATGTTCAAACATCAGATGAGACATATAATAAACTTTAGTCCATGCAACCAAATGTTCCCTAAACCGGTATTTGAATCTATTGGATATCCAAAACCCGACGGAAAACCCGAAGCCCAATATACAACTTTGGCCCATTTTAACCCAAAGCCAAGCCCAGATTCTCGTCATCCTCTCTCTTCTCGCACAACTAACCCATCACACCTTACGCACACTTCCCCCAACCCACACACCGCCACCATGGCCTCCGCCGCGCTCTCGCGCCTCTCCCGCCGCGCCGCGGGGCCCTCCCTCCGCCGCCTCATCTCGGCCACCGCATCGGCCCCGTTACCCACCGAGGCTCCGCCTCCGCCGCCGCCCTCCGCTTCCGTGGCCACGGCGGGGGCGGATCGGGTGCGGTGGGACTACCGCGGGCAGCGCCAGCTGGTGCCGCTCGGGCAGTGGATGCCCAAGGTGGCCGTCGATGCGTACGTTGCCCCCGAGGCCGTGCTGGCCGGGCAGGTCACCGTTCACGACGGCGCCTCCGTGTGGAGCGGCGCCGTGCTGCGGGGCGACCTCAACAAGATCACCCTAGGGTTCTGCGCCAACGTCCAGGAGCGCTGCGTCCTCCACGCCGCCTGGTCAGCCCCCACAGGTGAGTGATTGAGTGATTGAGAAAATCGGCCGAATGATTTTTTGGCTGATTAAACGAGTAATCGTCCAAGAAATAGATCCGGAGATTGGGTCGGACAGAAGCAAAACAGACAAGTAAAACAATTATAAGTTGCGTGCCGCCGACTGCTCAGGATCTGCCGGTGCCACCGTCAGCTGCTCAGTATCTGCCAGCGCCGTCGCCTGCTTAGATCCATCAGTGCCCCCTTGATCAATGATCCACTGGTGCCGCCCTTGCTCGATCCATCAGCGTTGCCTCCGCTCTGATCCCGTGCTACCGACCTCCTAATCCTGCTCGGTCGCCTCGTCCTCATCTGATCCTCTGGTCCCGCTTGGCCGCTTCCTCTAGTCCTCCGGTGAAAAGGCAACGGCTCTAGATTACGGCAATGGCAGCGAGGCAAGGATAGCCTAGATAGGAGAGGACAGACGTGCAGTGGCGAGAGAGCGTGAGAGAGGAAATGAATAAACCTTTTTGATGTTGGAGGACTATTTGCTTCACCTCCGTCAATAACTTCTCTGCTTCTCATGACATTCATAATGAGATGGACCTTCAAAACAGGGCCAAAACGACTAATGGCCTCACACATTTGTCTCAACTCATCATTGTCTATTGCATTGAAAGGAATAGCTACAAAACATATACAAACATGCATATAAGCGTACTGTAGTTCAAGTAAAAATATAAAAAAACTTGAGTCAATGATAAAAGCTAAGATTACTAGTGGTGTTGTCATACCATGGGCCTACGTATCACCGATACGGCAAAACAGGTGTTGTATCGGTATCGGATACGACCCGATACACTGATACGTCCCGATACGCCCCGATACGCGTATTAGGAAGTATCAGATTAATTTGATTAATAAATAAATAAATAAATTCCCAATACACGCTCGATACTTCCCGATACACGTCCGATACTTCTCGATACTTATATTCCGATACGTTTGCCCAAGCTCATACTAAACCCTAGTTTTCTTTCCTCTTCACACCACTAGCTGAGTCGGTAGTGCTTCATGCATCTCTTTAGCTTGCTAGCTTTGCTGCTACCATAACAGTCGTCGGCCATTGTCGTTCTTGGCTTCCACTAGCTTTGCCGCCATCATAGCAGCCGCTAGCCACCGGTGTTCTTAGCTATCACCAGCTTTGTCACCGTCATAGTAGCCGCCAAAAGGAGGAAGGGGAAAGTGAAAAACTCAAGCAGTCAGTCAGTTTCCAATCCGTATGTTTCTTTGATGTTTGTTATATTGTTATTGTTTAGCAAATTAACATAGTTATATATATACCCGCCGTATCGATGTATCCTTTTTTGGATTCGATGTATCGTCGTACCCGTATCGCATATCGGTGATATATAGCCATGGGCATATAGCCATCTTGCAACATATTGCTTGACCCTGTGGACTTTCTCCTTCCAAATACCCTTATCAATTCTTTGTTGCCTGAACTGCTTCACTGTCAAAGGGATAGTAGGGTTCATAGGGGTGGAATACCTATCCATGGGCCTTATCTTCTTCCTCCGAGTTGTTATGTCACCACTATTACCATTAGTCTCCTGATTTCCTCTTCTTCACTACCCATTGTCACACTATCTCTAACTTCTTGTTGATGTTCTGACTTGGCCTTCTTCCTACCTTTTGCACCATCAGTATTGTTCTTACATTTGTCTTGTTCTTATTTTGTTGAATTTGGGCAAGGTTTCACATTCCCTTTAACGTGAGCAATATGTTCTTTGATCTTGTACAAATCTCCAGACATTCTATGACCACACAATAAGCATTCCACTTTGTCATTGTTTGTTGGACCATATGTTTTGCCAAATTCCCATCCAATGTCATCAGGATTTCTCTTATGGAGAATTACCACATCACTTGTTATCCTAGGAGTGCTGGGGACAACAAGGCAATGTTTACAAATCGCCTAGTCGAACCTAGTCGCCATGGTACCGACCAGAAAACTAATCGCGATTAGTCAATTTTGATCGTTCTATTTAATTATTCCATATATTTTAGGAAATTTACATAATATATATATACACTATATAGTATATGACAATAAATATCCAGATATGGGCCAAATTTCCAGCCATTACTTATTAGCCCAAAAATAAAATTGAAAAGCCCAGGCCCATTAACTAAACCCTAGCTTCACTCCTCACATCTCCCCTCTCCCTCATAGCTGCCACAACCCTAGCTCCTCACATCTCCCCTCTCCCAAACAGCCGCCACAGATCTCCTCCCTCACAGAGCATGCGCGCTGCACATCCTTTGCGCGCCACAGCTCCCGCCGGCGCCGCCTTCTCCTCTTGCTCCCGCCGGCGCCGCCCTCTCCTCTTGCTCCCGCCGGCGCCGCCTTCTCCTCTTGCTCCTGCTCCCGCTGGCGCCGCCTTCTCCTCTTCCTCCCGCCGGCGCCGCCGGTGGCTCCTCCCACTCCAAGGCACGCTGCCGCCAGCCCACTCCTCCCGCCGTGGCCCATGCGCTGTTGTCAGCGCCCTCCTCCGGCTGGCCCCTGCCTTCCCCGTCGGTTGCCCTTCTCTCCTGGTCGCCAAAATGTCACTAATCGGCCGATTAGTCGCGACTAGTCGGACGACCAGATTTCTAGTCGCTCTAGTCGGGTCGGAGCACCTAGTCGTGGCCAGGAAAATGACCAGGCCGATTAATCGCGATTAATCGCAATTAATCGGACGATTTGTAAACACTGCAACAAGGCACTATGAGGACAAGATTGGTAGTGGGCAGTAGGCGGTAGCGGTGGCGACAATGGGCAAATCGGTGAAACCCTAGCCAAGTTTCGCTCCCAAGTCCAAACCTGCTGCCCTCCACACTTATTTGGGTACTGACTTAGTGGTTTGGCACCATTGGCGTGCAACCACCTAGGCAGCGCAGCCGCCGAGCCTGCCACCGATGATCAAATCGTGGCGCTGAATCCCCGTCTAGCACTCAATTGCTGCCCAATGCTGACTTTTAGAAAATTGATCCTGATTGTGTGTTACTGCGTTCCTGGGGTCTGTTGGGTGGGTGGAAGAGTGAACTGTGCAGTCACTGATCAGTGACCAGTCATACTATCTATCAGATATTTTATGGATCCTCAAATTTTCATTGCACATGATATTTTCAGTGTGCTTGCTGACACTTGTCACATCTCACAAAAATGTTTCTTATATTGAGAAGATGTACTAGATCAGTGATAAAGCTGCATTGTAAAGCAATAAATTCTTTGGAATTTGAGTTACTGTGATTGTTTTTTTTGGAAAATTGCACACCCTTGTTGTCAATCTAGTATATAAATAGTAGAATGTAAGCTAACATGCTTTTCCTTAGCTGCTTACCTGTAAGCCTGAGGCTGCATGGTACCAGACTACCAGGTATATTAAAGTATTAAATTAAAGTTTACTATGATGGAAGAATTGTTTCTTGCATGCATTACTACAAGTTACCAACACATCCGCTGGTGATCAGAAAAATCTTGGCCTGGACTGTCAATATGGTTCTGTTTTGGAGTATGAAGGTGAACTTATTGACTCCAACTGGAAATGAGTTCTGGATAACATTTTCCAACTTGCACCAATATTTGTGTTGTCTTTTTGTATGTCTGGAACAAAGTGAAAAATAGACAACAAATTTCAATTTCCAAGGCCAATGTATGCTGCAAACTAACCAAAACTAGGATGCCAATAGCCCTAGCTGGCTAGCTACATCTTATTGGCAGCATGTTGGTAGCTTTAGGCTCTTGAGTTCTGGGAACACGCAATAAAAAATTATGTGCAATATGCCAATATCTGTAATTTTGTATAATGAAATGCAACACATGTGCTTTCATGAAGAAAGCAAGACTAACTGTATGAATAACAATTGTTCCTAGTTTTCTACACCGATGTTCTTAGCCATATGCACCCAAGTAGTGTTCTGTGGTTACATGGGCATGACTATATCTGTTTTGTTCTGCCAAATAATATGTTCATGTGCTTATTTCACCATAACTGGAAATACCAGTAGTGAATTCATGGCTGATTGATATTCATGTTCATGGCAATATGATTCACTGAGTGCATCTTGTGAATGTTACTCATCATTTCTTCTAATACCGGTCCAGGACTCCCAACACACGACTTGTGTATTCACCTGTCACTTACACTATAGGATGATTGTATATCTGTCTATTGAGTTTGGATTCTTAATTGCTTTTCTTTTGTGATTGGTCACATCATAGTTATTAAGGCGTCACTTTAGTGCTAGAGCGTTCAGCGAGGGTAAGGCATCCCAACACCTTACCCTCCAATGTTGCCCCCCTCATGGAGAGGCTGGGTGTGGCATAGACCAGGCTTGGTGCGGAAAAGGGGAGAGAGAGAAGAGGGAAGAGGGGAAGAGGTTGCGGCTGGAGGAGTGGAGGCTGAGTGGAGTGGGAGAGAGATTAGGGTTTAGAGATGAAAAATAACCTAACGGGTCTTAAATGGGTTGTTGGACTAGACTTCTATGAATGGGCTATTGACCTGAACTTTAAATATATTATTAGATATAATTTTAAATCTGTTATTGCAATTTTAACAATATTTTTTAGTTTTGTAAGGTATCTAAAGCGACAATATTGCAACTTGATATTTTTATCATGTTATATTGCTATTTAGAATTTACTACTTATCTGTTAATATTTTTTTCCTAAATCCTTAAGGTGTCGCCTCACCTTATCACTTAGTGGTAAGGCGGTAGTCCACTGCCTTGTCTCATCTTACCGCCTTAGTAAACTATGGGTCACATCTGTTGCCACTTAAATTAGACTTCATGGCGTTCAAAGTACCCTACACATCGATACTTGATATGTTATCTCTGCCTGCAACTTTGGATTAAGAGAGGTTAAATTTCATGTTAGATTTTTTTCACCATCTATTTTGACAATTGAATTTCCAATCTAGCAGATAGCATTTTGCTCTGTTCGATTTGACCTTTCCTTTTTTCCTTCCTTCTGCGAACATGGTCTGCCCTTGTCAAAACTTAATGTTTTTGGCAGCAAACTTGTTCCAAGTATCTGTGGATTTATTGGCACTTCACTTTTGTGATATGTCCTTGTCCTATGTATGTAACCTATAATATTTATGCTAGGTACTTCCAAAAGGTGGTCATCTCACCCCTAGTACGTATTATTTACAGGACTTCCAGCTGAGACCCTTGTTGACCGGTATGTGACAGTGGGTGCATATTGTCTGTTCCGGTCATGCACTATTGAACCTGAGTGCATCATCGGTCAGCATTCCATCCTCATGGAAGGTTCATTGGTTGAAACCAACTCAATCCTTGAAGCTGGCTCTGTCCTGGCCCCTGGAAGGAGGATCCCGACTGGCGAACTCTGGGCTGGGAATCCAGCTAGGTTTGTTCGGAAACTAACCCATGAAGAGATCATGGAGATTCCAAAGCTCGCGGTGGCTATCAATGATCTGATGCAAAACCATTTTTCAGAGTTCCTCCCATACTCCACAGCTTATTTGGAGGTAGAGAAGTTGAAGAAGTCGTTTTCAATTCCTCTGTAAGAGCATGTTTTTTGCCCCCTTCTCAGATAAATGAACGAGGAAATAAAGCAGCCCAAAATACTAGATGCCTTGAATTTAATCTAACTTGTAATTTGGTTGGATCTGTTACGTTGTGATTTTTTTCGTTCATTGTTGTCAGCTTGGGGACCGACCAGCAAAAACCATGTTTTCAACTATCTGCGTCGGCTTCCAATTTGGTTGTCTGACCTGAGCATGCTAGTCACACTGTTCAGTTGGTGTCCGTGGTTGAAAAATTACTCATGCTATTATAATTTTTTTAAGAATTATCTACATACAACTGTTAGTGATTATAGTGATTCATATTTATTATTAACATACCGATGATATATTAACGAATCGTGATGACACATAAGAAATTAACCCTCTACCATTCCATTGCATTTTGCCCGTTGAATCTGCCTATTAGCCGTCCAGATTATTTCACATCACATATTTCAGACTTATTTTCTAAATAATTTATATATTTATTTATATATATAATAAAAATGTTTTAAATCTGTTTATAAAGTTTTCAGCATTAAATTTATTTGTTTAAACCTTTAAAATATTTGATCAAAGAGTCAAATCATATATTATCTATCATCTACCTTCAATTACTTTTTTTCCGTTTCGGAAGGAAAATGGAAACAAAGAGGATAAAAAACAGAAACGGAGAGGATTACGCAGAAACAAATACAAAATAACAAAATGAATTTTGTAAAGCAGAAATGGAAACATAATAATGATTTTCAACTAAATGGATACAAAAACAAAATATTACGCATAACAAAAACGGAAAGTTTTTATTTTCACAGTTTTTCTAATGCACTATATAGAACCTTAGTTTTTTACTTTTTCACATTATATAATATAATTTATACTATATTTTATTCATAAAATATTAAATAATTTAATTTAAATTAATATATAATTATTTGCTAAAAATAAATAATATATATTCATTACAATTAAAATAATTTTTTACTTTATTATATGCATTTATCATTTATTAATATGTGTGTAAATTGAACATATTTATTGATTTATCATACTTTTTTCATATATATTCGTATCCACTTCCTATTCGGTCTATTTTCATATATGCTTCCTATTCAGTCTATTTTTATATCCGTTTCCAAGATATCCATATTCATTTTCGTTTTCATAAAAATTACGGAAACAAATATAGTTACATTCATTTCCATCCATCATTTTATCCCTAGTCCCGCCTATACCATAACCCGCATTCAAAACGGCAGCCCGTAAACCCAACGAGGGGCTGACAGGGGCAACCAGGGCAGCCAATGCCCAATAGCATGACTCAAGTGGCTAATGGTAATGGGTCATATGATTATTGGACCGATTTTATTATAATTTATAGAGATCTGAGGACCTACCTAATTAACCCACGGATAAAAAAGACAGAAACCCAGCCCTGTATGGCAGGTCTCCAGCCCCACCAGGAAACTGCCACACCTAGGAAGCTGCAACAATGGAGCTTTGATTTACCAACACAACTTCACAGAGCAAACACAGCAAAGCCCACGACTAAACTAGTAATTGCAAATGACTCCAGCTAATCTGTCTGTCAATCTATATGTTTGTGAATATGGTTTCACCTTGAGCAATATTTGCACTCCATCGGAACAAGTATCCAATTCAGCCGTCATTGGAAGATCGTCCAGAACTCCAGCTTGGCCGTGATGACCGAGGTCAAAGAACATAGGACTCCAGGACAGGACAAACATGGAAAGCAAAACAACCCTGACTGTTCCAGACACTGGAACACGACCAATGCAATTACAAAATGTTCATCGGCAGAATGCACACCAAGATGGCTGAAAAAAGGACGCTTTTTTCGCCCTTTTTGCGGAGAGGCTGAAAGAGGAAGCTAATATATGATCATTAGCAAGCAGGGGTAATTAGATGCAACCTTGGAAAGGGAGAGTCCATGAAAGGAACAACAAGGGCAGGACCTTTCACAATTCCCATGCCAAGAAAACCAAGAGACCATAGAATCCACAGCACCAAGAAGCATGAAACAAGATCATCTCGAGTCGGCTTCGCCGATTACAGAGGGCAGTCACAATTGGCTGGGATCCACCGGTGCCCCGCCCCACTCCAACGCCGCCACACCCTACTCCGGACGCTGCCGCCGCAATGCCCACACCTACCGTCAGATCCATCGCGGCGACTTCCCTGTTCCCTCTAAAGTCAGGGGAGTCCGACGTCAAAGGTTCCCAAAAAGCATATGTTCTTGTTATAGCCCAATACTGTTCTTCTTCCTTGTACCACTCCCAGGATACCATCATCACAAATCACTGATCACCCATCCTGTGCTACAGGTAGGCACTGATATTACAACCACTTATCAACATCACTTCAGTTGATTTTGCCAAGAAAGGAAACAAGCAATTGTCACTTGCTCCTTTCACACTCCCAATCCCCCCCCCACCCCCCCCCCCCACCCCCCCAAAAAAAAAAAAAAGACCCAAAAGAAACCACAGGAATTACACAACTGCCCTGCCTTCTCTGACCTCTAGCTTGCTTCTTGCTGCTTGGCTTCTAGTGCTAACTGCTAAGGTGGTGGTGGGGTGTCACTCTAGGTGGCGCTCTCCACCGCCGGACTCCAAATACTCCAAAGCCGCGGGTTAAGCATCCCCATCACATCCGCCCACCCGCGCTTCCGCTCCGCACTCTCCACTTCGGCTTCGGAGGACGAGGGATCTTCTGGGACCTTCTCGTCGTCGTCGTCGCTCTCGAGGGAGCTCGCTTCTGCAGCGGGAGGCAGCGGAGGAGGAGTGGGAGGAAGGGATGCTGGGGGAGGGGATGGTTCATGGACCTTCTCGGTCGGCGGCGGAGGGGACTCTGGGGACATCGGCGGCTGCGGCGGAGGGGGCCTGCGCTTGCTCTTGTCGCGGCGCTTGGAGGAGGAAGACGGAGTGGTGGCCGAGGTGGACTCGGCGGCGGCAAGGTGGTCCTCGAAGGCCTCGATGGCGTCGTGGATGAGCTCACGGTTGGGCGAGCAGTCCCAGCGCGACCAGAAGCTAGTGTAGCAGTCGAAGCAGTCGCAGCCGATTGCCGGCGTGTGGGCGCGGCGGCGGCGCCCGCGGACGGGAGGCTGCTCCTGGTGCGGCGCGGATGCGCCTAGGAGGGAGCGGGTCACCAGGTACGCTAGCACCTGCTGGTCCTCGGGGCGGAGGATGGTGGCGAGCGCGAAGATGGCGGCAGGGAGGACCCGCAGCGCCACCCCTATGGGGTCGCCGTCGCCGCCGCCGCCGAGTGGCGACGGGTGGATCTTGCCGTCCTTGCCCGACTTCGGGCAAAGCGTCTTCATGGCTAGGGTTTTAGCGCCGGGTGGCGGGTGGTTTGATAGGGTTTGGAGTTTTGAGGGCAGAAAAAAACGGAGGGACACGAGGGGTGGAGAAGGTGGTGGGGGTGGTGGCCTGCTGGGCGTATAGACCCAGTTCTCCTTTCCGTTTGGCCTGGTAAGTGGTAACTGCGACTGGTGTTTACTGCTTCACACCCCGGTCAAAATTCGTTTTTTTTATAAACTTGGTCCATGATAGACTGGCCTCTACCTCACTCATTAAACCATGGGTCCCACCTATCAGTTTTACCTCCTCTCTAGGGTGATGACATCAAAATGTATTTTTACTATACAAAATTGCATCATTATTTTGATATAATTCATTTTTAATTTCTGAATACGTATGGAATTAATTAAAATTTAATAAATCATAGCTAAGTCGTAAGATTTTTATAGGCAAGTCTCACGGATCCAAAATCCTTTGAACATGTTAAACCTACGATTTAGATTCTTGTTTTGTTTAAACTATTACATTTATTTATTTTATGAATGATAATTAGGTGTGCTTTACTTTTTGCTTTGACATGTGCCATTTCAAGTTGATTTACCTTCTTTGTTAACTTTGGGAAATAATTTGACTAGTTTAGATCCTACATGATGATCTAGCTACAGTAATTAGTTTTGCTTAGCCATGCCTGGAAACATTAGTGTCACGTTAATGTGGCTTGACATATACTTTCACTTACGATTAATGGTGGTTACTTTTAACAATAGCTCATGATGGTTTGTCGTAGGCACTATTTGGAAACACCGTTTTTTATAGTTTTGACTGTAGTATTGAGCAATACTATAATATTATATATTAGAAGGTGTTTGATAACTCTATTTAAAATATCTGTAAAGTAAACACTGTATTAAAAATATTGTACTCAATCTATAGTATTGAAAACTTTGGTACGAAACATTTTTTCCAAAACTATAGTATTATCATGGATGTAGTATAGTATAGTTTTGAAATATTGTAGTTTCCAAAAACTGTGTTTCAAAGAGGGCGTAGATGTTAATCCAACTGATTTTGTTGGCTGTATTCACAACATTTAAGAATCGGTTCATGAACTAATATTGCAAAGCAGTTATACTTTTATCACAAGCTAGTGTTAGCATGAATTGACTTGTAGTATAGCACACCCATTATTAATCACTAAAGACAATTCAATAACAAGTGACGTCACGGGAACACCAAGTGAGTCCATTACTCTGATATCATAGGATAGAGGGTGTGATATAAGGAATATTTGATAATTTGCTACTCTTAAAAATGGGCTTCGATTATTTGCCACTTTAGCCCACTATCATACACTCATATAGTCCCACTTGTCATCCACACAAATGACAAATAATCAAGGTATACAAACTTTTTAGTGGCAAATCCTCAAATTTCCCGTGCTATAAAGGATAGCATGGACGATACTATGATTTGAGCTTTGGATCTCTTATGTTAAGAGTAATTTGGTCCTGTTTATTTATTTAAGTCTTGTACTTTGATAATCAATCATTAATATTACTTCCTTTATTCCATAATATAACATTTCATGATTCAGTAACAACACCTCAATCGGGGGTGGCCGAGGCTTCAGGCTTCAGCTTCACTGATTGGCCTCACCACTGTTAGACCATCCTACTACTGACGGCCGTTCCGACCAACCTCACAACTATGGTCTAACCGGGTGTCCCTAGAATGCAGATGAGCTATTATTTATGGTTCAAAAATCATCGACTAGCAAGAATCACCCCCGCTAGATCGTACAGCCAAGCTAGAAAATATATACTAGACAATTCTATCATTTTGACACGTCTTGTTTGATAAAAGTATAGGGAATTTTACTCAGTCTTTGTCACGACCGAAAATTCAACAACAAATTTCGAGAACAATTTGTGTGTTAAATCCCTAGGATAGTGTACTACTGAGTTGCAAAGAGTTTTACAAGAAGAATTTCATCCTTTCGTCCTTCCTCATGGCATTATATACTGCTTGGACCTGGAAACAAAAGGTGTCACCTTATCATGAATTCATGTATCTGATAAAAATAGCACTGCTTAAACCCTGCAATAATAAATCTTTGCTGGTGTAGTGGAAAAATGCAACAAATGGGTCACCTGCTCGCTGGAAACCACACAAATAGGTCCAATTTTCACAGAAACATATTTCCCCTTGGCTGACACTTTTTGGGAAATTTGATCCTGCAGAAGAAGCAGAAGATATATAGTACAACAACAGAAAGAACCAAACATTTGAGGTACACAAAGTAAGAATTTGAGCGTTGTTCAGAAACAAATGTGCTAGCCATACAGCTCTAGCGTGAACATTTTTCCAAACTATATTGAGGAAAATACTATCGCATGAATCCCTGCCATCCTTTTGTTAACAAACATATAAGCAGTAAGCCTAACATGCTATCCAACAATTCTGAAATTGCTATATAGAATTTGCCCAGGAGCTTTATATTATGTATGCAAGAGAATCGCTACAGAACCACATTAACCACAGTTTTCATGCTAACTGCTGGCCAGCGGTTAGTGGTAACCAGTCTGGTTTGGCAAAACTGAACTGGTAACAGTAGAATTGGACAGGTTACCGTGGTAACCGTTCTGCAAACTGCAGTCTGGCCACTGGCACTAACCGGCTAAGTTTAGGGTTTAAGGTTTAGGTAAGCTGATCTAGGGTCCTATTGGTTGTGATGAGATTCTTTTGCCTCCTTCATGTTCCACTCCACATTGTGAGCTTACACTATCCATAATTTGTAGCATATAATATTGAGAAAAAGTGGCAATTTTAAATTCAAGTAAATACATCATAAACACCTTCATTAAATTCAAGTAAATACATCACAAACACTTTCATCAATAACTGCGCATTCTAAGGATATTCGCAATGGAGTTGTAGAGTACAAATACAAACCTTTGGAATTTGTTCTTCAAGTACTGATTCAACTGCAGTAACCATTGACTGGACAAAATCATCACCTCCAGTACCAATTGCAGTAAATCCTCTAACTGTAGGGTATGTATTTACCTAGGAAAAAAAGAAGTTATCTTGTCATGGTTGAAATTAAACCCAAGGGCAGTAGACTTATGGTGATGGTTGTTCAATACTCAGCAGTCAGCAACTTGTGCTTCTCAGCAGTGACTACCGACTACAGAGTTCAATGATATGTGGGCTTGCTTATTTCAGGAATACAATCGAGATATCTGAATATCTGATATGGCTTCCAGGAACAGCGGTTGATGCATAAATATTAGCTGGAATCTGGAGGGAAATATAAATTCCTGTCTTTCCAACTTCACATGGAACTTTTACATGAAAATGGAGTAGAATGTTGACATGAATCAACTCAATCAAGGGCTTCCATTGATTTTTTTTTTCAAAATCCAGTTTGTTCACTTGCCTATTGTGAAAGATAGAAAGAAAGAACAGAAGCCAAAAAATGTCCTAAGTAGACTAATAGAGGATAAGTACCTGCTTATCCAGAACAAGCCATTCATCAGTCCCATCATCCGTCACGGTACCACCCATAACAACATTTGTTGTACGTGCAACCCTTCCTTTAGAGCTCGCTACCTCTTATTTTAGGAAATGAAAATTCAAGCCATAAGTGTCTAGAACATGTTATAACCTACGTAAAATTGTTCACTCTGGCTCAAGATCAAACAAACAACAAGAATAAAACTCAAATCGAATGTCCAAAGAGTGTATAACTTGTCACTGAATATGACTTTTCCCGGAAAATGCAAATCATGAGAGATTTGCTATTTTGACATTTTAAAAAAGTTGCGTTTGTATTTTTAACATTCCGACCGCTTTCAGTGATTTAAGTGATCCTAACATGTCAGCCGCCTGTCATCCTAAACAAAATGTACATTTTTAGAGTATCAAAATAGCAATTTTTTCAGAAGGCTATAGAGATTTGCTATTTTGATCACCTGGTCATTGAATTAACAGTGATAACCAAAGACAAACACTTGCAGGCCTCGGCGCCTCGCTGCAAGCAAAGAGGAACAGCAGCACTACTACACTTACCAGCAGTGAGGGGATGGATAGACAGGGCGGGAGTTTCGGGAAGGGAGGATTCTCACGGGATATGGCCTTGAGCACGGAGTCCTGCAGCGGTTCCCCCTGGTCTCTTGTACCGGCGTCGTCGGCAGCCGCGGCGCAGCACCGGACGGAGGAAGAGGAAGAGGAAGAGGCGCGGCGACGGGCCGCGCTGAGCCGGGCGAGCGAGGCCGCGTCGCGCGGGCGACGGGAGGTAGCGAGGAGAGGGAGGAGCGCGACGGCCCTGCACGCCATCATCTTGTCGTCTCGTCCCTTCTCGGTCGCCGGCCGCCGCGACCACCGCCGAGTCGTACGCTGCGCTGGCTTGCGGGCGGCGGATAGATATTTCTCTCTCTCTCTCTGCTCGCGCGGCTGCTCCTTTCGTCGACGGCGCGGCGCCGTTAGCCGGAGCTCCTTACGTGGGCCCATTTTATCTACGAAATGGGCCCATTTTATCTACGAAATGGGCCCATTTTATCTACGAAATGGGCCCATTTTATCTACGAAATGGGCCCATTTTATCTACGAAATGGGCCCATTTTATCTACGAAATGGGCCCATTTTATCTACGAAACGGGCCCTTTATCTAATAAACGGACCGACTGTGTTCTTCAGTTTTATTTGGGTAAGCCTTGCGGTGACGATTTTTTAAAATTAATAATTTTTTTATTCAAAATTTCAAATTTGGTAAATGGATTTTAAATTTTGCAAAAGTGTCTTCTGTCGGTACTTGGTGTAACGATGTAGATAGGTACACCAAGTACGACAGAAGATTATTTTTGTAAATTCTAAAATCCGCGTATCATATATTACAACCACAATAATGAACTATGGACCTGTTTGATTGGCAGTAATAATTTGACATGCCACAAGTGTGGTTTAAAAAAGTGTCACCACACTTTGCCACATTTTTGCCGCTGAAAAAAGTGCGGCAAAGATGACAATTTTTCTCGCCACAAATGTGACAGAGTATGGCGACAACTTTCTCTAGCCAACGAAACTAATCACTCGCCACCACCTGTCTTCGTCTCTCTCCTTGGCCCATAGCTTCAATTCATCACAAGCTCTTCTTGTGTTGTGTAAATCAAACTAGAGTTAACCCCAACTCAAACAACACAGAATTAACATATAGTATATACATGCTGCAAGTATGTGTACTCTCGATCTAGCTTTGTAGATGAGCATGCAATTAAGCAGACTCGATCCAAGTACGTAGATCGATATATAAATATATGTATACTAGTAGTGAGCCCGTGCTCCGCAACGAAAAAAATAAAAAACAATAAATGTAGGAAACATATTGTTAAAGATCGTGGATGAGTATAATAGCATCAAATAGGTATACACCAGTTCATTTGATTCTCATGCATTCCAACATGAGTAATTGCGGTTGTAGGAGCATAATCAAAGGCACCATCAATGTCGTAAAATCTTATGATTGAACCAGCAGAAGTCAAGTTAGAAACGATGTTCTGAAGAGAACCACTTAAAAACAAAATAATATAGATATAATAGTAGAGACATGCAGCAAATGTTCAGTTTGGGCAACAAACCAAACACTCAAACATAGAGAGAAATGCACAACATTTTTTTCAAACAGGTTCAATCCTGTAAGGCAAAAAAAGATAACATTTATTCTAATATTGCTTGTAAAGAATAGGGGAAAACATATTAAGCAAGCTCAATGACATGACTCAGATGCAAATTAGTTAGTAAGCCACCTACTCTTTGATAGGTTCTACAGATGTATTTTTTGGCGGTGAAAGCCCGACTATTATGCTAGTGCCAACTTGGCTTTCAGAATCATACTTGCATAGAAAAAGATATATAAATGGCAAATTTCCATAATGACATACTCCCTCTGGTGTACAAATATTAGTCGTTTAGACAAAATTACACATACTAAGGTGATATTAAATAAAGTTACAAGGGTTGTTTTAATTGGTTATAAAGCCTAGATTTTAGTGGTGCTACCCAAGTTCAACTTCCGATGGCCACATCCCATTTGGTAGTAATGCTTCGATTGACGGGATGACTAATATTTGTACACTTTCAATAAAAACCAAAACGACTATTATTTGTACACCGAAGGGAGTATGTAATAGTTAGAATTTTGATATTACAATAATGGACCTAAATTATACCTTCTCAACATATGACTCTTTCTGGTGTTTGATTCTCATAGCTCGTGGCATATCCATCATGATGCTCAGCTACCTATATCACCCGTCAGTTTTGCTAGCTCCGCTTCATCTTTAGCAAATGCTACTTTTGCCTTTTCAACTTCCTGATTTCAAATAACGACTCCACTTTTGTATGTAGCCCCTCTTCAGTTTTTTCCTTGTCGTTTTACCAGCCTCCCAGCAAGTATTCTTGCGTGTGGAATTGCAATCATATTCATCACTCCCATCATAGCAATCTAAAAGGCAGCAGCGAACATGCATAGGTGAGTAGAAAAATATAGCATGAATTCGGATGAGCACTGCACCTTTGGGAGTAAAATATCCTACAAGCTTCCCGGTCTCTGGAATTGTATAAGGTTACATATAGTAGTAACAAAAGGAATGAAACAGAAAATGTTGTCAGTTATGAGGCTCTCACCGTAGATATCTTCATTCACTCACGACGAAAAAGGTCGTGATTGGAGAATGGCTAGCATTGTTGCAGTAGAACTTCCCCTCTAGGCATGCCGACGTACCTGCCCAGGAAAAGGAAACACAATTCGATTAACTACTCTTCCAAAGTGCATTCCACAGCTAACTCAAACACGGGAACCTAAACCAGCACACGCCAGTAAACAACCACGAGCACCTCCACAGCAATCCGCAGGGAAATCAATCTCACAACCCAAAAAATTAAGAGTAAAAACATCATCTTAGGCAAGAAGAAGGCTCCACCGTGGAATCCATTCGTTAGGATCACTGGGGAGCTCATTCGCTTGACTGCTACTACCTGGAAAAATGGTTCGACTCAGCTACCAAGTGAGCCATACCGAACGAAACAATCAAGCGAAGCTCAAAGGAGACTCTACCAGTATTTCTTATCATAAAACTAAGCACTGACATAAATTGGATGAACCGTGAAATGTCTTGTACATACCAAAGAACTTGTCGGTATTATAAGCCATATTTCAAATGTATGTCATCGTAGAAAGGTACTCTGGCACTAATGTTTAAGTTTTTCTAGGTCCTTAGAATAACTCTTATTAAATGTTCATTGGTTATATTATTGGCAAGACAAGTTACATGTATATAATCAATAGGGTAAAATATATCATGATGATCTGAATAGCAATCACTTGCTTGGTGTGCATACTACAAGAGCAACATCTATCTTAAATTCAGTGACATTTCAGTTACACGATCAGACCATGTGTATGCATTCCAAACAATAATGCACTATTATTAATTGCACCTTGTTCCACTCAAATCATAACCATTATTTCTCACTAAAGGAACAATTGTTAGTACAAAGGTACATACAAAATCTAATTGGTTACTCTAACTGTTCCATATCAGTCATCCAGTCTATTCCAGAACCTACATAACAATTTAATAATATTTATGTTTAGAGGCATCAGCGCACAATGAAAACAGTGAGTTAGAAGTACAAAAAGAAAATCTTGCTTCCATGAATCACCAAAAACCCTAATGTCATAGGATGCAATTTACTCATCATAAAATTCACATTAATTAGGCATGCCTAGTTCTAGAATGAAACACCTAGCACCAGATTCACAAAAAATACCCTCATGCCATTATACGGTTTAAAACATAGAAATTCACAGAAGAGGATATGTCACATTTATAGCATATCGTATCTGATGCAAACAAACTAAAAATTAGTAAGGCCAATGAGTTTATCTGGGCAGGGAGAAGCTGTAGCCAGAGGCTCGCGGTGCTTGGCCTTGCATCAGCCATTGCGGCTTAAGGACGTATCAGTCCTGCTCCACAGAAGCGGGCGACACTCACCATCTACCTACCAACACCAGCAAAGAGGTAGGGTCCCTTTCTCTGTCGATCCAATGAGCGAGCAGAATCCACGTCCACAATGCGACTGCACATACCTCTGTCGTCACCTCCTAACTCTCCCCACCAATCATCTCATGGAGGTGACCTCCACTCCACTCCTCCTCCCCCTCTCCTCCTTACCTAGCGGGCCGCCGCCAGGCGCCCCGCCTAAACCCTTGCGAGGCTACACCTCAGCGCCAACCGAAACCCTCAAACCCTAGTGACACCCCCACAAACAGAGCAAAATTCTCAGCGAAATTATATATCCTAAACTCATGCGGGTGCGATGAGTGCAGCGAGGGCGGCAGACGGTTGTGTCGGCTCGGCATGGGGATCGCGGGGTGTTCAGAGGCACCAGAAGCACCGTGAGCATCGTGGTTTGGTACTGAGGATGACGCGTCACGACGGGCGACAACGACGATGAGGCGGAGGGGCGCGTGGAGGACGGCGACGTGGGCCATGGCACAGACGGCCGACGTGGCAGAGGTGGTGCAGATTCGGCCCCTTGGGCATGCGTACGGCGACAGCACCACGGATTCAGAGTTGGCGTCGTGGATCTAGAGCAACCGACGACCGGGAGGGCGTGGCTCGGTCACTTCACGTGTGTGCCAGTGGCAGTGCTTGTGGAGGGCCACGACGCGGGATGCGGTGCGGACGACGACGTATAGGACGACGCGGAGACCAGTAGAGGCTGATGGTGGGCCGGCAGTGGGGCGGATTTGGCGGTCGACGTTGTCGAAGCGGTCGTCGTAGTCGGATGCCCTGGCGGAGGCACACATGTCGTGGTGGTCGGCGGCGTACATCCGGTGGTCGGTGGCGCAGATCTGGAGCAGCGAGGCGCGTCGACGATTACAGGCAACGAAGCCGACGTAGGCTAGAGGTTCGAAGAATGGGAAACCAGATCGGCGAGTCCAGTGGTGCCATGTTGGCGTGGGGAACACGGGACGAAGAGAGCTCGGTGTGGATGACGGAAGGTTGCTACAGAAATGGATGGAGATCTATTTGAAAGGAAATAACACCATGCATGTAGGAAACAGATTCGTAACAGATCATGGATGATTCCGGGTGATTAGTTTGGAAGGTGATAAACGAACTCGTCAATTATATAGTATAGTAGTGTGCCCGTGCTACGCAACGGAAGAATTGAATCCACAAATATTTATTTGACAATTAAATTAGGGGATGACGTCAGAAAGGAATGCAAACTAAGATCAAATTTTCTTAGTGCAAAATCATATAGGAATAATATCATCATCTCATCTATTCCCATGTAAAAAAGAAAAAGCACTCAAGTGCTATACAAATTGAAATATTTCAACACGCTTTAGAATTTCTTGAATTACTTCAGAAATGTTCTCTTTGCATTCATTCTCAGCGTACTTCAGTATTTCTACAAGAAACTTTGTTCTCAAGACATTTTTATCCTGTAAATGCATTTGACATGTAATTATTAGAAAAACAGTAATATAGAATATCATGAGACAAATATAAAGATGTGGGCACTCACTGTTCTAATTAATGGTAATCTTATACCATTCTATGAGCGCATATAATTGATAACCAGACATCCCGTTAAATTACTGCAAAAGACATATTAATGTTACATGTTATTGAATGTAAGTAATAATTAAATTAATTAGATATTTATAATTTAGAGGCAATTACCAGTCAAATATTTTTGGGACCCATGTTGGTAATACACGATGCCATTTATATACATCGTCGTTCCATTCAAGATTGGCTAAATTCATGGCAAGTTTTATATTATTAGCAATATTCAGCAGTGTGTAGGTATAATGCATGGTTGGATGAAAAACCTTAATCCCCGTAGGTACAGGCAATGGATCCATTATAATGACCTTTCTAGCCTTCATTTTAAAGATGAATAGTATGTGACGTTCCATGAAAGAGTAAGGTATTAGAATCTGCAAAAAAATAATCATTGATATATAGTTACAAAATGACAAACTCAACGATAAAAAATTTTGTACGCTACTATAAATTAATAACCACAAAATAACATTGAATTAAGAAATTAAATATGGGAGTACACATTATAAATATGATTTTGTAGACAATAAAATGAGAAACAAGAGGACGTACAATTTATACACACTATTTTATACTTTCTACCTTTCATATAAGAGCAATAAATACAACTACAATATGAAGATTATAATGGATGTAACAAAGGATAATAACTTACATCGCTTCAATCTGAAATATCGTACTCCATATCAAGCCAACATTCAAACAATTTTGCCAACCGAGTAACATCTAGTTTGGGTTTACGGAGAGGGTCTCGAGGAAAATCAGATATGGTCTGTTTTTGATCAAAAAATATTGTTATTACGAATATGAACACAATAATTGTGATATTATATTATTACATATAAAATAATTATATGACTTATAATAAATTGTAGAAATAAACTGAAACAATTTTATAAGTTATAAGCCACGTAAACTGTACCCATCTATTTGCATTTGCTCCGTGATCTTCTCTACAACCAGCCATGATGCAACATCGTGGTTTGGCCACTTATCTTGATTAAAAATTTTATGTTCTGCTACAAGCTTGATCTGTCTCTCTAGCCCTTTCAACTATTTTGATAAATGTATAGCATTACAATATTAATTATTAACAATAATATAATAACAAAAAACTATCGTAATAAAAAATCTATAATAAATAATAATTACTTACTGTAGTTTCGAGGTCTCTACGGTCTCTTATTCTAGTCCCATTGAATCAAGAATATGTACCTCACTTTTATTTGCATTAATCACTGCCATGTACCAGTGAAAATTTTGTATGTTAATCGGAATGAAGACCTGTAATAAACATTAACATTTATCCATTAACATTATACAATGATAGATTTTATATTTCAGTATAGATGAACTGAGATATTAGTTTACCATATCAGCTTGCAAATATGTCTCCACTCTTTTACCGAGATCATCATCATCCTTATAATTTAAGACCACGTCAGGGTCACCATCACGCTTAAGCAGGCTCGAAATATACGTGTTCTCCAAAAAAACTTTTCCATCTTCTCTGTGAAGTAAATGGTCCTCATACCTTATACAATGAATATAAGCACTGAGGACCTATTTGTAAGAAAAGAATACAATTAGTAGACAAACAACATCTTAAATTAAAACATCATCTTAAATTATATATATACTTCATACATATACTCACTTCGCCATTCACAAGACTATCGCAACGAAAAAATCAAAAAACAATAAATGTGTTGAAATTAAAAAAATGTATTAAAAAACATTCAAGTATCACACTAAAGTCCAAAGTTGTAATTTATTTGTCAAAAACTCAAAACTTGAGTACTTGGAGAAAATTTAAACGACAGGGCATAAGATAGTCTTGTGAAGCATCGGCAAATTGGCTAACAACTGGGCTTGAATTGCTCAATCAAACAAGCTAAAACCCATGTCGTCGTCACTCTCTTCCTTTGCCTCCTCCTGAAAAAAGTCAACCAGAAACAAATTTATAAGTTACATGAAGGCTACATGAAACATGGCAAATAAAATAGCAACCATATGGTAAATATAAGCTCACCTTATTCTCCTTAGCAGCTAGAGCAGCAACTGTTGCACCACCGGCAGTTGGGGCAGCCACAGTAGCAACTGGAGCTGCACCACCACCTACAGGAAAAATAGATGCAGTAAGTAATACATGATTTATTGCCCTACAGTAATGGCATTTCTTCTATTTGATCATTGTTGTGTTAATTTATTGGATGCAAGTTACAAGAGGCAATAACGAATAACAAATAATAATATAACTCAGACATCATATGGTATATAATATTACATAAACAATTACATTACATTGTTATAATTGACACCTTAACTTCACATGGTGAAACAAAGTTGTCTATCAGATATCTAAATTGCACTAATATTACAAGAAAATAACTCACATGATTAGCTCGATAATATATCTATGGACAACTATACAGTAACTTAATTCACACCATGTTCATAAGAAAAGATGAGTAATTTACTTGAGATGAATACTACTCCACTGATACAGATATACATGCAAGCAGAAAAGAGTTCAGGAGAGGGAGACGGGGAGGAAGCCATCCGACGGAGAGGATGAGGTCATCGACGCTGCGGCTCTCGAGGAGCTTGGAGAAGATATGTCATGGTGACAAGCAGCAGTAGCTAGCTCCAGTGGCAGATCTGGATCATAGTCCTGAATGCAAATCGAGTAAAGATTGTTGAACAAAAGTATCAATAGCATAGAACCTAGGTTTTTCATAGCAGGATTATTGGAAACATGTTCTGTTCACCCACTTTCGTACACATGTATTCTAGATTGTATTGTGGACTCCAATGAATGATTTTTTTGGAAATAGACACATCCCGACCGGACGTGTCCTGCTTTATTGGAAAACAAGACGAAGCACAAAGTAACAAGATCCAGACTGGTAACACCAACCGAATGACAGACAACACCAGTTTAAACCCCCATCCAAACCCCCAACAACTCAAACTACCAGCAACTACCTTCAACTTCCTTCAACGGCCAGAGAACAATGCCCAAACTAAGACAGCCAGACAACCAGCCAGACAAACATTCTAGAGACCGCCTCTCCACAGAACAAACCAAATTCATAGGATTACAAAACACCAACCAGGAAACACCTCAAAACCAAATTTTACTGAAGTGTTGGATATCACAGTGAAGACCTCATACGCTTCTTAGTCTTTCCTCCCTTGCCAACTGAGTGATTTTTGTATGCAGCAAGTTGCAACAAGTTGCTTGCAGTAATCTTTCCACTTCTCATCATCTAGACCAAAATTAAAAAAGTCTGAAATATTAGCACCGGAGTAATTCTGTGGCTTCTCCTCAAACGTGGTATAAATGTCAATATTAAAAATAGTCCCGAGTCAAATAAATTATCTTTAGGAGGAGAAAACAATAAGCCCCACAGCATAATTTATGCTAAGAGAGCATGAAAAAAATAAAATGGATGGCCATTCGCAACCACTACATAATTTCTAGTAAGAGAACATGAACAGTTCTAGACATAACTATTATTATTAGCATGTCAACCAATTAGCTTACTTGTGCAGAGGAAGTGTGAAATCTAGTCCACCAAAACCACATCCTGAACCTCCCCCATGGAGGCATTCGATAGGTTGGATGAAAAACTTTATTCATGTCCCTACCAACACCAGGTCTCCCGTCACCTCTTCCTCGACCAGCAAAAGACCCCGGTGGCCTAGGAGGGCGAAACTAACCAATAGCAATAGGAGCCCCACTAATGGAGCTATGGTGTATCACCAGGACGCACATACTGCACGAGGAAGGCCAGAATTAATGGAAACATTAGAAGATGACTTAACAAGTAAATAATGAAAAAAAATGATGAATAATATTTGACGCCCACTGCCAACTTTTCGAGCAGTTAAGTCCTCCATTTGACAACAAGAAAACCATGAGAACAAATGATAAATCATAAATATAACCTAATCGTATACACAAAATACAAAGCATCATTTGATTTTGCTTAGATTTTCATAGGATCCATCCTGGAACACCACACTGCCATCTTTTCGTGCACGATCAATCTTCTCGTGTACTAATTGTATCAATATCAAAACCCTCATTGCCAGATGGTTCAGACTTCTCTGATGCATTGATCAAATTTTCAAGAACCTTCCTCGAAATATCCACTTCAATTTAGATATCATCGTCAGCAGGGTGATTGGAATTCTCCTGGTCAAGTTCATAGCTAGCATATTCTCCAACAAGATTATATTCAGAGTACTCCTCGTCACTGCCCTTACAGGGATACATTTGCTAACTCTGTAAGTACATCAAAATCATGAGATCACAACTTCCAAAATAGTAGTTCAAAACACACAATGCAATGACAAGATTAGAAGATGATAGTGTCCTAAAGAAAATATTTAGTTATAAAACAAGAGGTCAAGTTGTTTATTATAAACAATGCACCACTGTTTGTCTATTGTCTAATGAACAATATTGAAGAGATGGCACCGTGCTTTTGTCAAATACCAAAGGTGCATGTTTTATAAAATAAACTCTTTAGCATATTATTAATCATTAAGGTAAATAAAAATCTTGTAGGCCACATAATAAACAAAGGCAAGAATGAAAATAACTCATCCAGAGTTTATATAGAACATCATCCTTAGCATTGGATTTTGCAGCAATAGTGTATACTTTTTTCGAAACAGCCCAATCAATAGCTACAATTCTCTTTGCAGCTACTTAATTTCCTAGTAACACTTTTTATAGCATGTATGAGAGAGAAAAAAACAATATTAGGACATATAGCGGATTTTTTCCTTCCTGGATATGATAGATACCAATGGACATTTAATACATCCTCTATATGTGTGAAAGATACGAAAGCAAATTCTTTTTATGTCCTGTAAAATCTTGAATGTAACAGAGCTATCATATCTTGCAATTTGGTAGAACCACTGTCCACTAAAGGATTCAATGCAAAACATACTCGTCATAAGACTTTTGTGGAATGGACACATCCCAAACAAATCCAGCTAAACTAAACATATCCATGATCTCCTTTATTGAAATCTGCAACAATAAAACTAATGCATATAGCTTCTATTTATCAGATGATTATTCACATATGATGTCGCTATCGATTTTCCCCCAAAGAGTGTGTTCTGCATAAATACCAAAATAGATACATAACAACTCATAAGAAGTTTGCCATCCAGACTATATTGCTACAACAACCTTGGATTGCAGAATCAAGGAGAGGATTGCAGAACCAAGGAGAGACACAGATACATCATGATCAAGTACATGAAGATCAAATGCAGCATTTCCAAATAAGAAAAAAATCCCTAATCGATCGGTGATCAATAAACTAATTAATTTACCTTTCACTACATTGTAAAGGATTGAGGATTAGACTATACAGATCCTGCAAAAAAGAGAGGAGGTTTAGTAGTAGATCGATCCATGTGCAAGACATACCTAATTAAGGTAGGTGATTAGTCGCCAAGGTGTTAGTTAATTACCAGGTTAATGATGGAGGAGTTGTACCAAGGGCACATGTCGTAGTTGTACTTGTCCAACACGGCCGCGGCCGCTGATTCTTCACGATTTTCTTCACGCCCAAAGATGCCACGAGGATATCAGGCGTGACACGAGCATCACCGCTATGACCAGGTTTGGCAACGGGCTTCTTCAAGAAGATCGATTTGGAGTGCACGATGTGCCTCCCAGCGAGCCATTTCTTGGCATCGTTCCACTTGGACGACACCTGCATGAGCTACGAAGAGTGTTGTGAAGGGCTTCATCGCGCGTCAAGCAGGGGGGCGGGACAGCCGGCGGGCGCAGGCGTGCTTGCGGGAGGCGAGGGCGGTTGGTAGGCATGCTCGAGGGGGAGGTGGAGGCGGCGGCAGATGGTCGACGACCGGTGGGCTCGGGCTCGTACGATGGGAGGCGAGAGGAGACCAGTGGTGCGGGATTATGAGGGTGAGGGGGGCAGGTAGGGCGGCTGGGGAGGAGCGGTGCAGAGATTGCGGGATGGCATTGAAGGTGATTGCGTGTTGGGTGGAACCGCTGCGCAGATCAAACGGGGATGGCATTGCAGGTGATTGCAGTTTGATTGCCGAAAATTCGGGTGATTAGTTGGGGGCTTCGGGAATGCATGCGAAGTTGCAACGGTAGACGTGGGAAGGTGATTAATGGTGCGTCCGGCCACGTGGCGGGACGGTCGACTCGGCATTCGACGTCGTGGAGGGACGATCGGCTCTGGGCGTGTAACATCCGTATTTAAATTAACTGCAACCCTGTGAATTTTCAAAATTTCAAAACCAAGTTTGAATTCAAAAGTTTTTAAAGGAAGAAATGATTTTGGCAATCTTAAACATTGAGAAAATTTTCGAATTTAAAAGTTTTTATATTTTTGTAAGACTCCTCACTCCTTGAAGTATTTTACAAAATTATTTCAAAATTTCTGAGATTCAAATTCATATTTTAAACTTCAAAACCAATTTCCTGAATTATTTTTATTCGAAAAACATTTTAAAACCCTTAGTGGGCCGCAACCCCCTATTCCCTCTGGCCGGCCCAATCCCGCCCGTTCCTTTCCCCTCTCTCTCTGACCGGTGGGCCCGCCCTGTCGGCGCCCTCGTCCGCGCGCGCCCGCGCGCCCTCTCTCTTCTCTCCCTCTGCCGCTGGGCCCCGCCTGTCAGCCGCCCCCGCCTTAACCGCCCCCTCCTTCTTCTCCGCGCGGTCGCCGTCGCCCGTAGCGGTCTTCTCCGATTTTGCCGGCACCGTTGCGCTTGTCTAGGGCCCCCAACCCCTCGCCCTCGGCCTCTTTAAAGCCCTCCGCGCCCGGTGTCATCTTCAATCGCCGCACCCCCGCTTTCCTCTCGCCGGATACCTCCTCCGCGCGCAAAGCCGCCACCTCCTCTGCTCTAGCGTCCAGCCGCCGCTCGTCGCCGGTAGCCACCGCCTCCTCCCTCGCCGCCCACTCCTTCGGGTGCGCCATCGCGCGTCGGTCCTCGACCTCGCCTCCGATCGCCCCCTCGGTCATCGAGTCGCCGTCGCCGTCGCCGACCCGAGGGCGTCTTCCGCTTCCTCCTCGCCGCCGGTCGCCACCGCCATCTCCGGTCGCCGTCTCCGGTATGGCTGTGATCCCCTTCTCCTCCGGTTTCCATTTTCGCGCTTGCCTAGGGTTGCTAGACATCGCCACCGCCGTGCGCCGCTCGCCGTGGTTTGGCCGTCGCCGGAAACGAAGCCGCCGCGTGCGCTGTTGCCGTGCTTGTGCCGGATGAGATCCAAGCCGTCGGATCTGGCGTGGACGGCCAGGATTAGAAGGGGGAATCAAGGGCTGCGATCGCGTTGACCTAGTGTTGACCGGTACCGATCGATCAGGGCCCTCCATCTTCACTTAAACGCCCGCTTCGCTGCCAGCCGTTGGATGCAGATCGTGCGGCCTAGATTGGCCCGGTCCACGCCAACAGTGCGCGTATGCGTGGTGGTCTCGGTCCACCGTAGACCAGGGCTCTTTTAATTTCAGAAAATGATTTATAAAATTCCAGAAAATCCCTTAAACTTCAAAAATTCATAGTAAATTCATTTTAACTCGGATTTGGCCCATTCAAATTTTAGAAAATCCAGAAAATTATTCTCTTTAATTTTATGCCATTTAATTGTACTGTTCATACTGTTTGTAGTACTGTTTTAATTTATTTTTCCTCGGTTTGCGTGTCTAGTCGACGTCGAGGCTATCGAGGAGTCATCCTTTCCTACTGCAGATCCGTACCAGTATTACGAGGATCCAGGCAAGTCACAGATTTATTTCCGTGGAAATAGTTGATCATGTTGAACCCATTTTTATTAAATTATTGCTAAAACCCATAGGCTAATAAATGCATTAGATTACACTTTTAATTATTTAGTTAAAGTTTAGTTTTATCCCTGTTGTGCAAACCTAAGCCATGCTTTGTACTCCGTTCTCCTTGTCGCCTTATAAAATTTATTAGTTAGTGCTCTAAAGTAGAGGCACACTTGCTAGCATTAAAATTTATATTTATTACTAGACAGGTGGATCGTCTCTATACCTTTGTTATATCTCTCCTCATTGTGATTCTGAGTTGTGTGACTTGAAGCGTGAAGAATGGTGTTGCATTGAGCATGGTGGGTTCCGGGTGCAAGCTCGGAAATTGGTTGGTCGCACCCGGGGCGCTATAAGGACCGGTCTGCGGGATCTGTTGCGAAGCATAACAGTACTGACCACAAGTCTAATGGGTAAGGCCTAATTCGAAGTATGAGTCGATTCAGCTTGATGCACCGAGCGGAGGGGACAAGTTCACTTAACCCGGAGTGCCAGGTGGTGGCTTGGTCCGACGAGGCACGAAAGGGGGTCTACGTCTGCCAATCGGGGTCTACCCATGATTTTCGGGTGAGATCTCAGTGGAGCGTGGGCGAAACCTGGTGTGGTTGTCCTCTTGCTGAGTCAATTCATATGACGGGTTTTGGCATGAACTTGGTCAGGGTATCGTGGTGGTATCCTGGTGCACACCGGGTTTGTGCCTTGTGGGTAAAGTAGTACACCTCTGATCAGAGTATAAACTTTTCGAAAAGCCGTGCCCACGGTCATGGGCGGCCTAGTGATGTTCTCCGCAGTTAGCATTTATTTCTGCATTTGTGTGTGAAAGCATTGAACATGATGGAATGGGTTGAAAGAGCGAGTTGGCACAGGTGTGCAACTCGAGGTAGTGGATAGTTATTGCTCATATTTACTTCAGCATTTTACATTCATGATTTAATTTTGCTCACTAAAGCTTAAACAACATTAAACATGCTCATTTATGCAAACAAGCCTAGAATATGCTCCCTTGTTATTTAGCCTCCATTATATGCATATCTGTGGCTTGTTGAGTACTTTTGTACTCATCCCCGTTGATTACTTTTTTTTAGATGCTTATTATCAAGAGGATGAAGTCCAGGAGTAGCGACCCAGTCGAGGTGTCGGATTTTGGGTTCGAGATGTTCTTCAGGCGCTTTTGTTTCGCTTCCGCTTTTATTTGATTTTGTAATAAGTGTAGCCCATGAGCTACGTATTATGTTTTTATTTCGTTATGCGTCGTCGGTTTATGAACATCTTGTATTTGGATATTTTTGAGTATTAATAAAGGTTCGAGTTCATTTTCGAATTCGGGCGTGACAAGATGGTATCAGAGCCGACTCGACTGTAGGAAGCCCCTGGACTGTTGATAGGAACTATTTCTTTAAAAAAAAAAAGATTCTAAAATATATATATTTTAAAACCTTGCTTGGTTATACTTCTCATCTAAATTTTCTTTTATTCTATTCTAACACTTCTCTAAACTTCAAAATTTTTATAGCGTATAGTTTTGAGTGAGATACAGATGGGCCTTAGAACGTCGCTTCCGTAGTCGTTAGTCCCGCTTGTTAGGTTACTTGTTAGTGTGCTTGTGTATGTATGTTTGTTTGTGAGTGTATGTTTGCTTGTTATTTAAACCTTTTTTTTCACGCTATTCTAAGTTTTCGGTTTTCTCGGGTAAATTCGCTGACCTTCTTAGCAGATGGCCGCCAATCCGAGCGACGTCCCTGAGAACAGCAATGCTGACAGAGCCAACCCGGCAGCCGAGACAAACAGGATTCCAGCAGCAGAGGCCAACCGGATTCTGCGCAGTTTGGGTGGGCCTAGCTGGGGCAACACCGGCCCTCGTCAAATGGGACCACCTCCTGCGCCCAATAATCCAACTCTTGCGGAGGTCATGATCAATCAAAATAACATGATGGCTGCACTAATGGCACAAATGCAGAGGCAGCAGGACCAGCTTCAACAGCTTCAGCAGCAGATGATGGATCGAGATCGCCAGGCACCCGCACCAGCCCCTGCACCCGTACATGCTCCTGCACCAGTTCCCGCTCCGGCACCTGCTTCACAGTTGTCTGAGTTTCTGCGAGTCCGGCCTCCGATCTTCTCCAGCACTACTAATCCAATGGAGGCAGGGGACTGGTTGAGAACTATTAGTAAGAAGTTGGATTTGTTGCAGTGTTCTGATCGTGAGCGAGTTGCTTTCGCGACTCACCAGCTTCAGGGACCCGCCGCTGAGTGGTGGGATAATTTTCAGGAGGCTCAGCCAGTTGATCATGTGGTTACCTGGGCTGAGTTCACTACAGAATTCCGGGATGCCCACATCCCGTCCGGTTTGGTGGACCTGAAAAGACAGGAGTTCATGGATCTGCGGCAGGGCAACCGTTCTGTTACGGAATATTTGCATGAGTTCAATCGTCTAGCACGCTATGCTCCTGAGGATGTTCGCACTGATGTGAAAAAGCAGGAAAAGTTTCTTAGAGGCATCAAGGATGAGCTGAAACCTCTGTTGCTAGCCACTGATCACGCTAACTTTCAGAAGTTGGTGAATAGAGCTATTATCCAGGAGTCCGAGTACAACAGAGTTGAGCAGAAGAAACGCAAGATGATCGCTTTTCGATACCAGCAGGGCAACAGCCAGAGACCTCGCCCTACGCCAGCTCCAGTTGCACCGAGTTACCAGCCTCGACCAGCTCCTCGGCCCCCAGCTGTTAGTGGCCCCAGTACTGCAGCGCCTCGTCCACCTCTTCCATCAGCTCCCGCACCAGTTCAGTCTATAGCTCAGAAGGGCGATGTGTTGAAGGATAAAAATGGGAAGACAGTTGTGTGTTTCAATTGTCGTGAAGTGGGGCATTATTCCAACGCTTGTCCACATCCGAAGCGTCCTCAGATTCCAGTTCCGCCAGTTGCCAACAACGCAGTCCGTGCTCGAGTGAATCATGTCACCGCAGAAGAAGCTCATGAGGCACCAGAAGTGGTATTGGGTATGTTTTCTGTCAATTCTATTGCTTCAGTCGTTTTGTTTGATTCAGGAGCAACACATTCTTTTATATCTGCATCATTTGTAAAAAAACATAATTTGAAAACTGTGCCATTATCTAAGCCTATGGTAATAATTACTCCTGGGAAGCAAACCCCGGCTGTCTTATTTAGCCCGAGGGTGCGGATAGAAATAGAAGGAGAAAAGTTTTGGGTAGATCCTGTTCTGATCGAATGCAAGGGCCTTGATGTCATCCTAGGGATGGGTTGGTTATTTAAGCACAAGGTCATGATTGATTGTGCCAGCAAAAGGGTTACTTTGACCAGTGAAGATGGAGCAGTCGTCTCATTCAATATGGCGGAAAGAAGAATCAAGAAGTCCATGGTGAGTCAAGTAGCCTTAGAAGAAGTGCCGGTTGTTCGTGAGTTCATGGATGTTTTTCCTGAAGATCTGCCTGGTATGCCGCCGAAAAGGGACATCGAGTTCCGAATTGATCTTGTGCCAGGGACAACTCCTATCTCAAAGCGTCCGTATCGAATGGCCGCTAATGAGCTAGCAGAAGTGAAGCAAAATATTGAAGACCTTGAGCAGAAAGGGTATATTAGACCAAGTACTTCGCCTTGGGGAGCACCGGTGATCTTTGCCTTGAAGAAGGATAAGACAAAGAGGATGTGTGTTGATTACAGGGCCCTGAATGAGGTCACTATTAAGAACAAGTATCCGTTGCCTCGGATTGATGACTTGTTCGACCAGTTGAAGGGAGCCTCTGTTTTCTCTAAAGTGGATCTCCGATCGGGTTATCATCAGTTGAGGATCCGTGAGGAGGACATTCCAAAAACCGCCTTCACCTCCAGGTATGGCTTATACGAGTATACTGTCATGTCATTTGGACTCACTAACGCTCCAGCTTTCTTCATGAACATGATGAACAACGTCTTTATGGAGTTTCTGGACAAGTTCATTGTGGTGTTCATTGATGACATTTTAATATACTCGAAGACGCCAGAAGATCATGAAGCTCATCTCCGTCTGACTTTGGGCAAGTTAAGAGAGCAGCAGTTATATGCTAAGTATAGCAAATGTGAGTTCTGGACATCAGAAGTGAAGTTTCTGGGTCATGTTATATCAGCCTCAGGAATCGCCGTAGACCCCGTCACTGTTGAAGCCGTCACCGACTGGTTGCAGCCTACATCAGTGTCAGAGATCCGAAGTTTTCTTGGATTGGCGGGTTACTACCGCCGTTTCATCGAGAACTTCTCTAAAATTGCTAAACCCATGACCAGACTGTTGCAAAAAGACGTAAAGTTCAAGTGGACACCAGAATGTGAGGAAAGTTTTCAGACTCTAAAGAAGAAGTTAGTTTCAGCGCCAGTGTTGACTTTGCCGGATATTCAAAGGGATTTTCATGTATATTGTGATGCTTCTCGCCAAGGGCTTGGTTGTGTGTTGATGCAGGACGGAAAGGTTATATCCTACGCCTCTCGCCAGCTTCGACCTCACGAGCTGAATTACCCTACTCATGATTTGGAGTTAGCAGCCGTAGTGCATGCTTTGAAGATTTGGAGGCATTATCTCGTCGGCAATAGGTGTGAAGTGTTCACCGATCATAAGAGCCTAAAGTATATATTCACTCAGCCAGATTTGAACCTCAGGCAAAGAAGATGGTTAGAGCTGATTAAAGATTATGATATGGGTATTCATTATCATCCGGGCAAGGCGAATGTGGTAGCTGACGCTTTGAGTCGCAAAGGATATTGCAATGCAGTGACTCTGCTTGAAGAAGCTCCTATGTTATGTAAAGAAATGGAAAGATTGAATTTGGGGATTACTACTCGAGCATATCTTGCTACGCTCGAGGCAAAACCAGCATTAGAAGGACAGATTCGTGAGGCACAAAAGGAAGACCCCGATATCGCTGACATTAAGAAGAATATGAGGAAAGGGAAATCTCCAGGGTTCTTGGAAGATGAAATGGGAACAGTATGGTTTGGAAATCGCCTATGTGTGCCAGATAAGCCAGAGTTGAAGAGTACCATCCTAAAAGAAGCTCATGACACTTTGTACTCTATCCACCCCGGAAGTACAAAGATGTACCAAGATCTGAAGGAGAAGTATTGGTGGGTTAGTATGAAAAGAGAGATTGCCGAGTATGTGTCGATGTGTGATACTTGTCAGCGAGTCAAAGCAGAACATCAGAGACCAGCAGGATTATTGCAGCCTCTTAAAATTCCCGAGTGGAAGTGGGAAGAAGTCGGTATGGATTTTATTACTGGCTTGCCCAGGACTCAAGCAGGTTATGATTCAATATGGGTGGTTATTGATCGCTTGACTAAAGTGGCTCACTTTATAGCAGTTAAAACAACATATAGCGGTCCCAAGTTGGCAGAATTGTATATGGCCAGGATAGTGTGTTTGCACGGTGTTCCCAAGAAGATCGTCTCCGACAGAGGTAGTCAGTTCACTTCGAAGTTTTGGAAAAATCTGCAAGAAGAGCTTGGTACCCGGTTGAATTTCAGCACCGCGTATCATCCTCAAACAGATGGTCAAACAGAAAGAGTCAATCAGATACTAGAGGATATGTTAAGGGCTTGTGCTATAGATTTTGGAGGATCTTGGGATAAAAACTTGCCGTACGCTGAGTTCTCCTATAATAATAGTTATCAGGCCAGTCTGCAGATGTCGCCATTTGAGGCTCTATATGGTCGCAAGTGCAGAACCCCTTTGCTTTGGGATCAGACCGGAGAAAGTCAAGTTTTTGGGACGGATATTCTTCGTGAAGCTGAAGCCAAAGTTAAAATTATTCAGGACAGGTTGAAAATAGCTCAGTCCCGTCAAAAGAGTTATGCCGACAATCGTCGTCGAGACTTGTCATTTGAGGCAGGAGATCATGTTTATCTTCGAGTCACCCCTCTCCGTGGTACTCAGAGGTTTAATATGAGAGGAAAGTTGGCACCTCGCTTTGTTGGTCCTTTCTTGGTTATCGGTCGCCGAGGAGAGGTCGCTTATGAGTTAGAGCTTCCAGCGTCTCTGTCAGGTGTACACAATGTGTTCCATGTGTCGCAGTTGAAGAAATGCCTTCGAGTGCCTACCGAGCAAGCCGATCATCAGCAGCTTGAGATCCAAGAAGATCTAACCTATGTTGAGAAGCCCGTTCGCATCCTGGATACCAGAGAGCGAGTTACCAGGAGGCGAGTCATTAAATTCTGCAAGGTTCAGTGGAGTAACCATTCGCCAGAAGAAGCGACGTGGGAAAAGGAGGATGAACTCAAAGCTTCGCACCCCGAATTATTCGAAGGACGTTTCGAATCTCGAGGACGAGATTCTTTGTAAGGGGGGTAGGTTTGTAACATCCGTATTTAAATTAACTGCAACCCTGTGAATTTTCAAAATTTCAAAACCAAGTTTGAATTCAAAAGTTTTTAAAGGAAGAAATGATTTTGGCAATCTTAAACATTGAGAAAATTTTCGAATTTAAAAGTTTTTATATTTTTGTAAGACTCCTCACTCCTTGAAGTATTTTACAAAATTATTTCAAAATTTCTGAGATTCAAATTCATATTTTAAACTTCAAAACCAATTTCCTGAATTATTTTTATTCGAAAAACATTTTAAAACCCTTAGTGGGCCGCAACCCCCTATTCCCTCTGGCCGGCCCAATCCCGCCCGTTCCTTTCCCCTCTCTCTCTGACCGGTGGGCCCGCCCTGTCGGCGCCCTCGTCCGCGCGCGCCCGCGCGCCCTCTCTCTTCTCTCCCTCTGCCGCTGGGCCCCGCCTGTCAGCCGCCCCCGCCTTAACCGCCCCCTCCTTCTTCTCCGCGCGGTCGCCGTCGCCCGTAGCGGTCTTCTCCGATTTTGCCGGCACCGTTGCGCTTGTCTAGGGCCCCCAACCCCTCGCCCTCGGCCTCTTTAAAGCCCTCCGCGCCCGGTGTCATCTTCAATCGCCGCACCCCCGCTTTCCTCTCGCCGGATACCTCCTCCGCGCGCAAAGCCGCCACCTCCTCTGCTCTAGCGTCCAGCCGCCGCTCGTCGCCGGTAGCCACCGCCTCCTCCCTCGCCGCCCACTCCTTCGGGTGCGCCATCGCGCGTCGGTCCTCGACCTCGCCTCCGATCGCCCCCTCGGTCATCGAGTCGCCGTCGCCGTCGCCGACCCGAGGGCGTCTTCCGCTTCCTCCTCGCCGCCGGTCGCCACCGCCATCTCCGGTCGCCGTCTCCGGTATGGCTGTGATCCCCTTCTCCTCCGGTTTCCATTTTCGCGCTTGCCTAGGGTTGCTAGACATCGCCACCGCCGTGCGCCGCTCGCCGTGGTTTGGCCGTCGCCGGAAACGAAGCCGCCGCGTGCGCTGTTGCCGTGCTTGTGCCGGATGAGATCCAAGCCGTCGGATCTGGCGTGGACGGCCAGGATTAGAAGGGGGAATCAAGGGCTGCGATCGCGTTGACCTAGTGTTGACCGGTACCGATCGATCAGGGCCCTCCATCTTCACTTAAACGCCCGCTTCGCTGCCAGCCGTTGGATGCAGATCGTGCGGCCTAGATTGGCCCGGTCCACGCCAACAGTGCGCGTATGCGTGGTGGTCTCGGTCCACCGTAGACCAGGGCTCTTTTAATTTCAGAAAATGATTTATAAAATTCCAGAAAATCCCTTAAACTTCAAAAATTCATAGTAAATTCATTTTAACTCGGATTTGGCCCATTCAAATTTTAGAAAATCCAGAAAATTATTCTCTTTAATTTTATGCCATTTAATTGTACTGTTCATACTGTTTGTAGTACTGTTTTAATTTATTTTTCCTCGGTTTGCGTGTCTAGTCGACGTCGAGGCTATCGAGGAGTCATCCTTTCCTACTGCAGATCCGTACCAGTATTACGAGGATCCAGGCAAGTCACAGATTTATTTCCGTGGAAATAGTTGATCATGTTGAACCCATTTTTATTAAATTATTGCTAAAACCCATAGGCTAATAAATGCATTAGATTACACTTTTAATTATTTAGTTAAAGTTTAGTTTTATCCCTGTTGTGCAAACCTAAGCCATGCTTTGTACTCCGTTCTCCTTGTCGCCTTATAAAATTTATTAGTTAGTGCTCTAAAGTAGAGGCACACTTGCTAGCATTAAAATTTATATTTATTACTAGACAGGTGGATCGTCTCTATACCTTTGTTATATCTCTCCTCATTGTGATTCTGAGTTGTGTGACTTGAAGCGTGAAGAATGGTGTTGCATTGAGCATGGTGGGTTCCGGGTGCAAGCTCGGAAATTGGTTGGTCGCACCCGGGGCGCTATAAGGACCGGTCTGCGGGATCTGTTGCGAAGCATAACAGTACTGACCACAAGTCTAATGGGTAAGGCCTAATTCGAAGTATGAGTCGATTCAGCTTGATGCACCGAGCGGAGGGGACAAGTTCACTTAACCCGGAGTGCCAGGTGGTGGCTTGGTCCGACGAGGCACGAAAGGGGGTCTACGTCTGCCAATCGGGGTCTACCCATGATTTTCGGGTGAGATCTCAGTGGAGCGTGGGCGAAACCTGGTGTGGTTGTCCTCTTGCTGAGTCAATTCATATGACGGGTTTTGGCATGAACTTGGTCAGGGTATCGTGGTGGTATCCTGGTGCACACCGGGTTTGTGCCTTGTGGGTAAAGTAGTACACCTCTGATCAGAGTATAAACTTTTCGAAAAGCCGTGCCCACGGTCATGGGCGGCCTAGTGATGTTCTCCGCAGTTAGCATTTATTTCTGCATTTGTGTGTGAAAGCATTGAACATGATGGAATGGGTTGAAAGAGCGAGTTGGCACAGGTGTGCAACTCGAGGTAGTGGATAGTTATTGCTCATATTTACTTCAGCATTTTACATTCATGATTTAATTTTGCTCACTAAAGCTTAAACAACATTAAACATGCTCATTTATGCAAACAAGCCTAGAATATGCTCCCTTGTTATTTAGCCTCCATTATATGCATATCTGTGGCTTGTTGAGTACTTTTGTACTCATCCCCGTTGATTACTTTTTTTTAGATGCTTATTATCAAGAGGATGAAGTCCAGGAGTAGCGACCCAGTCGAGGTGTCGGATTTTGGGTTCGAGATGTTCTTCAGGCGCTTTTGTTTCGCTTCCGCTTTTATTTGATTTTGTAATAAGTGTAGCCCATGAGCTACGTATTATGTTTTTATTTCGTTATGCGTCGTCGGTTTATGAACATCTTGTATTTGGATATTTTTGAGTATTAATAAAGGTTCGAGTTCATTTTCGAATTCGGGCGTGACAGGGCGTCTGGCCACGCAGCGGGACGGTCGGCTGGGCATCCGGCGACACGACGAGGGACGAGAGAAAATTTCGGGATAGTTTGGTATGTTATTTCCGGGTGTGCGGGATATTTTCGGGTTATTTAGTTTGGAAGGTGATCAATGGTCGAGATCATTTCAATGAGTATGAGTAAGCAATCAATGGTTCAGATTGTCCAGATGAGTAAACGAACTCGCTAATTATATATTAGTATAGATGTATAACATCCACAGGAATGGACGTGTGTGTATATGCTTTCTTCTTGGCCCATGCATGGTAGTTGGCTGCATCATGAGCCTGCTATCTAGCTGTAGTCGCGGCCTCGTCCTGGCGCGGACGACGGCGGCGTGCTGTGCTTCTGGCGCACGACGAGGCGCGCTGGGAGCGGCCTGCCGGTGCCGGAGCCGCCGCAGCTGCGGCACGGCATCCGGCCGGAGCCGGCGCAGGTCCGGCAGCCGGAGTCGCCGTCGGACCAGCGGCCGCAGAGGCACTCCACCCGGCCGCTGCCGCCGCACGTGGAGCACCGTGGTCGCGCGTCCCACCGCGACGCCGCCGGCAGGCCGCCGTCGCCCATGGTCCGGTTCGCCATGGCCAGCCCCGCCAGCATCCCCAGCCCCGCCGACGCGATCACGATCGGCCCCACCATCTCGATCTCCCAAGAACTCGGGGAGCTCGCCAATGTCGGGGAGAAAAATAAGTTTTTTTTGGGTGGATATTTAGCGGGGAGGAGGCCGGCGGCGAAACGTGTGTCGGAGACGGAGCCGTTTTTGTAGCGTTTATAGGATTTTTTGGGCGGTGGGCGTGTGGAGGATGGCGAGCCGGCTGGTGAGATTTGTAGGGGAGCGAGGCGGCCAAAGGCGTGCTCGCCTTTCTCGTCTTTGCCCTTTTATCAGTTTATTATAATTAGTATAAAATTAATTATAAAAATAGTATAATTATGTAACAGAGGTGACCAGCGGCGAGTGGAAGCTGCAAAAATGGTTCGGAATGTAAACGACGATAGCGATCCGGTGGTTAGAGATCCGATTGGAGCGGCGGCCTAGGACGTGAAGGGGACGATAGACCCGACAGACAATAGATACAGCTGCCGACAACGATGGTAGGCGGCTAGAGCTTGACTTGTAGTGGCGAAGCAAAACCGCACGACACGAGTTTGGGTTCGCGGGGTTAGGGCCGAAATTGATGGCAGTATTCGACTATGGACTCTAGAGTTTATAGAGAGATGTCAGAGAAAGAAAGAGAGAGTGGTATAGATGGTCAAGTGGACTGGACACTCAAACTTGTCAATTATATATTAAGTTAGATCTACAATACATATTATAATAATCTAATAAACTAATATAACCTAAACTTTTTCTATAAGCTGAAATACTGTAATTTCAAACTGAAACAAATAGGACTAAAATCATTTTCAGTGGTCGTATATCATTTTTGTATCGGTTTTTTCTACACCACAATCTATTCTTTTGCTTTTCGTGTCTTTTTTCCTTGTTTATTCGACGTGAATAAACAAAGATGATGATCAACAATCGTCATATGGCGGCATTTTTCTGCAATAATTAGTGAGGTTTGTTCACGGTTGATCCTTATGTATGATATGATACGGTTGAAAAAAAAAAGATCAAATGTGAGAAACAAAGGGTTGGTTTCAGTGTTTGTGATGAGTGATTGACAGACTTTTACCCTCGGGTTCGAAGGGGTACCTCCGAAAAGGTTCGGAGGTTGGACCTCCGAAGGTGTTCGGAGGAGGGTACCTCCGAAGGGGGTTCGGAGGTGGTTTCACCGAAGGGTCTTCGGTGGTTTGGTTGCTGCAGCTGTGGCAGCGGAGTGTGCGTGTCGGAGGGGTTCGACAGTACACGATGACTGGGTGTGTACCGAAGGCTTCGGTACTTTGGGCGGTACACCGGAGTGTGTGCCGGAGGTTGCTAACCCGGAGAGGTCTCCGGAGTACTGGATACACTTGTCTGCTTGTCGGTGGTGCGCAGGGACTTCGGAGGTGACGGACAGGTTCGCAGCAGGTGAACCTGGGTAAAGCGGGAGGCTTGATGCCAGGAGAGCGGGGAGCTCCGTCACGGTGGCTGCGAAGGGGGTCCGGGTCGGTCCTCGGGTCGAGGTGTGCCAGGTGAAGGCAGAGAGTGTGGAGCGTGGCTCCGGGTGAAGGTACTCCGAGACAAAGTCCTCGGAGGTGAGGCACTTCGAAGGTACTCCGGAAGGAGTGACTTCGGAGTTGGCAGATCAAGTCCTCTGCGGAGGCAAGGCGTTTGAAGTGTGCTCCGGAGGGAGACATTCGAAGGTACCCGACGAAGGTCTCAGAAGTCGAGGCGCATCGAAGGCATGGTCCGGGTGAGGCTCGTCGAGGAGTGTGCTCGGGGAGAGACACTGCGACGAAGTGCTCATGGAATGCTTCGTGCGGAGGCCTTGGACGAAGGATGGACTTCGAAGGGTGGTACTCCGAAGGTGGGGGTCCGGAGTGTGGAAGGCTTCGGAGCGAGGCTAGCTCCGGAGTGTGGTTGTCTTGTGGTGCTTCGGCCTGCATGGCTTCGGTACACGGACTGACGGAGTTCGAGCTGGGAGTAGCTGCAGAGCCGTGGTGGTCCACTCCGGAGGTGTTGGTGCGAAGGCCCAAGGGCTTTGACGGCTTCGGCTCAAAACCGTCACTGTATCGAAGACTGACTTTGGTGGAGCGAAGGCCATCTGGCTCAAGGCTTCTCACCGAAGCTACCGCACCCTTCGTGTGCGAAGGGGGGCTTCGGAAAGGTCAAAGGCTGCAAGTCTGACAGTGTCTGCTCTGCAAAAAGCTGGCGCTGTTCCATCTGCAAAGGCTGACAGAGAAGCCTCCAATAAAGTAGACTACCTTTTGTACCCCTTTGTTCTGTAGAGACAAAATTGGTGTAAACCCTAGGGGTAAAGTAGTCAATTCCTTTGGGTGAACTGTGGGCTATAAATATGGGGGCTCGGTAGGTAACATTTAACACTTTGAGCATTTACTGTTGAGCTCCTGTACTAGCCACACACCTCGCTGTATCCATCCAGAGTTCAATTTTATAGTGTTCCTTGTTCAAGCGGCGAAGCCCTGCTTCTGTGTGTTTTTTGCTTGAGCTCGCTTTACATACCTCGCTAGTTGTAGTGCACCGAAGCCTGTATAGGCGAAGGGTGTTTTAGTGCGAAGTGTGTTTTTCAGTGTGTTGTCGCTCTGTGTAACAGGAGGCAAGACCTCGCTGCTTACTAGCGAAGCCCTGATCAGAGCCCGTGCTTTTATCGTGTCTGTGACTCTAACGAAGTCTGTCAGTGTGCGTTTAGACCTTCGTGTACGAAGCCCAGCACCAGTTGCTGCTGCCAAGTACTTGGTCGAAGTCCTCAGAGGGTTGTCCACTCTTGCGAAGGGTGAAGTGCGAAGCCTGCTCGAAGCACCCTGTGTGCGGACACTGACTTAGCAGAGTATATTTTCGAGGGTTGTAAGTGGAGCGAAGTCTTCTTGGCTTCGAACTTTTGGACCTGCGAAGCCTGTGTTCGGAGTTGTCAAAGGACCTCCGAACCAGACCTCCGAAGGTAGTGTTCGAAGCCTGTTCCGCAGAAGACTAGATTAAAACAGAAGGGTAGTTTTTAGCCTGAAATTTTAAAAAGCTCCCATTCACCCCCCTCTTGTCGCCGTTTCCGGTCCAACAAAATGAATCCTTAGGATAGGGTAGTGTTAGGATGAGAAACAACCACGTCCTCCGGTGCATACACATCCATGTTAATTGCGTTGAAAGCGAAAAGAATTATCAGTAAAACCACATGCCCTTTTTTTATATAAAACGAGGATCAACTGGAAACCTTACATGGAGTGCCGGTATATTTAGGTTAATTTGATGTTGACAAACAAAAAATTAACCACAATTGATTTAGTTGTCATTCATATATATATATATATATATATATATAGACACACACGCACGTACTATCCTACACCACATGTGTAGTATAGCTATTCTACCGAGAAAAAAGTAGTACTCAATTGCTATTCTACTGAGAAAAATCTACTACTGAAAGTAGTCGGCGTAGAATATCTATTATACACACGTGATGTAAAATAACTATTCTACCAAGAAAAAAATAGTACTCAATTGCTATTGTACTGAGAAAATGTACTACTGAAAGTAGTCGGTGTAGAATAGCTATTATACACACGTTGTGTAGAATAGTGCTCTCGTATATATATATATATATATATATATATATATTGAAGAAGGTCACACGAGCCCAATCTTATTTGAAGGCGTTCTCGCCCTAGCACACTCAACTAGTAGGATCCGGTGTCAGGTGCTCACATCTCGTTCCACAATGATAGTTAAATATATACATTGCATTTAAATTTTTTTATTTATACCTCAAAGTAATATTGTGAAGCGGAAGATAAAGAGTAAGTAACGGGTTTTGAATAATAATTTTTTTAATTTGCAAACCGATAATTATCGATAGCTAGAGAGTTAGGGTATCAGGGTATGTTTGGATCCAGTGACTAAAGTATGGGCTAAAGGCTTTATTGTCATGCAAAATGACTCAAATGTACCCTATTTATTGTTCCTTAATTTTCATGCATACATACATGCATGGTGAGAGTAGAGGTGGGAAAATAGGCATTTTAGGCCCTCTTAGTGTTAGCTACAGATCTCCCGGGAGGAGAGTGAGACTAAGTCCCTCTCCTCTCCGCATGCGCATAGGCGCCCAAATCCAACTAGCGCGGTGATCGGGAGCGCCCAAACAGATTCTGTTAGGGGCCCCCTGTTGCGCGGCACTATATAAGGAGAGGCTTGAGTCCATGATCTGGTTCGACCTTTTCCCCTCTGCCTCTCCCAGAAAAAACTCTAAGTCCCACCGATCTAAGTGATTGTGCCGAAGCAACGGGAAGGTTCCCTAACCTCCACCGCCGTTCACCGGAATCCGACGCCACAGCACCGGCCATGGCGTCCTCCTCATCCTGGAGAACATTGCAAGGTACACACCCAAGTTTATACCCTACTGGCTCTAACCCTAGGCGATCCTAAGAACCCTAAGTCATCAGAATATAACAATGGTATCAGAGCCGAAGGTTTTTCTAGGGTAGGCGAGTAAGGGGTAGGGTGGCGTCGAGCTCCCTTGAGCCGACGCCACCACTGCACTCAGATCCCGAACATAAGCCAGTTGCTGAGACTCTCTCGGATGTAGTGAGTAATCCTCTCAGCCCCCCTGTGACTTTCTATAATCCCCTAAGAAAACACCTAAGCACCCCGCACTAAGAACCCTAAGATCCCGGCTAAGACGCCCCCGTGAACCTCAGTAAATCCCGCACCTAAGACCCCACCCCCCCTCTCTGGTTTGGTCAAGGAAGAAAAACAGAAACAAAAAAAAGGGAAGGGGGCGAACAGGGGATTAGGGTTAGGGTTTTCACCCTAACCCTAACCCTAACTTTGCTTTAGAAGGGGGCGAGTGCATACCTATGGCTCCTCGCTAATGGATGCGCTCGCCGGAGTCCGGGAAGGCCACCGCCGTCGCCGCTGCGCTCGGGTCGGCCGGTAGTGACCGCCGCCGGTCAGCTCGACGGAGCGCCGCTCACCCTCGGGTGAGCGCGCGGCTCCGGCCAGCTAACCAGCGGGCGGCCCGCCGCCAACCGTCGGTAGCCGTCGGCTCCCTTCGCGCCGCCGCGCACTCGCGCGCCGCCGCATCTCTCGGGCTGGGTGGAGGGAGGGGAACTTTTTTTTTAGGTTTAGGGTTTTCGTCCGGGGCTGCAGTCCTTATATATTGCCGCAAATGGCGCGCGGCCGTCGGATCTGATCCGACGGCCAAGACTAACCGAGCCAAAATTGGCTTTTGCGGGGGAGCAAAATCGCGGCCCAGGCCCAGGTTGCGGCCTGGGTGCGCGGGCACGCTTGCGGAAAATGTGGGCCGGACCGTTTTCTTTGTAGGCCGAAAATTTTTGTACAGTTTTGGCCCAGAATTAATTTCTGATTTTGAGAATTAAGAAATTGTTTTTCCATTTAAGTATTTGCTGGAAATTCAGGAAAAATGCCCAAATAAGATAAAATTAAGTTTAATGTGGGAAAAATTTTAGTAAATTTCATCATGATCATTAGTACTGTTCTGAATTTGTTTGAGAATTTTAGATCTTTTTTATGTTATTTTCTGATTTAAATCAGTCCAACGACTCCTTTTTTTTTAGAAAATAATTGTTTTAAGTATTTAGACTCAGAATTTTGCTGATGATTAAACAATGTATTATTTTAGAATTCTGATGTGCTATCATTGTTAATCATATAGCTTTGCAGCATTTTTAAGCATTTTTCATGATGTTTTCCTTATTGAATTTAGTCAAAGGACTATATTTAATTGGGAAATGTTAATTTCGAACCTTTTGTTTAAGTTTAAATTTAAGTTTTATTGTTGTTTTAAGCAGTGTATTAATTAAAATTAAGTCTTTCCGCTGTGCTTGTTTAGATTAAGTCTTTCATTGTGTGTACACTGTTTAAAATTAGTATAATGCTGTAAATTCAGAATTTTATTACTGATTAAGCAGTGTATTAATTAGTTTTAAGTCTTCCGCTGCGAATACACTGTTTCAAGATTAGTACCATGTTCATCCTATCAATTAAGTAGCATTTATTCTGTCAATTAAATTTGAACCAACGAGATAATTTAATTTGGCATTATAAATGTTGTATTTTGCTAACATGGTAATTTTATCTCCTGACCAACGTTGGTGATTAAATTACTATGGTTCAGTTGAATTGATTCTATTTCTGCCCAACGGTGATGTAGAATTAATTCGTATTTTAAGTATTAAGTGTATCACATGTTAATTTTGACCAACGTTAAATTTTCATGTATCATATTATATCTGTTATAATATATATTTTGATAATGTTCCTTATTAGAAATTTGCTAAGTCATATCTCCGGCATTGAGTCTCTCAATGGTGAGAACTACGGTTCTCGGAGCTGAGATATTAAGATAGCGATTGTGCTATAGGACATAAATCTTGCTTTAATGCTTGATTGTCTAATTAAGCGTGCGAAGCCCGTGATCTGAGAAGATGAAGGCCAAGAGGCTTTTGTCGTAAGGTTACGTGACTTCGCCGATATAAGAATAAAATAAGACATATAGTACTAAAGGAAATCAGTGGAAACACAAAATGTATTATGATTAAGAGCTCCTTTATGGAGCAAATTAGGGGTTCTATCCCACGTCATGATACTGCAAAGAGTATCTGAAAGTGACTTTTCTAAGGTGTATGCTAGCACGCTTATTAAGAAAAGTTTAATAAGTTTTTGCGACATGGTTTTCAAAGCTGAAACCCATGAATAAAGAGCTCGATGAGGATGTTGTCGTCCAAATTTTTATTATGACGTCACACTAAGTTTTCTGATCATTTTGTGATCAACTACAACTTACAGCGAGAGTGTTGGAGTTTGTAGATGCTGATTTCAAACTATGTATAAGAATTAAGAAAGCACACAATGATTTAGGTCATAATTTGCAACACGAATAAAGGGGAAGAAGCATTATAAGACTTGTTCTAATGATGCAAATGACTCCTCTTATAAGCTCACATAAAGGAACATGATGTCCTGAAGGGCATGTACAGACATGTAAGGAGGAACACCACATGAAGGAATATGTGGAGTTCCCAAAATGGATGAACGAGAATGGTAATAGATGAATTTCGCACTTAGAAATAAAGTTACTAGTCTTGCCTTTAAGCATGACAAACTTTATTTATTTTCCCAAGATGATTTTATCATCTCAGAATAATGATAAGAGCAAAAGAATTGATGACGTATTTTCGAAATTATGGCACTACCTAATGGACCATATTTCGAGGGGGAGGATTGAAAGTTTAGTCAATTCTTCCGCTTTAGTTTCTTTAGACTGAGTTTCATACATATATTGCATTAAGATAAATACGTCAAATAAATTAAGAATGACGCGAAATTAAGTTTAATGATTGTAGTGATTTTTATCTCCTGACCAACGTTGGTGATAATGTTATTATATTTAAGTTCAATTGATTTTAATTCTGCCCAACGGTGATTTAGAATTAATTGATTAACATTTATCCAATCTAAGAGGGATCAGATCATAGCGATCAGATCATTAGTTGCTCTGGATAAATTTAAGATGTTTTTAGGGCTGATTTTTATATCAGCATGATCTAAAGTTTAAAAGAGTAAGATCTGACCGTGCTACGATCAATATACCCCATGTGGCCGTTTTCTCGAACTCTTTTGCAATGTTCTATAGAAAATGGCAAAATAGCCTGGTATTTTATATCGGGTGTACCTTAGCAAAATAGAGTGGCTATAAGGTGCACTCGCACTCCAGTGGACATAATAAGTAGTATGGTAAGTTATTCCACTCTACCGATAAATTTGTGGATGAAGGCATTAAAACCAACATTCATAATTTTAATTGGATCCCTAATAAATCTGTGCATAAAAGCACCATAAGAGCTAAGGCTATATTTTAACCCAAACATGATAAGTTAAAGTCCTAAGAAGTAAGTTGTCAAATTTATTGACTGCAAAGATAAGTCTAAGTGATCTCGTTTTGTAATATCCTAACAGACATGTTAAGTTTGTAGAAACGAGATATGCATTTTATAGAAGATGCTTTAATCAGGGGGAGCACGGTACTTAGAAAAATTAATCTTGAAGAGAAGTGGTTTAGTGAATCCACTCCTATGATTCAAGAGCAATTTTCCATGTACCTGTGGTAGTGTCTTTTTTGTCCAACACTTAAGTTTGGATCTTCATTAGCGACATCTATTGTACATGAGGCTCCTGTTATTCAGGAATCTGCATTTCTAGATGATGCTAATGAAGAAGTAAAGGAACAATTCTCTAACTTAGTAAATAATGTGCCAACTCAGATAAGAAGCAGATTAAATGAGACATTTTTTGTATGTCTTATTCAAGGATTCTTTAAGAATCATTAAGGCACATTATGACTTAGAACCGCATCAGATTGATATAAAGACGACATTTTCAATAAGTTTTAAATGAGAATGTCTATATGACACAACTAAATGTTTTGTCATAGAAATGAAAGGAAATTTTATGATACCATTTTATCTAAGTCCAATGAACTTAAATAAGTTTTAAGTAAGGGTATCTGAAATTTGATTAGACTATTAGAAGATTTTGGGTTTTAAGAATAATGAAGAGGACAATTGCGTTTGTTTAAGTTTAAGAATGTGGAATTTATTTTCCCAGTTTAGCATGTGGATGACATTCTACTTGCAAGTGGTAATGTCCATCTAATATTAGAAACTAAGAAATCTTGTCCTCTCATTTGGCATTAAGGATCTTGGAGAAATTTTCCTATATGTTAGGATTAGAGTTTCTCTAAGATACCATTAAGGGGGTATTAAGATTATCGCATACGACATACTAGAAGATATACTGATAAAGTATATAGTATGCATGCGTATAAGCCATCGCCTGATCCGATAGTCAAGGGTTGATAAGTTGGGAATTTTTAGTATCCCAGGAACCAATATGATATCGATCAAATGAGATTGGTTCCATATGCTTCTGCTGTCGGAAGCCAATGTGTGCTCAATTATGTACTCGCCCTGACTAAGTTTATACCACCGGAATGCTTGGCAGATATCAGAAAATCCAGAAATAGATCACTGGATTAAATTAAGAAAGCCTTGTAATTTATATAAGGCACAACGACCTCATGCTTATGTATGAAAGATTAAGTAACCTAGCGATTGCGGGTTATTCAAATTAAGACATTGCGAGATGAGTGAATACTAAGTAGTCCACATTAAGTTGTGTGTTCGCATTCGCAAAGGGAGCTATGTCGTGGAAAAGCTCCAAACAAATTATGATGGCATCTACCACGATGTATGCCAAATTTTATAGTATGTTATGAGGTCGTCGGACAGGCACTATGTTTTTAAGAAACTTACTCCGGTTTTAAGAGTGGTCGACAGCATTTTAAAACCACTTAAGTTATACTGTAACAATGAGTCAACAGTATATTTCTCCTACAACAATAAGAAGTGTGTTGCTGCCAAACACACCTAAGTTAAGTGTTATATTGTTGAGGAGAGAATCCAGGATCAAATGATAAGTAGAGCATATAAGTACCAAGCGAACGCTTGCGGATCCGCTCATAAAAGGCTTACCTCCCACTGTGTTCAGAGAACACTTAGTCGACATGGGTTTAAGGAAAGCCTATGATCTATGGATTTATAAGGGGCCCAAAAATAAGTTAAGATTCTGTTTCAGAATAGAAAGGTGTATTGTAGTTGTTGAGTCACGTAGTACGTAACTGACTATTGTGATGCAGCGTGCTCGATGCATTTATCTATAATGGAATAGATATTATGTTAAGTATAGGTTAAGAACTAAGTAGAGATCTGGGGGGAGAATGTTAGCTACAGATCTCCCGGGAGGAGAGGGAGACTAAGTCCCTCTCCTCTCCGCATGCGCATAGGCGCCCAAATCCAACTAGCGCGGTGATCGGGAGCGCCCAAACAGATTCTGTTAGGGGCCCCCTGTTGCGCGGCACTATATAAGGAGAGGCTTGAGTCCATGATCTGGTTCGACCTTTTCCCCTCTGCCTCTCCCAGAAAAAACTCTAAGTCCCACCGATCTAAGTGATTGTGCCGAAGCAACGGGAAGGTTCCCTAACCTCCACCGCCGTTCACCGGAATCCGACGCCACAGCACCGGCCATGGCGTCCTCCTCATCCTGGAGAACATTGCAAGGTACACACCCAAGTTTATACCCTACTGGCTCTAACCCTAGGCGATCCTAAGAACCCTAAGTCATCAGAATATAACACTTAGCTCTTCTTTGGAGGAGACTAATGAAACTAAAACTTAGCTCCTCCTTGGAGGCTAATGAAACTAAAAATTTTTAGTCCCTTTTAGCTCTTGGTGTTTGGATCTTTAGTCTCAAAACTGACTGAATTTCAGTCAGTTTATTTTAGCCCTTGATCCAAACATTCCCTTAATTAGAAATAAAGTCTTAGAAGCAAAGTTTTTTTTTGACAAGAGGAGTCGCTTGCAGGGAGATGAGATGAGAAGGGGAGCTGAACCGCCGAATCACACGGGGAAGAAAGTAGAGATCTTCTTTGCGAATCAAACGCGAAAAAAAGGGGTAGAAATCTTGTTTGCGGTTTTTGTACTGGCACGTGAAGATTTCATGCAGCGGTCAAGCGATTGGTTTTCTTCGGATATTTTCTTGTCGTTGCGTCGGCTAGCTACAAAAAACATCGGTTGCTTCTTGTTTGAGTGGACACAAGTGTACCTGAAAAAAAACCTTACAAGGTTTGAAAAAAAATACCTTTCAAGGTTTAATTGATTAGGTAAGGCTTGTTTGAGAGCCTACAATCTCAGTTCATTCTTCAGGAATGAGTCGGAATTTTAATTCAAAATCTCAGCTCATCCTAAAAAATTGATCAAAAAGGTTTAATTGATTAAATAAGACTTGTTTGGGAGCCTACGGTGTCGATTCATTCTTTAGAGATTGATCTGGATTTTAATTCAAAATCTCGCTGATCAGGATCGTGGACCGTAAATGGTGTAGTGTGCGTCTCCACTAAAAGTGAATCCGTGCTTCGATTAGTAGGCATGATTTCAAGCTCAGGTGTGCCGGGAGAACACGAAAACGACCGTGTCGAGTGGAAAAAAGAAACACCCTCCGGGATTTGATTTGATGGGCATGGCGATAGTCCTGCTCGGATTGAGATTCTCTGACGTCGAGTTCTCTGACGTGAGATCATTCGGTCGGCCGGTGCATCAGTCGGACACAAATTTTCTTCACTTCTTCGATGCAGTAGCTTCTTCAGGTACTGTACTCATGCAAGTTGTGATGGAGCAAATAGTCCGATTTTAAGGACAGTCTGTTTGCTATTCATATATGCAGACTGCAGTAGGGATTGATGCAGATAGATCGAGTGATGCATAACGAATTTTGAGAAATTTTCCTGAAATAATATTTTTTTAAAATGAAAATTTTAAATTTGTACGGTGATTTTGAAAAATTACAATAGTAAGTACCGATCGACACTTGAAATGCCAACTTTAATCGGCACTTCAAGTGTCGACTGGAGCTGACGTGACAAAATTTGATAAAGGACAACATCCAATCGGCACTTGAAATGCCGATTAGAGCACTAGTCGGCACTTCAAATATCGACTAATACCTATTTTTACAATTCTTCAAAATCACCATATCGGGAAAAAATTCAAATTTTGATGCAGGGTCGTCTACTAATAACTTGTTAAAAAACATCTATTACACCCACATGTTACTACTAATCCACTTGATGAGCATGGAAGTTCTGCCGTTTGCTAGGTCTAATGATTTGTCAAGCAACTAGCAGTGCTTCCATATTCTGCCCTGAAATTATATCGCTCCTTAGCACATAAAGAAAAGGATGAACTCTTTGTCATTTCATCGAACATATTAACACCCAGCAGTTGCGGCCTTGCATGTTTGGACTTTGTACAACTGAACATGACAACATTTACAAGAACTAGGTGAACATTGCACCCGCAAAATAATTTAGTCAGAACAAAATGCTACTCTGCCACACCACCTCTAATCACAAATCCATTCTGGAACAGTTTTTAAAAAAGGAGCAAAAATTGATCAACTATACCACACACTTGAGATCTGAAGAAAAGCATGAGAACTTAGAGGAGCACTCACCAAAATAAATCATGTTGCAGATATCCTCAGAGAATCTCTACTCTTGTGCGAGGGTGATACCAATGTCAGATATCCATGTTGAGGATAGCAGCAGCAGATTGTGTCATGGAAACAGCGTCTTGGTGAAATGGAGCAAGATGGAGGGGGTTCTATGTTATGGACCTTTCATGAGACGGGCAAATAAATTATCTACAGACCATTCTCAATCTTCCATATTGCAGTTTTGCACTAATGTGCTGCAGTATTAACTTGATGTATCAATCTCCTTGTCATGATCTTTTCTGATTGTTCTTTGTAACCTTCTCAACCATATCTCATAGTCCATCGGGTATGGGGTTCCACAAATGCTGTCAACATAATCTGCAAAAGCTTTCAGCACTGCTGAGGCATCACCCAACTTCTGCTGTATAACTCTCCTTGACCAGGATGTCTCCCTCCATTGAAGTGCACCTTCAACCGAGTCAAGCTCTGGGCAAACTCCACCACAACAGAAGTACAGAAGATAAATTAAGCTTTCTGCATCAGATGCTGCACACAACTTGCCTTCCTGAAGAGCAAATGTTGATGAGAAGAATAGATCCATTAAAGGTCGATCCCGATCTTCTAGGATAGCATGACCCCATCCAATAATTACAAAATATGGATGCCTTGAACTGTTGCTCACACAGATCACATTCTCTGGCCGGATATCACCGTGACAGATTCCTGCAGATGATGCGGCAGCAAGTGCAGACAAACAGTCATGGCAACATCTCAGAGCCTCGTCAATACCAAACAATCCATTTCGTATCATATTTGAAATGGTTTCACCGGCTGGCGAGGTGACAAGTATTGGAGTACTGCACCATGGATGTCCACAACTCCCACTAGAGTTAGGCTTGTTACAAGGACCTGGATGGACAACACGTCCAGAAGCAACCATCTGTGGGATGTGTCTACTTGAAATACCCCTTTGCTGCATCAAAGTCAGTACTTTGGTCTGTCTTTGAACTTGATACCAGGAATTCATATCCTCCCATGTTGGCTCCAAATGAGAAGGACTGGAGCCCACATACAACAGATGGGTTTTGGTGGGCTCTTCTACAGGTGTAGCTCTATAAATAGGAGGCTCATTGTCTGTAAGAATATCATTGATTTGAAAACCCTTCTTCAAGTCAGCATCCTCCATCAATACGACAGATCCATTCTCAAGCTTCAGAATTTCCTTTGGTTTTACATTAACAGCTCCTTCCTCTTGCATTTCAACAATTTCAGGAGAATGACTTTGTTGCTGGAATCGAAACAAACCATTTCCATTAACTTGCCTACTGACCAAATGTCTTTCTGATCTTCGACTCTGTAGTCGGGAACTATGCTCAGTAGCTAGTTCATCAAGAGAATACTTTGGTGCGCCACAAAACTGGATCATTGAGTGGAAAATTGCAAGGAGAACTTGAAGTGTCCCAATGTCACCCCAGTTAGCATTCCCAAGTTTGTTCCATACACGGTCTATGGAAGAAACTGTAACCTGAGCATGTTTTTTTATCCAGTCAGCAGAACAGCCATACACATTGTTCAAATCAAAATCCAGCTTGTTCAGATCACCTTGGACATTTACCACTCCTCCGAACTGTGAGTCAACAAGAAGAACATAAACACAATCTGAATTGTGAAGAACTGTGGAGGATCTGCTAAGGCTTCGAGAGAGCAGAACACGCATGGCAAAGAATAGCGCCTCCCCTAAGACAGCATGATATGGCTGTTGATCATTCTGCCCTGAAAACATCCCAATATCAGGTCTCAACAAGGCCAATACAACAATATGATCCCACCTTCCTTGTGAATGCTTTAAATTCTTCAGCAATACAGCTGTTGCGCAAACACCATCAAGTTTCCCGCTGTTAATAGCCTTCTCGGCAGGATAAAATTTGGAGCTTGTGCTGTGTATACAGGCAACAGAAAAAGGCAGAGATTCATCAGGGTCCCAGAAAGTTTCCCACAACCCCTTAATCGCTGCATGTAGGAAATCTTCCAAGGCAATATGTGCATTAGCTTCAAAAATATCTGATGTTGAGGCATGAAGAGCATTTGGCATCCGTACTAGTTGTTGGAAAGTAACACCTTCTATAGCATAGTCAAAATTCTGCAGTTCACTAAGGTCAAAAGGAACATCAAATAATGGCTTCTTGAAATCACAATCTTCACTGTGCCCAGAGAACCAATCATCTAGGCTTGATGTTAAAAGTTCATTGTCCACAAACTTCCGGAGAAAATCTTTACAGGTAGATGACGATGAATTTCGTTGTCTACCATGTGATGAAACACTAGACTGTTTTGGTCCTGATACATCTGATCCATGGTCAGGAGTTTGTCCTGCCAAATGTCATGAAATTCATCGATTTAATAAATAAATAAAGTATTAAAGTTTATCAAGAAAAGATATTATGGTCGGGCATTAGGACTTGAAATTTTTAGGATTGCAGTTAAGTAGAAGTAACAAGAACTAAATATATGACCACTAGAGCATTGAATTAGTTTAGAGGTCCCATTGATTCGATAAAAATAATAAAATATCACAAAATGCATATGACAACCAGTGAAAGAAATATATTTTAGGAAAAGTAAAGGTAGAACTTCCAGCCTGCCAAAAAGAGTACAGAACAATACAGACAATGATTTTGTATTTTTACACAAGTGCCAACAAGACCATGCACACTAGAGAACATAGAACACTATATATACACATGGATAAGGAAAGAGAATACACATGTTCAAAAAATATACAAACACAAAGGATTTCTCAAGTTGATTTATATTTATCAAATTGAAAATGAGACATTAAAGAATCACAGTTGAAATGATTCAGTAACCAAATAGAGGTGACAAGTCATAAGTGTGCATCAAAATTGACTTACTGATAATGGAATGCAGTAATCCAGTTAACTTGTAGCAAAGGGCCAAAGGCTAGTACATGATACTGCTAGGATCAATCTATAGATGACATCTTGATTTTAATATCACAAAACTCAAAGAACAAGGTCTTGCTTTGGCAGTCATACCATTGTAAGACAGAATGTTAACTTGTTGAAATGTGGTGTGTTGTTGTTAGTGAAATGTTGCTAGGTTCAAAGTAGACTATATGATATTTACAGTGTTGTATGTACTATCATCTTGAAACTATTCCAAAACTAAGATTTTCTTTGTTTCCCACAGTACAACTTCAGCTAAATCGCTATATTAGCTTTGCATTCTGATTGCACATTTTTATACTGATGTTTAATTGAGTGGCATAATCCTAGAATTGAAATTACAATAGTTTACAAAACTAACACTCATCGTATTGACTTATAGAGTTATAGAGAACACATTTGCCCACAGAAATAGACCAAGGAGTCAAAGAAATTAACTAAGCTACCTAAGTATTCCTAATCCCTTTAATAACCTAATAATCCCTCCATGCCCGTTTAACACACGAATGGTTCATAGAGCATTCACAACTTAGCTGGGTGCAATAGCGGAGTGCCCGCAGGGCAAGCATGGAGGAGGGTGCGCCTCGTATAGTGTCACTGTCAGAAGTGCTTCTGCAAGGCACGGAGAGAGTGTTCTCGGGGCAGGGGCAGAGGGAGAGAAAGGGTAAGAGGGAGAGATAGAGAGAAGGGGGGCACCTCGTTGCGACTCCATGTGCGCGAATCTTCGAAACAAGTCGCCGGCGCCGCTCGGGCCGTGGCGGCGGCGGAGTGCTGGCGACCGGGTACCGCGACGATTTCCGGCCGGATCTGTTCGACGCCGCGCCGCCCGCTCTCGGAAAGAGAACGAACACAGACGACGACGACGCCGAGCGGGAAGACGACAACTCCACCGCCGCCTCCGCCGCCGCCGCCGCCAACCAACTGGTGATGGCTGGACTCCCAGCCTCCCGCCTCCCAAGCTCCTTGCGAGGGGAGGCTCCTGCGCGGCCTCGGCGGGGGCTCTCCACGTGTGATTCGAGCGGGGAGAATTGGGATCTGGGATAGGAGCTCAGGTGAGGAAGCGTACGGCGGAGGCGGAGCAAATGGAGTAACCAGAGCCTCTAGGGCTGTGAAATTATTTTTGCTTCTTTATAGGGTTCCCTACGTAAAAAAAATGGGTTCATCTGTAAAAAAGGTAATCCAAGGGGCATAATCACTACACGAAAACAGAAATTTTCGTCGGCCTTTTTAATTTCCGTCGGCTTTTCCAAAAGCCAATAAAAATTAATTAACTTCCGTCAGCTTAAAGAAACCCCACAGAAGTTAACTTAACTTCCATCGGTTTTAATTGTGGCCGACGGAAGTTAACTTAACTTTCCTCGGTTCAACCCTCAACCAACGGAAAATAATTTTTTCCCCAAAAACAGCAGCGCACGCCCTATTTTTTTCGCCAGCTCGCCTAGGTTTTTTCAGCTCCCCTATCCCTATCCCTCCACCCGCCTCCCCTTCACCGCCTCCCGGTCGGCCGCCGACTCCGCGCCTCCCCTATCATCAGTACCACCCCTCAACTCCCAACCCCAAAGTCCCCAATCCCAGCAGCAACCTCACGCGAGAAGTCGAGAACTCGAGAGGAGGGAGAGTGAGGGGGAGATGGAGAACGGCAGCGGCGGGAGCGACGTCCCGGAGCACGCCAACGAGCGTGAGCACTGCCGTCCTCTCAGGCCATGATTACTAGCTTTTCGCCCTTGTTCCCTTTGGGTTTTGGGTTGATTTAGGTCACGTTGCGATGGAGGGGGGGTCGTATGCGCGATGAACTGGGGCCTTTCGCGATTAATCAACCTGTTCCGTCGCAGATTGCCCTGGGACGCAGTCGGAGGCGGCGGGGAAGGCGGATGCCTGCGCCGGATGCCCCAACCAACAGATTTGCGCCACCGCCCCCAAGGGTCCTGATCCTGGTAACTAAAACTAATGCAATACACCAGTTTAGTGGTTGTTGTTTTTTGGGGGCACGATCTATGTTTGCTATTGACTGCATATATCATCAATCTAGGTTCTGTTAGTATTTTAGTTTTATGTCCAATTGTAGATTCTGTCACACCTGAAGATTTAATATACACACAGACACATTACCACTTTGTTTCATCTGTACAGTGAATTAATTATCTACTGTTTTGCTTATGTGTTTGTACTTTGTTGACTTGGTTGCTATTGTTGAACTGCTTTTTTTTCATCTGCCGAAAATATTTCCTTCTTTGAATTCATTCATTTTATTTGAAAATTGATGCATTGAAGTTAAAACAGTAATCTAATATGGATGTTACGGCTTCATTCAATATGTTTGTTCTGATAACTGTGAAACAATGTTTTAGACCATACACTATGTTTATACCCTTTCTGACTTCTTGTCCATCATAAATAATTGAATGTGTACTCTACTAAATGTTTTTTGCTCGCCTCCCCACCAGATGCTAGCTGTGCACAAATTTCAGGTTGTTTTTCTCCATGTCTTTTGTTGACACTTGTGCTAATTTTTTATTTCTGGTATTTCAATGCAGAAAAGCAAGATTATCTGTTCACCAAGCTGACACGAGTTCACCGCACAATCCCTACTTACCGCAACTCAGGTCCAGTCTCTTGCATTCTTTATTTTTTTTCCTTGTGCTGTAATTTTGTGACATATGAATTCTGTTTTGTGACATATGAATTCTGTTTGGTGACAATTGATGAACACTACTTGGTGACATATTGAAATGTTTGGCCACCCCACTTTTGTATACTAATGGTTGAGTGACTTGTAATATGTATCATGCTTTTGTATATTGTTGAGAGAGATTTGTGAATAATTGTAATATGAATTTGAATACATGTTTGTGATGTTGTATACTGAGGATGAGGATGCATACTGAATGTTCAGAAAAAAGCAAAAAGCAAAAAGTTATCAGTGCTTAGTTTTGTGCATTGCTGGAATGTACAGAAAAAAGCAAAAAAAAGGAAAAAAACAACAACTTCCATCGGCTAATGTTTGGCCTACGAAAGTTATAGATTTCCCGTGTTAATTTTCGTCGGCCATATTTAGCCGACGGACGTTAACTAACTTCCGTCGGCGGCCGATGGAAGTTAGCTAACTTCTGTCTACCCGCTTCCGTCGGCCAAATGCCGACGGAAGTTAGCTTTTTCCGTCGGGAAAGGACTAACTTTCGTCGGCTTTGACCGACGGAAGTTTCCTGGATTGTTGTAGTGAATAGAAAAATACTCTATCTCTTACTGTTTACTTAACCTCTTTCTAATTAACAACTAAGAAAGTCCCAAAGGGATAGGAATGTGTACCAAGATATGAAATCTCTTGAGTTTTTAGTTTTTACATAGATTAAAATCATCAAACATGAGTATATTAATGATTTAAAAGCTATACTCATTGGGTTTGTGGATATATATATACACATATATATACATATATATACATATATATATATATATACAAATGATATCCTACATCATGGGTGTAGTATAGCTATTCTACCGAGAAATTTACTACTGAAAAAAAATAGTACTCAATTTCTATTCTACTGAAAAAATCTATTACTGAAAGTAGTCGGTGTAGAATATCTATTCTACACACGTGATGTAGAATAGCATATATATATATATAATTTAAAAATTAGTATTTGTTAATTATGAAATTGTAAAGAGCTTGTGATGTAGTTACCTTATGGCTTGATGTCTTGGTGTTCTAATGGCCAGTGGAAGTAGCCAAGTATATTAATGTGGATGAGTCGATCTCATGTTCCTACTACTATGTGCCTATGTGTGGTGATGATGGTTGTTTGATTTGATCTTGAGTTGAACATTTGAACAATTAGTTTGTTATGTTTTGTATTATTGTCTATTGTCCTGTGTTGCTACATATATTTATATTTGCTACGTATTATAAATTTTTGATATACTCATATTCATATAATCACATAGTTTGATATTATGTATTTTGTTAACACTATTACCTATATATTTAGGTATAAACATTGAGTTGTACTTGTACTCTTGTAAGTGTATGAGTTTCTTAACAAATATGATTTATGCTGGTAGATATGGGTATTAGGGTATGGATATGTGAAAATCAGTATAAACCCATTGCCATCACTAGTCGAAACCTTTTATTAGTTTCTAATGTGCTTTCTTGTGGCTTAGCTTAGCTTGTATTGAAAATGTTTTTTAGACTACACGCTCTGTTCTGTTCAGCAGCATTTGAGCTGGCCACTGTATGCATCCATCATGGACATAGATGTTGCCAGAGAGGTCAAAGGCAGCATGCAGGCAGGCATACCTAGCTGTTCCAACCAGACATAATAATGGTATGTGGCAAAAGAGAGGCACACTTTGGTGCATGCTCACTGTATAGAATAGTAGTTGCTTCTTGACAAGTTGTAAAAAACCATGCAGATGTACAATCCTTTCTCTTCATTCTCAAACCTGCTGCCTGCTGGTGGTTTGGTTGGGACCATGCATGGATGCATACAAGCATGGATGGGTGGGTGATGATGATGGTCAGCTGTTCTCTCCATGTCGAGACCATGATGCATTGAGGCATGCATGTGAACATGCCAAAGCATAAAATAATTATGCAAGTCATTAAGGAGAGAATGTGGCAGGCAATGTGGGGTCCTCTCCTCGTGACCACTCCAGTACTTGGATTGGAGCACACGCTGGCCATAGGCAGCGTTGGACACAACGGTTTGGGATAGTAGAATGCCACATTGCTCTTTTCCACCAATAGAAATAGAAGTAGGCTTATAGCTTATTTAAACGAAAAATTACGTGTTTTAGACAATTTATGACTTTTTTAAAGCCATAAGGCAGTCATAAGCTATGCCTACATGTTTGAGAGAACAGCTGCTTCGTGGATATACTTGGCCGGTTGTTCCATGACCATGGGAGATGCAGTACAGGAATTTTAACAGTTAATGCAGTCTATTTCAGGATCTCCGCTGCGCATGTAGTAAGCCACACAAACTGCCAGCAGCAGCACCACCGGAATTAGTAGCCTCAGCACGAGCCACAGCGTGGACGCCTTGCTACCGTCAGTCGTCGTTAACAGCTTTGTAAGCAGAGCTGGGAGCGACCATAGGCCATGCTTCTTGCTCGCCGACTGACCTTGACCTGTGCAATCCTTCAAGCATCAACAGAGAGTGGTTCGGTGAACCAATTGTCAAATACGGCGGTCGAGGTAGCACAGAGGCAAGGTGGCATGTCAACTGAGGGAACTTACTTCGGATTCTGAGTCCTCCAGCTTGCTCAGCTTGGAAATCATGTTGCCATACAATTTCGCCTCCTTCCTTTTGTACTCTTTGACCTTCTCTTTCAACCTCCTGTACCCCATCTTTACATCACTGGGAAAGAGAGATCAAGAACAACTTTCACATAAATAATTTTCGAACTAATGAATATGTGATGTCTGCATACAATTGTAACGTGTAATAGAATAGTTGCTTTGGCATTGAAGGTGTGGGATATCATAGCCCACTACAAACCCAGGGATTAAACGAGAGACATGAGATCATCATATCACAAACTCACGATCCAACCGTGTGCCAATCCAATGAACCAAGCAATATAAGATTGATCAAAGTGCATTGGACCAACGGATTACCTGTTTTCTGGATCTATTTCTAGTGCTTTCTTGATATCCAGTTCTGCCAAATCAAGATCAACAAGATGAATGTGTGCCTGTGACCTTCTGTAAAAGGCCTTCACATTCGTGCTGTCAAGCTCCAGGACCTGAACACCAACATATGTAGTCAGCCAGCTTATTTTCTTATTACAATTATGTGAGATGGCCACACTGCTTTATTTGTAGTACCTCGGTACACAGTTCCTTCGCTTCCTTGTAGTCTTTAAGTTTTAGCTTACATGCAGCATTGTTGAGCTTGCAGCTTACCTTGAGTACTTTGGACAGCTGCTTCTCTTCTTCACTGAAGGAGCTGTCATAGTCAATGAAGTTCAAAGCCTGATACAGAACAAATGTAATAAAGGATCAGTACAGTGCAAAACAGGTGGACTATTTTGACCAAGAGGTCCTATGTGTGACCTTTCCATATCTCTTAGAAGCCCTGTCATACTTTCCCATCTTAAACCACACATTCCCTTCATCTTTTTTCTTTGCAGCTGCTTCAATCTTCTCAGTATTCCCCTTTATGTCCCATGATTCTTTCTCCTGCAAAAAAAAAAAAGAAAAGAAAAGGAGATTTAGATTTTCATTAGCAATCAGTAATTGCTAAGCTATACACACAAAAACTAAAGCTTAGTTAACCTTGTCAAAGGAAACAAGCTCCACTTCATAATAAACAGTTGAGTTAGGAGGAACCACAGCCAGATCTTGGCTTGTTTCATCAGATCCAAATGCGTGTTCTGGTGGAATAGTCACCAAGGCTACTTCTCCTTTCTTCATGCTAAGTACTGCCTTGTCAAGCCCTTCAATCACTTGGTCTTCATCAGTCTTGAACTCCAGTGGTTCATCACCATCATGACCTTTTGTGACAAATATGGTACCATCCTCCAATTTCCCGGTAAGTTTCACTGCAGAATAAGAATATTATCAGGTTTGTTCTTTTAAAATAATAACATTACCAGCAATTCCACTGACACTGTCATATCAAAAAATCATCATACTAGATTACTTACCTCTGACAAGCGCACAATCATTGCAACGCTCATAGCCTTGACCCTCCTGGAGGATCTTCTTGAGAATTTTCTTATCGTTGCCTAACTCAGTGACTGTCTTCCAGGACACCAATTGAAGATCAATGTGCAATGTAGCATTTGGGGGCACTGCAGCTTCATCTCCATATACTGGCCTACCTTGCTCACTAAAGCCATCTATTTACCATAGCAATTGTTAGAGACTCTATTGCTGCATTGGGACAAAGGACTCTTCACATATTAGTACTGAAAACTCACATTCTGGCTTCACTGTGAGGAGGACCTTCTCGTTCTTCTTCATAGTTTTGACAGCCTTGGATATGGCAGGGCAGAAATGCCCTGAAAAGAGAACATTCCCATGTGAGAAATTGACTATTTAAAGTTTGTCTTTTAAATCACATGTTCATAAACAGCGAGAATTATACCATCTTTTACAGTGAACTCAACACCATTAGATTCTGCTACAACAGTTCCATCCACAAGCCTCACTTCATACTTAACTGCACCAAGCAATGGAGCACATATATATTAATATGTTTAGTCCTTGAAAACACACTTTGGCACAACAAGGAGAGCATGGTACAATACCAAATACTTCGTCACGGTCTTTGGGGTTCTCCCACTTCTCGCCTTCAGCTAGTATCTTCTTCAGGATGCCACCATCCTTGCAAATGTCCTTGACACTCGCCCATGAGATAAGCTCAACATCAAACTGCAGTGTGGCATTTGGAGGGATAACTGGAGGGGAGCCATCCTCTTCATATGCAAGCTCTGGTGGAATAGTAAAAATAGCATTCTCGCCTTTCTTCATGGTCTTGATGCCCATATCCCATCCCTTAATAACTTGGCCTGTAATTAGAGAGTAGCAGTATTGTTCAACTATAATTCATTGACGGCTTAATGGAGGTCTACCATGAAGGAGGTAGTCGAACGTGGTCTTCACGAGATGTAGTCAGCTTGTACCTAGTCAGGCCTAGCGGTCTCGACCATTTGGTGTACTGAAGTCGTAGTCGCGCTGGCACATTCCACAAAGGAGTCATACAATAAATGTCCTAAGCCAATCGGCTTCTCCCAAAGCGTCACATTGACTAGGACTTGACCAACACAATGCATAGGAACACATGTGCCAGACAACCAGTAGTGCGATTTTAATGCGGAGCAAGGGAATATTTTCTCAAAGTTTGTTTTCGAGGCGATCAATTGATGACAGGCGAGATCAAAGGGAATCAAACAAGGTTTCCAGTGTTGTATGCTGCTGATCTACTACAGATGCTAATCATTTTATTACAGTTATAAGCCCTAGGTCATTCATATAGTGTTGAAATACACTGTCAAGGGAACGAAACCTAGGTATCCAAGACTAGTATATTCCATGTATAGCTGTTTGTATTGTTATTCCCCACAGTATATCTATAAGGTCGTAGTTTAAAGATTTGGTAGAATATAGAATCATATAGATTATTGAATTTTACACAATAGGTAAGTTAACTCTTATAGTTTAGGGATGCCTTAACCAATTTGGTCATTGTAAAACTCGGCTATCGCATATATAAGGTGAATCCAAGGGTATCTAGAGGCATCTTATCTCGATCTCAACCAACATCCAATCTCACATCGAGGCATCAAGTGTAAATATTTGTAATCTTATATACACTAGTCTACTCAAGACATCGCATTGCTTTCACAGGCTAGGTCAATATAGACACAAAACATGACATAGGGTATCGCTCTCTCACAAGAAGTGAACATGTATAAACTTAGTGTACCATCTTGATCAAGATAGGCAAGCAACTCTGTTCTCACTATTCATCGTATATTCCATTGACATACACAAACATCCATAAACATTTGATTTCAAACCCACTATTCCTGGTAATTACTAACAATCAAGATTAAATAATAAAATACCGGAAGGGGAAGCTTGCATTAGTCACAGCTTGAGCAGAGCATATACACAATGGGTTGCATCCAACCCAACCCAAGGGACCGCCATTCAGCATTGTCAACGAGAATGCCAGTTTTTTCTCAGTCTGCCTGCTACTTGAAATGTCACACACTAACAATTGAATAGTTACTAAAGAACAAAAAATCCAGTTCTCAACCAGAACAAACACGAAATTTAGTACTACTGGTAGTAGAAAGAAGGGTCGATTTGATACTAGCTCGCAAGTGGAAATGGGATTGGATCTATTTGTTACCTTTGCCCAGGGTGAACTTGAATGGGGCATCGCGATCCCGGCTGGAGTCGAATTTGGTGCCATCCATAAGCGTCCCCGTGTAGTGCACTGCTCCACCCCCAACGCATCGCAAGCACAAGTCAACAACCATTTCAACAAAACCCAATCCAGAATTCACCGATTCCTCTTACGACGGAGCCGTGCAGCGAGCGCGCACCTTGAACCTCGTCGCCGGTGTCGGGGCGCTCCCACCCCACGCCCTCCTTCACCAGCTTCTTCTTCAACCCCTGCTTTCCGATCTCCTTCTCCTCCCCCACCTTCATCGCCGCTGTGTGCGGCCCCTCCCCTTCCTCCTCTTCCTCCTCCCCCGGCGCAGCTGCCCCGGCGCCGGCGTAGAGGTCGTCCATGTCCCCTCCACCGAAGCCACCCATCGGGCCCAGGCCGCCGAACCCGCCCATCGCGCCCAGGCCGCCGAAGCCGCCCATCGGGTCCAGCCCGCCGAACCCGCCGCCCATCCCGCCGGCTGCCGGGAAGTCCAGGTCCTCGTCCTCCATTCCGCGGCGCACTGCTGGGAAGCTAGCGGAAGCTTCTGGAAGGGGACGATTCCCGAGACCAACGAGCTTTTCTACAGAATATGGTCGTCGCGTGCCAAAGCGATGGGTGGCATGTGTTTGAGTCTTGGGGAGGCAGAGAGCGATGTTCTAGAGTGTTCTGGACAGTGAGGAGTGGCAGTTGGATCGAGCTTGACGATGACAGGTGGGCCGGACTATGGTGGGGACCGGATGTCAGCGACTGGTGGGGATAAGACGCGGGAGTTTGGAAATGAGCGGCTTGGATTAGAAGCTTCGGAACAGCGAGAGTTTTGCTACTTTTGCCGGGTATTGGGATACTGCTTTTTTTTTTAAGAAATAACATGTGTAATCATGCAATCTGTAATCATGCGATCTGATACATTCAATTAAAATCTGTATCAGATCTCATGATTGCACGATTGCACATGATATTTCCCCGCTAAAGTATATCATTACAACATGCCTATTTTTAGGAATTTTACCAATCATTGAGGGTGATGAGGTACTAAATCTAAGTCGTTGATCACTTTTATCTAACGGCTCAGATTAGACAGTACTGCTTAGTACCTGTCTCCTCAAAAATTGGTACCTCTTTTTCTAGTGGAAAGTGAAAAGGTATTCTTGTAAATTTATCTCAAGAAAGAAAACTGAACAACTAAGGTCCAGGGCTCGTCGGCGACGTCCTAACTGGCGGGCAAAGCGGCGACGCAGTAGAGCCTGGCGATGGGGCGGTGGTTGTGGTGTTGGCGGGACACCAGAGCCCGACGGTGGCACAGGCGATGGCTCCGGGGCAGCAAAGCCCGACGATGGTGTGTGGTGATGGTGCTCCGGGGCGGTGGTGGTGTTGCGAGATCTATGAGACGCTATGGGACATCGTCGTTGGTGCGCGGAGCGGCAGGGCGCTGGTGGTGTTGGCCGGCTGATGGCGGCGAGGCACCGGCGGGCCGACTCGACGACGACAGATCAAAGAATTCAGTTTGCAGCTAGATTTAATTTTTTGTATTTTTTCCAATCATACCCCTTCAAAATCAATGGCTAGATTTAATATCTTGTATCTGTTGGTATCTTCCTCAATGATGGAAAAATGTCTGATCTATTTTTATTTATTTTTACGTCGGTAAGAGCGGTGCTATATATTATAGCTTTTTTTAAGAAATGAATTTGTCTACGGTACTCATTTAAGAGTGCTTAAGATGGTAAGTAGTTTCAAACCGTGTTTTAAAAAGTAGCTAGCCACCTAGACTCAAGATATAGATGCTTCAATTGTGGTACATCAATGTTGGCTTCTTCAGTAAGCTTCTCCTTCTTATGCATGTTTTTTCGATTCATGGTAGCCAAACGAAAGGAAAATCTCATCATACCATGAGATGTTTCGAGCAACCGGATTTGTCATTTGGGGTAGTGACGACGACGTCGAGCGACAGTGCCGAGCGGCGGGAACAGGAGCAGGGGCAGCATGCGATGGAGGTACCAGTGAGGGTAGGCGACGACATGGGCAGGAGCGGTGGCAGCGGCGAGGGCCACTACCATAGAAATGGTTTTAAGTGATATGGTTTTAGCAACGAGTAAAAACATGTGTTAGTAATACACTTGTAGTGACGGACTATTTCACACGTGTTAGTAATGTTGCATTAGTAGTGAAGGATCTAAGTGTGACCCATCACTAAAGATCTTCTTATAGTGATGGGTTATATTTCCACCAGTCATTAAAGAGATCTACTACTTACTGTCACTAAGATATACATTAGTTACCACATGTCCACATGTCACTGATGAGACCCTCTTATAAATAGACGGGGACACTGAAGTGAATCGTCACACTTTTATTTCACTCGGCCCTAACCCTAAGGTCCTCCTTGTTGCCACCTCGGTTGCATCCTCCTCCACCTAAGGTCCTCCTCGTCTGAAATGTTGCTCATGTTATTTGCCTTATCTAACTAGCTTTGTTTAAATTTTATTATTATAGTATTTTTCAAGGCAGTACTATAAGAAGTTAGCACGATATGCGTTTTCTATTTCAGCATAAAATTTTTTTCTCCTGAGGCTGTCAAGTATGTGGTGTAAACTTGGCCTACTGCTTTTAGCTAACTTTTTCGAGATAACTACTGTTTTAACCAACTTCTTCGAGATAATGCGATTGAAGTTGGCATGAGCATTCACAGTGGTGCTCCCAAGAACGTCATGTATGTGGTGTATACCTATCGTGGACATTCACGGTGGTGCTTCTAAGGCTGTCGGAGAGAAGGAGTATAGGGCGACAATAAAAGAGGCTGCAAAATTAGACATTTACAACCATCAATTTACGGTGGATAGATAGAGAGAATCTTTGTTAAAAGACAGCTATTAGTTAGAAGTTAGAGAGTGCTTTTATATATGGATCTTTTTTTAGCCATGTTATTCGAGATAACAAGTTAGAAGTTAATATATATGATATTAATTTGGTTATGAATCTTCTGTCATGAATTTTTTGTGATATGCTTTGGATATTGCATATGTTGGCTACTAAAATCCTAGTTGTGATTCAAGATGCAGCCTAAAAATTATTTTTTGAAATGACCATAATATTAATGACGGGTGACATTACGACCCATCACTAAAGAGTCCTAATAAATGAGCCGAAAAACCCTCCTTAGTGATAGGTGAATATTGTTACCTATCACTGAAGGTTAACCCATTAGTGATGGGTAAATACTCGTCACTAATGTTAGGGCTTTACTAATGTGATAAGAGTGATAGGAGACATGTCCATTACTAATGTACATTATGACTCGACACTAATGTATGTTTCTGTGGTAGTGGGCGCGTACGATGAAGGCGATGTGTTCATGGCACCCGCGGTGTCCAAGTTGTGTAGGGGATTAGGGTAGAGACACACTAGGCAACAAACCTCCAGCACACCTAATGCAGTTCACAAAGGTGTGGCCTTGATGCTACATAGGTGAACTCTCGTCGCCTGCAAAGGTGATGCCTTCTTATTCCAAGCCACCACACAAGCTAAGTTGAAGCGTTTTGACGTGGCAAGTTGAAACCACTGTACAACCTGGAGCATGACCTACGTTTGACACGTTAGAAAAAAACATCAACTCAACTTGTTGGGTTGTTTTAAGGGAGTATGCGTAGCTTGTAGAAGTTGCGATGGTTTTGGACTGAAAAGTGTTGCAACCCTTGAAGACACATGTGTTGGTTTGCCTATCGTCGTCGCTCCCACCACCATCGCCTCATGTCTCTCTCTAGCTGGCTTCATCGCTTGCCGCTGCTCCCGCCCCCGCTTTTGCTCTCACCATCAGCGTGACAGCGTGTTGGGCAAGGTGGGGTGGGTGACAAGCCAGTCGAGGGACCCTGTCGAGAGAGGCGGCACCAGAGCGCAGTAGGACGATAAGCTTATCGATGGCTTCAAGGTTCATGCCAAAAGGTATGTAGTGGAGATGAAATGGAAGGAGAGGAGCGGGACGATGAAGAACGAGACGAAGTGGTTGATGCCAGAGCATTGGTTCGCACAAGAAGATGTGTCACCATCGAACAGAAGAATAGGCGAGCGTCATGCAACAATTTAACTATTTGCCACTTTAAAGATTGACACATGCTAAAATGTCACTCTCTTCATCGTCTTCAATTATTTGTTACTATTTTCATAGGCAAATTATTTTTTTTACCATTTTGTATCTAGTTGGCGTCATTTCACCTACCACGTCACCTTTTTTGTCACATCACCTTTTGCTGGCCACGTGTGTTGCCCCTGCCACCCCTGCAGCCCCCACAGGCAACACGTGCCGGTGTTGCAGCCCTCACATGTCGTGGACCATGCCGCCCCACGCGCTGCCGCCGAGGCCACACACCATATCGAAGGAGTGGGTCTCTTCGCAGGGGCTTTTTTTGCCACCGCAGAGGCGGCGACGACGACAACCGGTGGGCAGAGTAGGGAGAGAGACGAGAACGAAGAAGATGATGTGGCATCAACCAGATGCAAAGTAACAGAAAATTAGTTTGTCCATAAAGAGAGTGACAAATAGTTGAAGATGACAAAGAAAATAACATTTGTATAGGTATCATTTTTTAAATAACAAATAGTTAAATTTCCTAATGGGGCCATGGTCGGCCAGCCAGTTGCATGAATGGATGGAGAAAAACATGAGAGATGTTGAGAAAAGGATCTTTTGGAATGGAGTTTTTTTCAAAAGAATTACGAAGGATTTAGTATAATTCATGTGTAAATCCTATTAAATCGGAAGAAAGTGACTTGGTATAGTGAGGCTAGGTCGACGTCGAAGCAGGTGTGGCTTCAGATTTTTTTATCCAACGTGGCTTGCTACTTTTTCTCAAACTATGATTTGAAGCCGCCTTCCATTGTAAGTACCGTTAGCTGCTTCTGTTGTCAAAGGAAAAAAAATTGTTCAGTCTATTTAGACTATTTCGCTCTATCAAAATATATTCTATTTTATAAAATACTCTTAAGAGTACATATATTATTTATCGGTAGAGTTTTACGAGAAGTGAAGCAGTAGCAAATAGAACAGTGAGACGGAGCCGGCTAGTGAAAAAGAGAGAGAAAACAGATGAAAATTGAAAAAAAAAAGATGGGCAGCGCAGTGGTTGGGCCAATTCTAGTTGGGCTGGAGGAATCGGAAGGGAAGAAAGCCCATTTGGATTTTGATTGATTTCGATTTCTTCGGTGGATGACTCGTGAAAGCTAGGGTTTCGACGATTCGGTCATGGAATTTGAATTTACTTTGGTTTGGCGAGGTAAATATGGCAATGGTAAACTTAAAATCCGATGGGTTTTTATCTTATTAAGATAGATATACGAGTAAAATTACTTACATGTGGATCTATTAATAGGAAAAAATAGTATCCAATGGGTACACATTTATTGGTATGGATTCATGATATCCATACCCGTTACCTGATGGGTACCCGTCACCTAATAAACTATATTTTTTGGAGTTTAAATCATTATTGCTATTGTTGTATATTAAATCATTGATGTATTATGTTTGAGAGTTTATTTATATATGTAATTTTGATCTTATAACTGAATGAGTGATCGATCTATTTAAGTAAAATACTTGGGGATATATATATAATTGTTATTTGTTAGCCTATTTTGTGTGTGGTGCCTATTATATTGATGGGTATGGGTACCTGATTGGTATATTTTACCCGCATGAGTATGGATTTGGAAGAGAAATAATACCCGTATGTATATATGGATTATCCGATGAAGAGATTTTTTCTAACAGGTATGAGTTTGAGATAGTCAAACCTGATGGTATAGACACATTGCCATCTTTAGGCGAGGACGACAAATTTATACAAATAATTGGGCCGGTTGTCGAAGTTCGGACAATAGGTTCGAATATGAATCTGAAATGCGATGTCAAAATGTGTTTAAAAAACAAACGGTACGCGTGCTAAAATTACCAGTTTCTGGGTTAGCGGCTACAACTATTTCTAAAATCTAAAATGAAAATAAACGGTCTAGATTCTAGACTCGGATTGTGAGAATCAGTAACTGTAGAATCTAGAAATAAATTAGAATCCAGAAACTAAAAAACACCGACTATTTAGACTAGCTAGTTACTGAGAATCTCTAACTGTTAGAAGCTGAAACAAACATGCCCTCTGACTATTAAAGATTCTCTGTAGCTACCAAATAATAGCTAATAAGAAATTAAGAATCTGATATTTTCAGTCACAAACAAATCCGATCTCACTAACCTGACAAAATTTCTCGTCGACTCATCAGGTTCAGGGCGACGTGGCGAGCGTACAGCACAACGACTTCCATTGCATGTTTAAATGAAGCTTTGTTTCGAAGGACCCAAGCTGTCAGTAGTCAAATGCGTGCATTAATTATTATTTTTAGGCGTACCAAACTCGTACCAACGTGAAAGTGACATGGAAACCATTTCCTTTTGCTTTACCTGCCGGTGATTTGGTTTCTTTTGAGGCCGAGAGCTCATCGGATTTCTCTGAAAATGAAGGAGGAACGAACGCATCGCCATTTGGTCCTGGAATGCCAATCTGAACCAACAGTCTTCTCCTAACATTTTGCTCACCTAATTTTTCCATCGTTTTATTTACATATGATAATAAGAAAAAAATACGGTTTACTATGTACTATAGATAAACTGTAGCCAAACGTGTAAAAGAGACGTGAGTTAACTGGCATCAAATCCCGTTAGAACTTCAATGTTAAGCGTGTTTAAGTGGGAGTAGTATTAGGATAGGTGACCTTATAATATGTTATCCTATCAGATAAACATGAGTGAGAGTAGTACTAGGATAGGTGACCTCACGAAAAGTTCTCCTATCATATAAGTGGGAGTAGTACCAGAATAAGTGACATTCTGAGAAGTTCTCGTATTATATTCTTGACACACCCATAACTTTCGAATAAGTTGGTGTGACCTATTTAAAAAATATAGTCGAACTGAAGTTTTAATGATCTCTAAAAATGTTTACTTAATCCCTCATTTGTTAAAAAACAGCTCATTGTACAATTTTACCAGCTGACTGTGTCCGTTTTTGCTGAAGTGGACTCTGATTTAGATACAAAATAGGGCGGAAGGTGTTCGATGGAATGCCGTTTTCGCCCGTGTTCGTTCGTGTTCGTGTTGTTATGACTTGTGAGAGTTCTTGAGGGGAAAAGATGATAAGAAGAGAGCTTATAAACTGGGAGATGGATGTCCATTTGATAGCAACTCGACGTGCCTTGCGCAGGCAGCGCGTATGTTGTAAGCAAAGTCCCTGCATACGTTTGAACACCAGCGATGGTTGCATGCATTTTTTTCCCGTTGTGTGAGGATGGCACAGCATTCTTCGTGTCAAAGGTTGGACATGCCTTACTTCATCCTCCCCCACTCCACCTCCACCATAGTTTCCTCTTATTATATAGAATAAAAAGTTTAATATTTATCATCGAAAGTTATCCGGTTTTAAATTTGCCATTGACTGTATCTTGAGATGTGGTTTCAGAAATCACATGTTAGTGAGAGACAATGACATATGAAATCAGGTAAATTTTTAATAATGTATTAGGAATAATATTTATTATCATAAAACGGATATATGGCCTACTATGCTTGCATTATTCTCGTATCATCTGATGTGCGAAGAACGTTCGGCAACAATTGGTGGTCATTTACGCAAGGAATGGGCAGACATACACTCATAGAGTCATGCGTAGCATTTATGATCAACAACTTGTAACACGTGGTTGGGAGAGATTTTTGCAGCTAGATTATGTTACTCTTGGTAGCCCACTAGCCGTAGAATCTTAAAATAAACCAAAATTCAGAAGCTAAGAAATTCTATTTTTTTCTAAATTCTAATAATGATTGATCAACGCTCTAGATTTTAGATCTAGATTATGAGACTCTTAGGGTGCGTTTGGCAGGGCTCTAGCTCTAGTTTCTCTGTGCTGTGGAGTTGCAGCTAAGCTAAACATTTTTTCTAAGGAGTGGATCCAAGAACACTCCAGAAAAATGAACCGGAGTGGTGGAACAGAATCTAGCCAGCTTCAAATGTTCTACACTTCTTCAATACGAATTTCAAGACTCGGAACTCTACCAAACAGGCTCCTAGTAACTGTAGAATATTTTCATATATTCTAACACTGACTAATTGATTCTCAAAACCTAAAGCTTTTCAAATAAACTCATGCATAAAATACATATGCAAGGGGTCATGGGGCATTCTATAATACATCCAGCAGCGTCACGATCTGGCTACACGCACTAGTGTGCCAGTGTCAGCATCTATATGAACTAGCACACACCACGAAACAAAAGAAAATGTGTTATGGGCACAGAAAGTCCTACGTACGCATCTGCCAATTTTTTTTCTCCTCTAAAAACACACATCTAGGCATCTAGCAAGCCTGCATTTCGTCTACATGGTCCTTTTCTATGTTTCTCTCTTTAGATTTTTAGATGATGGCCGCCTCTGCCGATCTCTTCTCGTTGCCGGGTCACACTCCATTGAGGAAAAGCGAGGCTTGCCAACTTCTTAAGGAAAATCCATGCGTTTCTTGCTCCATTTCCTATTCCTTTTCTCCGTCAGAGACATCAAGAGAAGAGGTCTAGATACCTCAACAAGAGAGAGATCGAGTTTTCTGACAAGAACAAGAAGAAGAAGAACGAAAAGAAAGGGACAGAAAAGAAGTATTTCTCTGGATCTCTGGCTCTGAAGAAAAAAATAAAATGAAGGGGAGGAAGGTGCAACCGGAACGTTTCCAGGTAGGTCGATGGCCATGGCCATGGCCACTACTCTACTCATCTACTGGTTAGAACTTACCTGTCACAGCTGCTTTCTTGTACCTCCGGTTAGTTAGCTAGCATGTGCTTTTCATTATTAGTGGTCATTTTCTTCAGCTCAAAGCAGCCCGGCAGACGGGAGTTGCACTCTTGCTCAACCAGAAATATAGAAATATGGGAGGAATCCCCTCAATGGCCAAACGAGATCCTCCTCAATCACTGTCACTCTCACCGTAACTTTGTTACTGACATAAAGATTCAACAAGTTCATGATACAGTGGAAGAATCGATTTAGCTCGAGAGCTTCGTTTGTCTGTTCATTGTTCAGCGTAATGTGATTCGACATCCATGGATGGATGCTGTACATCGGTTTACCGTCTCACCTACTTGAGGAATTCCACAGCAGCGCAGGGCAGGGCAGGGCAGTACGATTGGATTAAATTCTGATGCAGATTCGTCTCACAGGCAATCTTCCATTTGGTACAGAATCTTGCACATGCCTGAAACCCTTCAGTTTCAGATCTAGAACAAAAAAAAAGGTTGGACTTTTGATCGGATAACCAATAATGTCATTCAGATTCAGAGCAGGAAGTTTCTTTGGCTCCGTAACAGTAGAAAAGAATGAAGCGTTGAATGGATCGGGGCAAGTGAAGTGAAGAAGAAGGGAAAAAATTGGACATTTTTCGTGTGTAGTGCCTATGCAAATTGTTACAAACCAAAATACAAATCAACCAATTACCAACAGGTGAAGCCGCGGCGTCGTCCTCTCACCATCTGATGATCCGATCAAGATCGGATCATTCTAGCAGCAGTAGTAGAGTACTAGGATCTCTTCTTCCTCCTCGGTCGTCCTCGTTGGATCTTGGATGTGTGGGTCTGTGCTGCTGCGACGATTATGGGAGACGAGTTACTGCTGCAGCCTGTCGAGCGCCTGAAGCAGGAATGGCCGGAACCTGGTGAGGTTGACCTCGACGTCCTGCTTCATGATGGTCGCGGCGAGCGTCTGCCACCCCTGGGCGTGGAGGGCCTTGGGGTCCTTGAACACCATGTGGTCGCGGGGGTACTTGTTCTTGAGGCTTGTCTCCTCCTCGCCGACGTAGTACTCGACGTACCGGAGCTGCATGTCCCTCGCCGGCTGGCCGTAGAAGTTGGTGGCCATCCAGTCCATGTTGCCCCAAGGCACGATCTGAAGCACCACGGCGTCGGCCGGGAGGAAGATCTGGTTCGTCAGGCCGGCGCCGTGCACGGCGAGGAGCACGTCGGCCGAGTTCACCAGCGCCGCGAAGGCCGGGACGTCGGCGCCGGCCTCCGCCACCGTCACGTTGAACCCCAGCTCCGCCGCGGCCGCGGCCACCGCTTCCAGGTTCAGCAGCTTGCGCGTGCCGGCGCGGGAGATGATGAGCATCCGCGGCCGCATGCCAGGCTCCTCGCCGAGCACCGAGGGGCGGTCGCGGCGCAGCTCCAGCGCGCCGCGGAGGAAGCGGTTGTAGTCCACCATTGTGTAGTTGCGCGGGTTGCGGGTCGGGTGCGGGGAGATGATGAGGTCGCGGTCGCGGTACAGGCCGAGGTACCCCTGCGTGAAGCAGTGCACGCCGGCGTCCTCGTCGAAGTTGATGACGTCGTAGTTGGAGAGCTTGCGGAGAAGAGGCGTGTACTTCTGCACCCACCATGGCTTGTAGTTGGTGATGAGGAGCTGGACCTCGCCCTTGAGGTGCGCCGTCGTCAGGAACAGCGGGATCATGGCGTCCGTCATGTCGTGGAAGAAATTGTCCGTGTACCCGGCGATGGAGAACACCACCGTGGGGACGGCGTACTGCTTCGTGCACTTGGGCGCCGCCGCCGCGGAGGGCACGGACTTGACGGTCACCTCCACGACGCCCGGGAGGAGGAAGTCGTCCTTGCGGGCGTAGGGGCGGAGCCGCTTCTCGCCGTTCTCGTCGAAGCCGCCGGCGCCGGACGGGTTGACGAGGTACATGGTCTTCTCCTTGGGGCTGACGCGGACGTCGCCGTACAGCTCGCACACCGACGGCCGCGCGTACGGGAACCCCTCGTCCACGCCGTTCTCGTCACACTTTATCTTGGCATCACCCGCCGCGGCACCGCCATTGCTGCTCTTCTCTGATGAATCAACCGATGACACCACCATCAAATCCCCATTAAAAACACGCAGATCTCGCGCACATCTAGCTAATCCAAGCGAAATTGATTGTGCCAACAACTGGGCATTGTGGAGAGCACAACAATTTTTGCCGAGATTGCAAAGTACAGAGCTTTAAATTTCCAGGATACGAAGTAAACCAAGTTGTCTGCTTACCTGTAGCTTGCTTTGGTGCGCATGAAAAGGGGCAGAAAAAGAGGCAAGATTCCTAACCTGGCTTTGGTTCGGAGGCCGCCGCCGCCGCCGCCGCCTTCTCCGCGTCGTCCTTTCTCGAGACCGCCGCCGGCAAGCCGGGCTCCTGAGAGTCCGCCGTCGGGAAGCCGGGGTCCTGAGGCTCCGCCCCCGGCAGCAGCTGCTTCTCCTCCGGGAGATCGACGCGGTCCACAGCGCTGTCGTTGTCCCCTGCACTAGCCACAGCTTCCCGGGGAGGAACGGCTTCCGTCTCCGGCACGGACGACGACGACGGCGGCGAGCTCTGCATCAGGGCGGACGTGTTGGCCGTGCTGGCTGAGAGACGAATTCAACAGGGCTCCCATCAGATTCGACTAGAATGGATCAGACTGGAGAATCAACACCGAATCGAAACAAAACACAAAATGTGGAGCACTGCTCGCACCGAACACGGGGGAGTAGATTGCGAAGAGCTTGGCGAGGGAGACGTAGGTGAGCAGCGCGAGGCAGCAGCCGGCGAGGAGGCCGACGCCGAGCTTCTTGGGCTCGATCTTGGTGGTGAGGCTCCTCATCAGCCGCGGCGGCAGCCTACGCTCGCCGCCGCCGCCGCCGCCCGGCAGCTTCGACGACCGGGAATACGCCGTCGACGTCATCCCACCCACCGCAACGCCTCCGGGGAGCGGACGAGGAAGCGCAAGTCAAACTAGAAGGGAAGCCAGGAGCGGTGGCCGGTGGGAGGGGAGAATGGGATGCAGGAGACGAGCAGAGCCCCAAGCCCTCAAGCATTTGTAGCAGTGTGCGGAAATCGTTTTTAGAGAGAGAAAGAGAGAGTTTCCTTGTTTATTCTAGTGTGCGGAAGATATTAGTTTTAGATAGCGATAATCGGTAGCTACTTAATTTTATTTCAGTTTCTCGCGGTTACGGCTATTTCGAGAATCTGAAACTAAAATAAATGGTGTAGATTCTAATATAGATCGTGAGAATCGGAATCGGTAGCTGCAAAATTTTATTTCGGTTTCTCGTAGTTGTAGGTAATTCTAGAATTTGATGCTGAAGTAAATGGTTTAGATTCAAGAACTAAATTGTGGGAGTCAATATTTGTGGAATTTTATTTATGTTTATTGTAGCCGTAGCTACTTCTAGAAATCTAAAATTAAAATAAAAATTATGAGAATCAGTAGTTACATAATCTAGAAATAAACTAGAATATAAAAGATTAAAATGCTAGTTTCTCTGATTCTTACCGGCTAGACCTTTACACCAGCCAACTACTAAAAGCAGATTAGAAACTCAGAACCTGTAAGAATCTTCCGCCGAATCAAATCGAGTCTTGAATGATTGTTTTATTAGGTTTTGATATGTTTATTTTTTAAAATAAGTTTTGAACGATTAGTTATTGTCGTTTTAGTGATTATAATGTTGACCTTCCAAAAAATCACACATCCTAATATTACTTTGCTCTGAACACGTTTAACGTTTAACATTGGAGTTCTAACGAGATTTAGTACTAACTAACTCACATCACTGTCACGCATGCAAACTGATTATGTACAAATATAACATAACTATATTAAATTGGAACAACAACATGAAAACTCAAATTAAGCAATAGTTTCCTTATATACGAGAGCATGTCTAAAATATATATCTAGAATTAAGAACTAGAGGGTGTATCTGTTTGTGGGGGAATTCCAAATTTGTTGTCGCGTACTCGTGTGTATACGACGAGTTTAGGTGAGGTGTGGTAGGCACCGGAGAAGTGGAGAGTACGAAGCTGCTGCCTGCTTGCAGCTTGCTCAAGTGTTTGACGAGCTGGGGACCGAACGCGTTGCAATTTGGACTTCTCACCTACTGGTAATCCCTTCCGTGTGTGGTTCACATCATGTGGCTAGTTTTTTTTTCGTATACACACCAACACATTTGTCCCGACGTCGATTTTAGGGATTTTTTGGGGGGGGTTTATACTGTTGCGGCTGCAATTAGCTTTTAGCTAGCGGTAGCCGCTGGTAACCGACGTGCTGTCGAGTTCATTACTGTCCAAAGCTCAGCTCCGCTCCGGCGTAGTTCGTGTCATAACGAACAACGGAGTGTTTCCTAGATTGAATGAAATGTGTCAGATTTGCGCAACGGAATACTGAATGTGAGGTAAACAGCAGTGGTAACAAGGGTCAAGATTTGCACAACACACGTGGCTTTAGACATGTTTGGGGGAGCTCTAAGCAGTTGTCGTACTTCTACAATCTGAAGCTGAAATAAATGGTTTAGATTCTAACTCAGATTATGAGAATCAATAGCTAAGTTGAAATAAACGGTTTATATTCTGACTCAGATTATAAGAATCAATAGTTGTAGAATTTGAAAATGAACTAGAATCCAGAAGTTAGAGAACACCAATTTTTCTAGATTCTCATCAGTTAAATACTCAACTATCCAACTAACCACTCAGACTATCCAACTACTCCTACCTACTGAAAAAACTCCCCAAATAGATCCTTTGGTTAACGGACATGAAAAGGCTAGAAATAGATAAATGATTCTTCACAAAAGAAATGACCGTGGGATCCAAATTCGCGTGCCCTTACACTACCGAATTGATCCCAAGTGATTCGAGATTCATGCACCAAATGAGTATAAATCACGTACATATGCTCGTCTTGTTGCCAAGGACCCGCTTGGCATCGACAACATTTTGTTTGGATCTTTTTTACCTTACCAGCGTCGAAACTTCATTAAAATTCACAAAAGTTTGCGGTTCAAAATCTAGTGTTTACCCCCTTTTTATATCTCCAAAGATATTATCAACGGGATGATCATCCTAAATGCTTTGATACACTATTAGACATTGAACAGGTGGTTAGGACGGCTCTTTATTTTCATCGAATGTTATATATCATGTGACTTCCACAGTGCTGTTGGATTTTTTTTATATAAAAAGAGAAGAAATCAACTACTTGATATCGCTATCCTCTACGTCAAAAAGGGACCTATAAGCAGGAACCGTACCAAATAAATAGAACTTAATATAGATGAACAAAACAATGCAAACAATCCAATCCAACCTGCTAGTGTACAGACAGGTGGCAACTGAATGGATTAAAGTGACCAGCTGCAGCTGCACGGGGCACCAGCAAAAGCCAACAGTGCAGACCAAGTGTAACGACTCCTGTACAAATGCAGAAACCCTACATTCTCCTAGCCCTCCCTCTGGTAAAAATCTACTGGTATAATTTCAACACCAATGTTTATGTCTGGCTCGGAGTAGACAACCAAAGATACTGAGCCTCCGATATCGTTCCGGCAGTAATTCTTACCTTTCTTCAAAAGGCTAGCAACATTTGTCCCATCGTAGCTGCTTCTCTCAATTGCTTCAGGATTGTTCATTGCCATCCTCCAGGAAGTTGCTAAGATGGCATTTCTACAGAGAGCCAATGCAATCCACCACCACCAGGTGTAGAACCATGACATCAGAAAACTTTATTACAACACAGATACATATGCTGCAAGCTAAATACAGACGATGGGAATGTTACTGTGGACACGTTAAACACCCTTTTCCTCTTCTCAAAACCAAATAACCCAACTTTTGCTAATAACACCCCAACTCCTGAAGCCACACATACCTCACAACCAGCAGTCAGAAACAAACTAGAAGAACCTCCAGGGCCCAGGCTGTGGTCAAGCACTGAATCTTTAACGCAGGGATCAAAGTATTACACAGTGTACATGTGAGGTCTAGTGTTCCATTAAAGCTGTATCAGTTTCAGATAATGGAGCTGCATAACAGACAACATATCGTTAGTTTTTTTGTCCTTTTTGTGCTGTGACTGCAAAACAAAGTCCAAACAGAAAGGGATGCACCAAAGGTCTCCTTTACAATTTGTTATGAAAAATATTTTTATATCGATATTATATGTTTTACTTACGTATTAATATAAAAACAAACTATCAAGGTTGCATATTATAGACCGTGTTAACGTTCAAAATGTTTTATATACTTGAACAGAATAATGGATGTTTGGATTGAGGAATGTAATCATCTAGAATGAATTGATCCATCACAATTGCTCATTTTTCTACTAAGTGCGTATCCTTTGAGGGATGAGGTGATTATGGACCAACCAGTTACATTTCTCCATCCAAATGAGCTGTATCAGGGTCAGTGGTCAACTGTTCATCTCATTCCTCTAACTAAACAGACCCTTTAAGTATCAGGCTGTTACTTTAGCCTAATTAATTCAGACAACATAAAACCTTAAAGACTTGCATGCATACAATAGTTTAAGGACAGAGCCATAGACTTAACTATATACTTAGGCCCAGTTTTTTGGTTCTTGTGCTGTGCTTAATTTTTAAAGTTTGGAAATGAAACTTATAATTGTTATAGACTTATAGTTTGTTTCACGGATCAAATTAAGGCTACAAAATATGTTATTCAACTGTCATATCTCTCCCAATTGTTTCATATTTTCAGAATGAAATAATATTACTGTTTGCAGAATAGAATAAAAGAAAAAGGAGTTTGCCAAACTCTGAATTGACAAAAATCAGTTGTGTCAAACATGATTATCATAATTCACCATAATACCAAACGAAGCTTTAAGCATGAAGACGAGTCTGAGAAGACTTACCAAGCAAGTCCTCATATGTATCCTGGAATAAAGAAGTCTCTAACAACAGCGGTGGGGAGAATACTTGATCAAGAGCATCATCAGTGAAAAATGACTGATGTGCCAAACCACTTATTGGATCAACCATGCTTGTGACACTGATAGGATCATCATGTCCATTCAGTTTATTTAATGGAACTGGACTGGCATGGCTGACAGTATTAAAGGGAAGATCACTAGTGCTCTTTGGAAACTTCATCTGGGGCGATGAAAAACCTAGTTTTTGCTTTCTTCTATTATCCACAGCATCCATCTCCTTCCTTGAAGCACCTGTTGATAGGGGAATGAAGAAGTGCTCTGAACCATCGTCACTACTCTGGTCATGTGGCCTCTGTGTGTTGC
>JAAALK010000287.1:33145848-33352764 GCA_019279435.1 Zizania palustris | reverse complement strand
ACTGGGTACCGACCTCTTGAGATAAGGTGACAGTAACAAGTACCTGGCTGTAGCTGAAACCAATGTAAACACATATATCTCAATAGTTGCACAACTGGTGACACTACTACGAAAATCATTTTCATAGATGAGTATATTTGATATTTTCGTAGACATATACACAACCATATGTGACAGGTTGTAGAAATATTGCATTCACATAGGCGGGTGCGCTGACTGCTTGTAGAAATTAGATTTCTACAGGTTTAAATTTCTACAAGCGGTCCGTATAAATCACCCACCTATAGAAATTGAATTTCTACAGGCAATCTATTCCCTTCCGTAAGCAATGTGAACTGTATATTTCTTGGTTCTACATCAAAATCTGTATACGTGGCATCAATGTTTTTCCACTCTCAGACATCTATGGGATTCAAGCTTTTCATCCTTCTTGCACCTATCAAAGTGCCATCTCATTAGTAATTAGTTCAGTATCCCTAGTATTGAGTACAAACATTTAATACTATCAACCACCGGCATCGGCATGTACCATATAACCAAGGCAGAAAATTTTCTTTTCTATTCTCTAGTGTAAGGAGTGCCATCTTATTTTTCACAAATGTTCTTCATGTTCTTTTACTTAGTCCAGTCGCTTAAAAGAACAGTAGAAACAGAATTCATGAAAGTAGAAAAACAAAACCTGAAATGTGCAGCATAAGTTAGAATTTAGAACATAGAACCAGGCCATGAGCTAGCAGAACCCTAATTTGGTTGTCACAATGTTACTAAAACCTGAACAGAAAGCAAAAGCCATTCATTACTGAAATTTATTTTTGGAGACTGACAAGTATGATCTTCTGTTTCAGACTGTTGCGCTTGTCGGAGAAAGTGGAAGCGGGAAATCGACGGTGATAGCGTTGTTAGAGAGATTCTATGACCCTGATTCAGGTGCCATCTTTCTTGATGGCGTGAACCTGAGGAACCTCAAGCTCACCTGGCTCAGGCAGAATATTGGGCTAGTGGGCCAAGAACCGGTTCTCTTCAACGACACCATCAGAGCAAACATCGCCTATGGCAAGCAGGAGCCGGTGTCCGAGGAGGAGATCGTCTCTGTCGCCGAGGCTGCTAACGCCCACCGCTTTGTCTCATCCCTCCCGCACGGGTACGACACAAGCGTTGGCGAGCGCGGCGTGCAGCTCTCCGGTGGGCAGAAGCAGCGGATCGCCATCGCGCGGGCGATCCTCAAGGACCCCAAGGTGTTGCTCCTCGACGAGGCGACCAGCGCGCTGGACGCCGAGTCGGAGCGCGTCGTGCAGGACGCGCTGGACAGGGTGATGGTTGGGCGGACCACGGTGATCGTGGCGCACCGGCTATCCACAATCACTGGAGCCGACAAGATCGCCGTGATCAAGAACGGCATCGTCGCCGAGGAAGGCCGGCACGAGAAGCTGCTGCGCATGCCCGGTGGAGCTTATGCTTCCCTTGTTGCCTTGCAGCAGTCCAGCAGTTCGTGAGGTGACATAAGACTGTTCTTCCTTCCTAGGACGCTGTCTTTGCTAAATTTCGTTGCTACTTTTTCCAAGAACGAAATGGCTACGCCGTAGTTTCTAAAATCCGAAAACAAAATGACCACGCTGTTGTTTTAGTTACAGAGAGGATTTTCCACATGTTTTGGAGGGTATAGCGGTAGCCAGTAGAGTGTTCATGTACTGATGGCATGATTCGGGCTCTGTTCAACCTTTTCACTTTTTCTGTGGAGCTTGTTCCAGGTTGATCTGATGTGGTAAATGATAATTTGCACTCTGCCGACGAACCTTCAGCTTCAGGTTACTTGCCGTGCAATTAGTACTTGTACAAATAATACGCGTACGTAGATCCGTATTTTATAGCTGAAAGCCTGAAACCGACTTCAGATTTTTGGTGCATTGCCATAATTCACATATCTGAATATAATTTTTAGATTTGTTGTGTTAATAAAAAGCATAAAATATCCGTATTTGGAATAAAAAATTTCCCCACGACGAGACCATTCAACTAATGGTAATCTCGGTGTTCTTTCGCTATCAAGAGCACCTCCCGTCCTCCGGGTGGTTGCATTGCATTGCCGAATTCCTCCTCACAAACATCGTGCCGAATTAAACCCAACGAAACTGTTGGCGCAACGAACCCCCATCCTACCAAAATTTAAACCCACCCGCCGTACTAGCGCACCTGATCGCGACTACGCTCCCCCTGGACCCCACCCGTCAGTGGCAGCAGCTCTGTCGTAACTCGTAAGGTAAGGTTGCTGTAACCGGCGGTCGCCTCCTGGTTACGGCTCACGCCTGCCACGTGACGAAAAAGGAAAAGTAGTTAAAAACGGCTGCCATAACCAACTTGATACTCCATTGCTCTCGCGTGTCAAGTTACAGCAATTATTACTACTACTGCGATTATTATTATTACAACTGCTGCGGGGTGAGCTCGTGCCGCCATGGCCGCGGTGGACGGCGCCCGCGATCTCCTCGCCTCCTCCGGGAGAGATGAGCGCCGGCGCCGGCGCTAGTTCGGCGCTGTGAATGATAGTGCAGCTGAGGGGGTCGGGTTGTGGCGACGGTGTGATGAAGGGGTCGTCGTCAGTGAGGCCGCCGCACACGGGGATCCAGTCGTCCACGCTCCAGGTCCAGTCGGGCGCGGCGGGCGCCCCGGCGGACAATGCGCGCAGGCGGTCGGCGGGGGGCGGCGCCACTGTCGCCGTGTCGGAGTTCGATGAGGAGTCCTCCCACAGGCACTGGTCGAGGATGCTGGTGGGGGACACCCGTTCCCCGATCTGGGAAGCCATGGAGCAGGAATTGGGCGCCGCGTACGCGACGAACGGGTGCTCAATCAGCTGCTCCGCCGTCCACCTCTTGGTTGGGTCTCTGATCAAGCACCTGGATAAGAAGTCCTTCCCTTCGGAGGAGAACCACGCGGGGGGCTCTGGAACATCGCCGGAGTGCGCGATGTGGTGGAGAGCGGCGACGGGGTCGGCAAATCGCGGCCACGGAGCGCCACCTGTGGCCATCTCGATGACCATGCACCCGAGCGCCCAGATGTCCGCCTCCGTCCCCTGCGCCTTGCCGCGCGCTGCCTCCGGCGCCAGGAACATCGGCGTGCCCCTGATCGTCCGGCCGCCTGCAATCCCGTCCTCGCCGGTCAAGCGCGCGCAACCGAAGTCGGCGAGCATCGCACGCCCGTCGTCGCCGATGAGCACGTTCCGGCCCTTGACATCGCAGTGCGCGATCCCGGCTCCGTGGACGTACGCCAGCCCCCGCAGGACGTTGCCCACGCGCGACCGAATCAGGGGCTCCTCGCACCTCCCGCCGCACCGCTTGATCTCGTCGGCCAGCGACCCGCCCACCGCGTACTCCAAGAACAGCTCGTACCGCGTCCCGCCTCTCCCGTCCGCCGCCGCCGACACCTCCGCGCCGGCGCACGACACCACGAACGGCGAGCTCAGAGCACACAGCATGCTCCGCTCGCGCCGCAGCGCGCCGGCGTGCGCCACGTCGACGGACTTCACCGCGAACACCTGCCCCGTCCGCCGGTCCGTTGCGATCGACACTGTCGCCGTCGCGCCGCGCCCGATGACCGCCCCCCGCTGCCACTCCCTGATCGCCCCCATTCCCGCGCTTGGAACAAACGCAAGAACCGGAGCTTAGCTGAGCTGAGCTGAAGCTCCTCCTCCTCCTCCTCCTCCTCCTCCTCCTCCTCCTTGCTGTTTGTAGTGTTGAGGAGGCAACTGCTGCAGCTGGATGTGTGGAGCATATGTGTTTGTGTGTTTGTCTTGCATATATAGGTAGGAGGTAGGAGGGATGCTTGTGCATTGGAATATGGTTATGTGTAGGCTGTCCAACCAAAGCAACAAGGCAAAGAAAGGGTGAGAGTCCAAGCTGGCACAAGAGGATCCTCCACTTGGCCACACATGAGTGGTGGACTCAAGCTTGGGGAGATGGCAGGAGAACCTACCTAACAGAATACCAAGACTTATTGATTGTTTTTTCCCTTACCATGGTACAAGAGGGACAATTGCCCATGTTGTCTTGAGGTTTTTCCAAGCTCATGTAGCTGGAAATACCCCTTCCTTTTAATCAGTTTAATTAGGAGGTGTTTGGTTTGAGAGACTAAAAGACTAAAATTTAGTCTCGGTCATATCGAATGTTTAGATATTATTTTAAAGTATTAAATATAGACTATTTACAAAACTCATCCATAATCGGTGGATTATTTGCGAGACGAATTTAATGAGCCTAATTACGTCATGATTTGACAATGTGATGCTACAATAAACATTTGCTAATAACGGATTAATTAGGCTTAATAAATTCGTCTCGCAAATTATCCTCTGATTCTACAATTGTTTTTATAATTAGTACATTTTTAGTCCTTCAATTTGATGTTCAAACATCCGATGTGACACGAACTAAATTTTAGTCCATGGAACCAAACACTCTCTTAGCTGGTTTCGTGTTTCGATCAGTTATATAGTACGTAGATAAAACAATTGATCATACATCCTCCGTTTCGATAGAAATTGAGATATATAGTTGGGAATAGGATAGGAACTATTGGATACATGTCAACATAGCAAAACTAAATATACAGGTGCATTGTGTGATGCTATCAAGAGTGTAGATGGAATAGGTTAGTTGAAGTAGTTAGTTGTGTTGTGCACTCACCATGGCCCACTCCAACTTTAATCTGGGGTTTTCCCTTGGACAGCAACTTTCCTATCTATTTCAGCAACCTATTGGACTAGTGTCCCTGCCACAAGCAAAAGAACACAGCCCTTGGGACAGTTTAAGCATCACAACAATTGCTTGACAAGTCACCATCCTCTCTCTCTACAAGTAACCTTTAGCTTTGCACCCAAGGATTGCCATGATTATATAATACTTGTTCTTTTTTTAAGGGGGAGGCAATCCAGTTTGTTATAGTATCTTCCCCTCCTCAATCTCTTTGCACTGATGCCGATGCCTTGTTTTATTGCTGCTACAGGATATGGTAGATACAAATTAGAGACAACATCTTGTACAGATGCAGAGAAATCATGCAGCCAACTGAAATTCAGAATGTTGAAACATTATGCCCCAGATGGAAATAGAGATAGAGAGAGCTGAAGCCTACAACTACAGTTCATTATTTGTGTCAGTTTACAAAAAATTCAAAAAAATTGATAATTTGTCACTCTCAAGATGTGCACTTTGATTATGATGTTACTTCTAAGACTGATATATAGGATCACCTAAGTCAATGACAGTAGATCCAAATGATAAAAATACAAAGCCGCTTCTTAAAAGTGGCAAATTCTTAAATTTCTCTTACAATTCTGTGTTAGATTTTGCCCAACAGTTTACCTGCGATGTGAAGATCGAAATGACCCCTTCCAAGAATTTAGTATCCGGTTAAAGTCGTGTTATTTGTTTCAGCTAGAGATTATTAGCAGCTAGCTAGCTGATCTAAGTATCTAGCTGATGAAAATTTAAAGATGTTGATGTTTCTTAGTTTCTCGATTTTAGTTCATATCTAAATTTTACGGCTACTGATTCTCACAATCTGAATCTAGAATTTATATCGTTTGTTTTATCTTCAGATTCTAAAAGTAGATGCGGCTATTTAGAAGCTGAAATAAACCGATCCTAAAGAAATCCGGCTATCAAGTAGAAGCTAGAAACAATTTGTGGATACAATTTGCATGAGGGATCACTTGATAAGTTGGGCACCCTAATTTCCAAGATCAGGGCACTTGCAATATGGTAGCATCACTAGTTGCCTCCCTACTACAACCCCTACATAGCAAATGGGGGCAACAAATTTACAAATCAATAGCACCATGTGAAATACTCCATTGCCACTAACAAATACATAATGGTTTTTCCCCCTCTCATACCCTGAAACCGTTTGTGGCTGCCAGTAAACAAAGAAGCCTCTCACTCCACTTGCATTTATTGCACGTAGCAACCCTAGAATTAATGGGTGCAGCACTGCAGCTTAACCTGACAGAACAGTTCGGCAGATCAGAGCGTTGTGCTTGTGCAGATCTGGTTCCTGTTTTTGGCCAACATTTGGATTATATCCAATGCCTAATCAACTAACCACCAGATAGTTAATTAGCCGCGAGTTTATATATCAATCATGCCGTTGATTAATCCCCTCGTGGATCGTGTGTGACACAGGTTTGTCTTTTATATACGCGTGTGTGTATTTCTTGACGCAATTGGCTTGAGATACGTTGTTAATTAGGTGACCAATAAACAGAGGATTAACATAATCCACTTCTTGTTCCATTACCTGCAGAGGCGGGCGCAAGATTTGGACCCTGGGTATTCAAAATTCCAGATAGCAAATTTTTTTTGTGCGAAAAATAAAAACAACAACATGACTACATGTAGTTTAATTTGGTGTGTAGACATGTTTACTTATGTGAAAAAAACAACTATCAACATTCATCAATCCAATCAGTAAGATTTCAACAAACAAATTTCAACGAGAATGAAACAGATTCCACCATATATTTCAACATATTTCTTTTATTTCTAGAGAAAATAATCTAGAATCCTGAATCTAGGCTTGGGACACTGGGCGGGGGAGCGGCGCTGGGGACCCGGCGACCGACGAGGGGAGGAACGGGGGCCTTAGCGCAGGGAGCCCAACGACCGACGGGGGAGGTGCGGGGGGCTAGAGCAGGGAGCCCCGATGGCCGGTAGCCTTCGGCGAGTCGTGGAGGTACTTGAGGATCCAAGTGAGGTCTATAAGACTGATAGACTATAACATTAATTATATTATTATATATAGTTTTAACTTACATGATACTATAATAAATTATATAAATGACGTAACATTATATTAAATAAAAAGGTTTAAAAAATTGGTCGCTTCTGATACCAAAAGTTAAGGAGAAATCAAATATATTAGACAATACTTTCTCCACTGTACAACGACCTTGCTTTTAAAATAAAAATATTAATTGTATTATTATATATAGTTTTCAACTTACATGATACTATAATAAATGATACAAAAATATATTAAATAGAAAAGTTTAAAAATTTGTCTCCTGTGATACTAAGTTATGGAGAAATTAAATAATTTATAATTTATACAATACCCCCTCCACACTACATTACGATGACCTTACTTTTAAAATAAAATTATTAAATTAGAGGTAAGATCTAAATCAAGTATATTAGACAATACTTTCTCCGCTCTACCGTGACTTTGTTTTTAACATAAAATTATTAAATTAGTGGTAAGAGTAAGAGAATATAATTATACCATGACTTTATTTTTAAAATAAAATTATTAAATCAGTGGTAAGAGTAAGAGAATATAATTATACCATGACTTTATTTTTAAAATAAAATTATTAAATTAGTGGTAAGAGTAAGAGAATATAATTATATGTTTCTTTGTGTTTCATTGCAAACAAAAAAAATGGGATGAGGGAGACTTGAACTCTAGACCTCATGATCTTAGCAACTATGTTAGCTTGCACTAGCCAATTGTGTCACCAGCCCAATCTTGTATAGTAGTAATTTTATTTTTTGATGTATATACATAACATATACTATATATATAATTTTTTGTTGCAAAAATAATGGGTATTCAATTGCATACCCTTGAATACAAGTGGGCCCACCCCTGATTACCTGCATTACTGCTTGTTTAATACAAGCTACTAGTGTCGTGTTTGTTTCAGCTTAGATAGCTTAGATGGTAGCAATTCACTTTATTTTTATAAGCTGAAACATACAAAGTAATTTTTGATGTCAGCTTATTATAGTTTAGAGTGCCAATTATAATAATCCAATAAACTCATTGAACTCGGTTTTTTAGCAAAAAGAAAAAACAATCAAAAGTGTATGTTCTGTTTGGACCAATTATGCTGTAGTTAATGGTTAGTTAGCTGCTTTTGCATAAATGATGATCTTTAATTATTTTTTTCCTTCCAGGCCACTCTTATGCTCCTTTGGACAGAAGAATCTCATTAAGAATTAATCTTAATTATAGTACAAGACGGGAAATCTTGACAAGGCCTTTTTTTTGAACAGTAAGATCTTCACGGGAATTTTGGAGGAGCCTACAGTTTCTTACAAAAATCAAAATCTTATATTCCTTTTCTGATTAGCTCATGAGAGAAAAAAAAACTGCTTTACATCACCCATGTAAAAGGTTACAACTAAGAATCAATTAGTTGACAGCCATAAAGTCACAGTTATTAGGCTAGGTCTAGCCCAGCTCATGGGAACATAATCCGTGGTATGAACAGTACCCACAACTATTAAAAGGTAAAATTAGATTAGATTAGATTAAATCTTAAAAGGTAATATTAGATTGAGTTTTTAATATATGAAATTAGATTAAGTCAGGTCAAGTTAGTTCCATACGTATAAAGACATTGTTGTATTTTTATTCAGGGATAGTTATTCCCAATATTTCTTTTTTCAAACTAATAAGTCTACTTCTCATTTCTAACAGCCAACGTTACCACTAAGCTATCCTCTTGATGTTTTTTATTCCATTACAAATTGAGACAATGACAAGTAGTTACAAACAGATAATAAACTTACAAGCTAATGAAATTAAGTTTTTTTTAAAAAAAATTATCACCTAAAAAAGCAATAAAATGCATATTGCATCTTTTGAACTACCCTAACGACCAAAATTCTGCATCTACTCACTCAACAGTGACCGGAATGCGCCGCAGCAGACAGCGGCGGTGGTGGCCGGTGGGGTGGCCACACCAACCGGATTTATTTCTGCTGTGTTTGTGCCGTGACAGCAACCGCTCTCTCCCCCCGGGCCCGGCGGCCCCGACGGCCGACGGCCGAGGCTTCCCTGCTTTCGTCGTCGTCGTCGTCGACGACGTGTCCTCGATTAATCCGGGAACCCTAGCTACCTACTCGAGGAGGAGGAGGCAGGCACGCAACGGGTGAACGGGAGGAGGTCATCAGGAGGATAGGAGGAGGCGTCCGACGTGGCCGCCTGCTGCCCACTGGCATGCACCATGCAGCTTCTGACAGAATATTGCCGCCGAGAGTGACGAGTCGTTCTTCAGTTCTTGGTCAGTGCTGGAAGGCTGAGCTGATCAGTGATCACCTGCTGTCATGGAGCAGTGCAGTGGAGTGGAGTGGAGTGTAGCCAAAGTGCAGCTGCTGCTGCAGCTGCAGAGATCTGTCTGCCTGAGAGATGCTGGGAGTTTGACAACGAACTGAGCAGAGGAGTGGAGTGGAGAGTAGCCAAAGTGCAGCAGCAGCTGCTGTTGTTGCAGAGATCTGTGATCTGTCTGAGTCTGAGTCTGAGCTGGAGACCGTTGGGGTCTGGTGCCACGTAGGAGGCTGCTGGGAGCTTGACAACGAATTGGCAGGGCTGTCAGGTTTGTGCTGCTCGTTTTTTGAAGATGTACGAGGGGCAGAGAATGTGTAGTTCATTTCAGGTACCGTACGTACGAAGTTGATGCATGCATTTAAAGTTTTACGCATATACTTCGGTTAAAGAAAGAGAGTGAATTTACTTGGAGGCCATAACAACAACAACAAGCATTTGACGAGATTAGGAGATACTTGTCTAATCCTCGTGTTTTGGCTATATATATTGCTACATAATATGGTGTTATTGGTTTTGTCTTGTCCTAGGGGATTGAAGGCAAAGAATACGTGATAACTTAGTTAAGCCGACATATTTCACGAGCTTATGTATGTGTCAATGTGTGTCATGGTTTGGATATATAGTCAAGAGATAGACTTAGGTTGGAGATGAGATATTCTTTCTTCATTTTTTTATAAATACAACCTTATTTATAGAGCATACAATTGAATCCATTACGACTCTATGACTCTATCCATTAATCTACTGGAACTCAATTACAGATATGAATTTTTATTAATTGCTAGACTCTAATCTGTTCTGAACTCATTTTAGCGTGATGTTATTAAGTATACGCCGCAAAATAGAAATTTGTGAAGTGGTTGAAATGAAAATAGATAGTAGGATATGATTTAACTTACTAGCTAATTAATCTTTAAAATTTATGAAAGTCTAGATAGTACCTATTTTTGTTGTTAACCATTAAATTAATGGTGATATGGAGTTAATTAATTGTTGGACTATGTCCATGGAAGGTGGTAAGGTCTGTAGATGGGAACAAGATATTGTCATTGTTGTTCTAACTCAATATTTCCCTTGTAACCTTTCAGTTTTATGCAATATATAACCTCAATACGAGCCTTTCCCTGCTAGTTATTCTAAAAAACAGGTTGTCATTGTTTTAGTTTCACTAGGTGATGTTTTTGAAACATGGATCTGTTTACAATATTTTTGTACAAACAAGGCTGAATATGAAGCTCTTTTATTAGAATCACAAATTTTAGGATCCACGGATGTAAAAAAATATAGAAGCGTTTGGTGATTCATTACTAGCCGTGCAACAAGTTTCTAAAAATTGTCAATGTTTTGATGGGTCATTCAATAAATTAATATGAGTGAAATAAGATTGAGCCAAAAAAACTGCACGGCGATATTGAAGCCAACAAAGAATGATCATACCTCAATGGATAAAATGCCTAAGATGGTCGACCAAAGAGAACAAAGCAACTCAGGACAGAGCAATCAAATCTGAACTCTTTAATCCTCGCCTGCTGGACAAAATTTAATGATTGGACAAACCTTTCCCATAGTGCTCTTTAGGTAGGGCTAGACAAAAAACTTGTAGCTCATTAACTCGCTCGGCTCGTGACTAGCTCATTCTATTTTCCTAACGAACTGGGCTAATGTTTTAACTCGTTAGTGCTCGCGAGTTTAACGAGCTCAGCACAAGTAGTCAAGTCAACCCATTAAAGCAATAATAAAACACTATCTTAGAATATGAGACTCATTATTTTATAATTTATTTGTTAATATCAAGTTATTACTTGCTAACTTATTATTATAAATTTATTATTATGGGCTATAGAATTTATCATATAAAAGTATATAGAATTTCTCGCATAAAAGTACAAAACAAATAACATGTGTAATGAATTTGATAGAATCATAGAAATAATGATGGAACTATGGATGATTAATTTTTGAAACCTTATGTTTCTATTTATTTCATATTTTGATGTTTGATATGTGATTATTTAAATATTTATTATTTAATCATTTTTTGAATAGTTGGCTCGCGAGCTAAACAAGCTAGCTCGCGAGCTGGACCGAGCCGAGTTTTCTGCTCGTTATGTTAACGAGCCAAGCTAAACGAGTTGAGCTGGCTCATTATCCAGCCCTATCTTCATGTACAAGCACCTAACCTGCAGGAACATAGAGATGAAATATCAATTTCCAGTGTAACTGTGCGTAAGTCAAGGTGTCATTGGAAAATCTTGCATGTAGATGTAACCAAACATTGGATTACACGTACGTTCTGCCAATTCTTCTTCAGAAGTGACACGAGGAAGTTAACGCTCATTTGCACGTTTTGGAAGATCTGCTTCTCCTCCATAGCGCAGTTGCCAACTGCGACGCCCATGCAAAGAACCTTTTTCAGCTGGAATTTCACTGTAGCTCTAGTTTCGTTGACTTTGGACTCGAGGGATTCCTGGTGTGTCACCAGCGTTGGGAATTTCCCTGCGGTAGAGCGCACATTATGTAAGAGCATGAACAAGAGGGAAGAAAGTAATAAGAAAATTCAGTTGTTAGGAACTCGCCGGAGGAACAACAGGGATCACGTCGCCGGCAAGCTCAAGAGCCAAACACAGGCAGCCGAACAGGGGGTATGGAAATTGTGCTCTCTGATTGGCACTTTCTTTATTTCCTATTACTTTAATTAAGTAGGCCATTACATGGAAGTTACATGGAAGGTGTTATTCTATAGAAAAAGTTTTATTTGGTCTTTATAATCAGGACTGCTACCTTAATTCAGGATTTACTCCCATACATAGGCTAGAGACTAAATAGGAAACCATATTATTCTGCACACAAAGATTATTCTGACACCGGTTACGGGTAATCTGGTATTAATGCAGAAAGTATCAATGGATAGTTTGTATTATCATAAGTTGTACATGATATAAACATGTCAGCCAATACGTATCCTATTATTTTCAAGAAATAAAAAGCAAGTAAACTTGTTCACCGTCAGCAGAGCATGATTATGAAGAAATCTTTTTTTTCCTAGATATTTTTTGACTACCAGCTACAAAAGAAATCTTATATATGATTTTGAAGTTCCCAATGTTTTGTTACACCAAGAACACAACAGATAAGTGCAATAGATGGAACAAGAAGGAACTTGCCTGCCTTGTTAAGACCAGGTCCAAGAAGACGAGGAATCTGCCCCTTAATGATGGGCTCAATCCTCAGATGCAAGGAAAGCATGATACTTCTTTGCAAACTTCTTTACTAGCTTCTAGTTTTTGTTCATTTTCTCTGCTTCCACATCCTTTAGTAGGTACCAAGATGTACTACATTTTCCATTGTAAATTTTTGTACCTCCCATAACTCAGGAAGGTGTGCCAAAATTAACACTAAAAATTGTGATACCTCTCAATACATACAAGTACTGTAAAATTTCTCTAAGTTATAATTGATGTATAGAACTCACTATCCACCACTTTGACAATACAATATAAACTTGTTTGCTCTGAACAGAAATCATAATAAAAAGATTATTGTATCTAGGAGAGTGGAAACTATGGGTATAATAGTTTATGGTATCCATCGTTTAAATAGAACAATGATAGAGAATTGCAAGAAATAGCAAAGACACACAGAAAATCATACATTCATTCACTAAAAGGTAACCACCAAGATATGAAGGAAGTTATCAGTCCACATCTCATCAGCAAAACATACATCCAGTCAGTAAGTGTTAACCACTAATAACCCAGGAATGATAGAAGTTATCGGTCCACACAGCTCAGATATTTGGCAGTTTGACACCCACTCTTCCATCAGAATATATATATAAAAAAAATTGGAACAGAAGGAAGTCAATGCAAACTCAATACAAGCATAGCATACCTCTTCAATGTGCTGAGCATCAGCAAGCATGCAAACCTTCGTCTTAGGGCGAGGGATGTGAGGCAGCTTAACAGAACCACTGAAACGCTTATCCTTTTGAGGGTCATAGTTCTTCAGTCCAATCTATAGCTCAATGGTTTCGACAAATTTGCGCTGCTTCTCGTGGGAGTCATTGCTAATTTGCGAGATCGCTTCTCTCAGGGCTTCACTCTGCAACTTACTGAGACAACGAACAAAATCAGTTTACCTGATTGAACATGGTATTTGGGATTATGTAGTATATTTTGACTTTCTGAGGTTAAATGTCTAACTTGCAGCCCCAGAGAAACAAACACTTTCCAAAGAAAATCAGTCAAGGGAGAATGCGTACATACTTAAAGTTGATGAAATGCACATACTAGACATTTCTCTCAATCTACTAAATGTGCATGTATTCATTGAAAAAAAACTTTTGTCAGTGTTCTCATCCTGAATTCAAATTGCTGCCACTACCAAATGCAGTACATATGACTTGCAGGACAGCATACAGTTCAAGAAAACAAGTATAATTTGACGCATCAAAGTTTACATCAGCATATGAAATGGCCTATCTGGAATATAATGTGCCCAACAGTTAACTGCGATATGGAATGGCAAACCTAACATGTATTGAAGATCTGCAGAAAACATGGCATGCCACATTCAAGGCCCAACAATGATAACTAGTCATCTCACAGATCACAAAAAAAGGTCCATCAAAGTATTAAAGCAGAAAATTGTACAAAGAGGTGCAGTCACACCTAGATAGTATCAACTCAGTAAATTCTTTTCATGATCTCACAAACAAAGCAAACAGTGTCCGCCGAAGTGCTAATCAGACAGCATACCGCACAAACAAAAGCCTAGCGTTAGCCCGCCTGCACACCAGCTAGGTGGCTGAAACTAAACAAAGAACAAGGCATAGGGAGCAAGCAACATGGCTGGCGGCTGCATTAGGCCTGTGGAAGAGGAATGAAACCTATCATCGCACCTATTGTACCACCATATGGGTGAGCTCATGCTCATCATAACACATCACTCCATCTGCAACATTGAGAATCCATCGCCGCAACCGCCGGGATCTCTTCTATGGCCGTCGCATCAAACAGTAAGGGCGCCGTCGTCCTGCTGCTGTGGTCTTTCATTCCCCTCTCGATCTCTCCCCTCGCCCAAAGCCGCATTGCCGCTGAGCCAGACACGTAGTTCCGCCCAACCCGCCCATATCCGCCACGCCCACCACAACAGAGGACGCCTTATGAAGCAACTAAACTGGACACGACGAGAAGAGAACCCGTACCGTACCTCATGGCGCCAGTAGTGCGAGCACTTTTCCCCGGCGCAACGAGGGAGAACTGGATAAGAAGACAGGATGAGACGAAAGGAACAAGAGCCATCATCGAGTACAAGAGCAGAGGAGGAGGCGGCTTACCACGAGGAGGTAACCCTAGAACACCCCGCGAGAACGGAGCTGGATGATGATGGTTGTGGGCCTCCATCGGTTCATACATGGGACATGGTAGATTTGTAGCAATTTTTTTTAAAAATATTTTTTTATTTGAAATTGCAATAATAAGTTGTTCTTTTGACAAATTGTAGATCTAAATCTTTGTCGACCATTAGTCTATAAATTTTGGCTTTGTTGATGAACTATTAGTTAATAATGAGTTAGATCGAACTATTAAGCTTGTATCAATCATTGGTTAGTTGATAGGAGTAGCCCTACTATTAATTTATCAGCTGACTAAGGACAGCTCCAATGGAAAGCCTACAGAGACGTTTAGAGGAAAAAAAACCAATTTTTTTCTCACCATGAATACTTAACGCAGGAGCATGCTGCTACTCGAGCGCTAGTGGGTGCTAATTAAGATAATTTCAACTGTGCATGGCTAGTGTTGGGGGAATAGCTTTCCCTTGGACAGGGGCCAAATGACGTCAGCATCCGACGGCCTTCGGCCTGGAGCCCAACACTGTCGAAGCCTGTACCTTCCCGAAGAAGATGTTTCCAAGCCTCAAGGTTCACCTCGAAGCCCTCAAGATTCCTTAAAGATTGCCAGAAGCTAAGTCGCAGGCTAACTTCGAAGCCAGCCTCCGGGCCTTGTTCGGAGATAGCCTTCGAGCTATGTTCGGAGTTAGCCTTCGAGCTCCCTTCGGAGCTCCTCAGAGCTAGTCTCCGGACCCTCTTCAGGGGCCATGAGACCCTGGAGTTCACTTCTCCACACCAAGGCATACCATGCCAAATCCACCACAAACTGAACGTAGGGCTATTATCCCCTAGGGGAGGCCCGAACCAGTATAAATCTTTTCTCCCTCTGAGAGAACCCCTCGAGGTTCATTTTACACATCATACTCACACATACAAAACCTGTGCTGTAGCTAACACAATTGCTACAACAGTTGGCGCCGTCCGTGGGGACCTTAGTCCTAAAAGTAAGTTCTCTGCCACTGTCTCCAACTCGAAGTGCGCTTGAGGGGGGAGCTCTGAAGCTTTCTTGCTTCGCGCACCCTTCAGCAAGGGGCTTCGGGTGTAGTTTGAGGGCCTTCTTCGCCTTCCTCCAACCTTCACGTTTCGGAGCTCATCCTCTAGCAAGGGGCTCCGCTTCATATGTCGAAGGCCGTCAAAGCCTCAAGGGCTACAAGGTATGTACACTATCGAAGCATCTCTTTGATGTACCGGCCTGCAATTACATTAATATGAAATCGAAGCCTTGCTTCGCCTTATCAAAAACCCGAAGCCTTGCTTCGCCTTGTTTAAAAATCAGAAGCCTTGCTTATCTTTACAAAATCTGGAGCACCCCTCCGAAGGCTACACAGCGCCTCCGGGCCCGTAGCAGTAACAGGGACTCCGGGCCACTGACCCGATGCGTCCAGGGATTCCGGGTTCCGTACCCGAAGCATCCCAGGGATTCCGGGTTCCGTACCCGAAGCATCCTAGGGACTCCGGGCCACCGGCCCGATGCGTCCAGGGATTCCGGGTTCCGTACCCGAAGCATCCCAAGGATTCCGGGTTCCGTACCCAAAGCATCCCAGGGATTCCGGGTTCCGTACCCGAAGCATCCCAGGGACTCCGGGCCACCGGCCCGATGCGTCCAGGGACTCCGAGCCACCGGCCCGATGCGTCCAGGAATTCCGGGTTCCGTACCCGAAGCATCCCAGGGACTCCGGGCCACCGGCTCGATGCGTCCAGGGATTCCGGGTTCCGTACCCGAAGCCTCCCAGGGATTCCGGGTTCCGTGCCCGAAGCATCCCAGGGATTCCGGGTTCCGTGCCCGAAGCATCCCAGGGACTCCGGGCCACCGGCCCGATGCATCCAGGGACTCCGGGCCACCAGCCCGATGTGTCCAGGGATTCCGGGTTCCATACCCGAAGCATCCCAAGGACTCCGGGCCATCGGCCCGATGCGTCCAGGGATTCCGGGTTCCGTACCCAAGGCATCCTAGGGATTTCGGGTTCTGTACCCGAAGCATCCCAGGGATTTCGGGTTCCGTACCCGAAGCATCCCAAGGTCGAAGGTGACCCAGAGTCGAAGGTGGCTCAGAACCGAAGGTGGCTCACATTATCATAGGTTCGGTGAATCCACACCAAATATCCATTTTCATTACAGAACCTAGCTCAGAAGTCTTGCTTCGCTATCCAAACACGCTCCGAAGCCTTGCTTCGCGTGTCAAAATCTAATATACGCCTAAGCTTGTCGAAGTCATGCTTCGCCTAAAATCTAAGTGCGTTTTGGAGCCTTGCTCACGCACAACATTCAAATCCAAGCATGCTGAAGCATGCTTCGCTTAATTTGGCTACGCTGGAGCCTTGCTTCGCTCCAAATTAACGCGTTTGAAGCCCAAAAGAGGCCTTCGCCCGATGTAATATAAGCATCCGAAGCCGCCAAAAGGCGCACCCCTTCGCATTTTTATTTGCCCGCACTAGCAACGACTAAGTCCCTAGCTGCCACGCGCAAAGGGGGAAGCATGTATGCGAAGTGTGCGAATGTAATACGCAGTACGAGCGTGACAAGCTAAAAAACGTTCGAAGTCATCAAACAATGCGAAGCATACAAACGAAGTATGTGAGAAACCAAGGGTTGGTTTCGGTGTTTTGTGATGAGTGATTGACAGGCTTTTTACCCTCGGTTTCGGAGGTTGGACCTCCGAAGTGTTCGGAGGTGGTCTCACCGAAGTGTGTTCGGTGTTTGCTTGCTGCAGCTGTTGCAGCGGTGTGTGCCTGTCGGAGGGGTCCGACAGTACACGTTGACTGGGTTCGTACCGATGGCTTCGGTACTTTGGGTGGTACACCGGAGTGTGTGCCGGAGGTTGCTAACCCGGAGAGGTCTCCGGAGTACTGGATACACTTGTCTGCTTGTCGGTGGTGCGCAGGGACTTCGGAGGAGACGGACAAGGTTCGCAGCAGGTGAACCTGGGTCAAGCGGGACGCTTGATGCCAGGGGAGCGGGGAGCTCCGTCACGGTGGCTGCGAAGGTGATCTGGGTCGGTCCTCGGGTCGAGGCGTGCCAGGTGAAGGCAGAGAGTGCGGAGCGTGGCTCCGGGTGAAGGTACTCCGAGACAGTCCTCGGAGAGGAGGCACTTCGAAGGTACTCCGAATGGAGTGACTTCGGAGTTGGTTGGAACAAGTCCTCTGCGGAGGCAAGGAATTCGAAGTGTGCTCTGGAGGGAGACATTCGAAGGTACCCGACGAAGGTCTCAGAAGTCGAGGCGCATCGAAGGCATGGTCCGGGTGAGGCTCGTCGAGGAGTGTGCTCGGGGAGAGACACTGCGACAAAGTGCTCATGGAATGCTTCATGCGGAGGCCTTGGACGAAGGAGGGACTTCGAAGGGTGGTACTCCGAAGGTGGGGCTTCGGAGGGTGGAAGGCTTCGGAGCAAGGCTAGCTCCGGAGCAAGGTTGACTTGAGGTGCTTCGGCCTGCATGGCTTCGGTACACGGACTGACGGAGTTCGAGCTGGGAGTAGCTGCGAAGCCGTGGTGGTCCACTCCGGAGGTGTTGGTGCGAAGGCCCAAGGGCTTTGACGGCTTCGGCTCAAAACCGTCACTGTATCGGAGGCTGACTTCGGTGAAGCGAAGGCCAACAGGCTCAAGGCTTCTCGCCGAAGCTACCGCACCCTCGGGTGCGAAGGGAGGATTCCAGAAGGTCAAATACTGGAAAGGCTGACACTGTCTGTTCTGTAAAAGGCTAACACTGTCCCCTCTGCAAAGCTGATAGAGAAGCCTCCAGAATAAAGGTGGACTACCTTTTGTACCCCTTAGTTCTGTAGAGTCAAAATCAATGTAAACCCTAGGGGTAGTGTAGTCAATTCCTTTGGGTGAACTGTGGGCTATAAATATGGGGGCTCGATAGGTAACATTCAACACTTTGAGCATTTACTGTTGAGCTCCTATAGCCACATACCTCGCTGTATTCATCGAGAGTTCAATTCATTTTGTGTTCCTTGTTCAAGCGGCGAAGCCCTGCTTCTTTGTGCTTTTTGCTTGAGCTCGTGTTACATACCTCGCCAGTATAGTGCACCGAAGCCTGTCTAGGCGAAGGTTGTTTTTCTGCGAAGTGTGTTTTTCAGTGTGCTGTCGCTCTGTGTAACTTGAGGCCGGACCTCACATCTTACTAGCGAAGCCCTGATCGAGGCCCGTTTTGCTTCTTGTGTCGAAGCCCTTAGCATAGTCTGTTTGTGTGCGTGTAGACCTTCGTGTACGAAGCCCAGCACCAGTTGCTGCCGCCAAGTACTTGGTCGAAGTTCTCAGAGGGTTGTCCACTCTTGCGAAGGGTGAAGTGCGAAGCCTGCTCGAAGCACCCCGTGTGCGGAGCCTGCACTGACTTAGCAGAGTAGATTTCCGAGGGTTGTAAGTGGAGCGAAGTCTTTTTGACTTCGAACTTTTGTTCCTGCGAAGCCTGTGTTCGGAGCTGTCGAAGTACCTCCGAACCAGACCTTCGAAGGTAGTGTTCGAAGCCTGTTCCGCAGAAGACAGAACTGACCGAAGGCTAAGTTTTTAGCCCGAAATTTTAAAAGCTCCCATTCACCCCCCCTCTGGTCGCCGTTTCCGGTCCAACAATTGGTATCAGAGTAGGTTAAGATCACCAGTTGACCTTAACCGGTTTTGTGATCTGTTGGCGACATGGATAGAGGCAGTAAAATTCCTCTGTTCGATGGGACAGACTTTGCATACTGGAAGGTGCGCATGGAGGCTTACTTGTTAAGCCAAGGAAATGCAATTTGGGAGATTGTGGACTCACAATACTCCATCCCTGAGACTCGCACTTCTCAGACTGAGAAGGATCAGTATAATGCCAATTCCAAGGCAAGAAACATATTGTTCATCGGTTTGAGTAGAAGTGAGTTCGATAGGGTGCAACACCTTAGGACTGCTAGGGAAATTTGGACAACGCTCACTGTCTTTCATGAGGGCTCTACCCAGATCAAGGCCAGGCACCAAAGCACCTACAACCAACAGTATCAGCTGTTTGTGCAGGCACCTGGTGAATCTATAGATGCCATGTTTTCTCGCTTTGATGCGATAGTGAGTAACTTGCGATCCAACGGGACGCTTGCTTACAGTGATCATGATAGGGCTATCAAGCTTCTCTATGCTCTTGACCGTAGCATATGGGAAGTAAAGATATCCAGCATTGAGGAGTCCACAGGTTATGACACATTGACCTGTGATGAGCTCTTTAGCAAGCTGAAGTCCACAGAGATTGCCAAGGCATCTCTTGCAGTGCACAGAAGCTCTTTGCCACAGCCATTGGCATTGGTTTCTAGCACTAGCCGTGGCACCACTGCAGAACCAAGCACATCTGGTACTTGTGTTTTTGCAGATGGTTTTGCTTTGTCCTCTCTGGTCTTCGTCACAAAGGAGCAGGTGGACACTCTAGCTGATGATGAGCTTGCTCTCATAGCCCGGAGGTTCACCCGTTTTCATCATGAGAGACGGGATCAGAGGAGAAGTGGTTTTAGTGGTTGCTATGAATGTGGCGACACCTCTCATATTAAGGCCAATTGCCCTAAGCTCAAGAAGAGAGATGAGAGTGAGCGCCCCAAATACCACAAGAAGGAGAGGAAACCCTTTGTGAAGGGCAAGCGCGGCAAGATGGCTAAGAAAGTAGCCAAGGCCGCTTCCAGAGCCTTTGTTGCTGCTCTCAGCGACATTGACACTTCCTCAACTGAGGAGTCAAGCTCTGAGGAGGAGGAGTCCCCAAGGAAGGAGGACAAGAAGGACAAGAAGGGACGAGACTTCACCGGCCTTTGCTTCATGGCCGACAGCGATCACAGCGGCGATGAGCTTGACTCATCTGAGGTAAACCTATCATATGACCAGCTACTAATTAAATTAGATGAGCTGAATGAAGTAGTGCTTGGTCAGGATAGATTACTTGTGCAATCCGCTAGAGAAAGAAAAGACCTTAGACTTAGGCTAGAAACCATTTCTACTGAATATGCCATGCTTAAGTCTAAATTTGATGATGCTGAATGTGAGTCTTGTTCTGTTGTCATGGGTGAGCTTGCTCAGTTGCGTTTTGTTCATGCTCAAACTCTTTCTGAGCTTGAGACTGCACAGAAGCAGCTTTTGGAGGTGGATTCTAGACCTCATGATATTATTGATTGCATGAACTGCTCTTTATTACGCGATAGCATTAATTTACGTGATAAGCATGTTCATGATTTGGAGGCTAGATTGGAGAGGGCCGGTAGTTCTGAGGATGTGCAGCCTGTGTGTGACACTTGCATCACCCTTAAGGACCAGCTAGGCACTGCTAGAGAGCGAGCTGAGAACCTCATGTCCGAAAATGAATATCTTCTTTCTGTGGTTAATAAATGCACTGAGGGGAAGGGAAGGATGGATTTGCTCTTGGCAAAGACTAAGTTGTGTGCTGACAGAGCAGGGGTAGCTCTAGGTTTGGGTTTTGAGAGGATACCTTCAGATAGTAAGACCAAAACTGTTTTCACCTCTCCCACTACCCTAGAGAAAGAGAGAGCTCTGTTAGACACCCCATCAGCCAAAAAGCCTACCCTTCCACCAAAGAAAACCACTCCTCCTGCCAAGAAAAATCCTCCCAAGAAAACCACTCAGAGAAAACCCAAGGAGCCTGTGAGAGTTGCTCCTATGACCCATGAGAGTGCCCCCAGGAGAGTTTTTCACTGTTCCTACTGTCAGCTGGCGTGTCATTTGGTTGGGTTCTGTTTTCGTCGCATCAAGGATGAGCGACGCTCTCAGGCGATGAGTTACCAGGACATGCATTACCCATCTTTAGGTATGCATGAGTCTGAGATGTACTATCGTCCTGCTTTTGAGGCTCCTCGTACTTCTCGGAGAGGTTTTGCTCCTCGAGGTCTTCACCATGTACCATATGGTGGTAGACCTCGGGCTAGCAGATTTGTACCTCGTCAGAGTAGGAGACCTCCACATGTTGTTCGTTCACAGCATGTAGGTAGACCTCGCACTTTGCATCATTTTGATTATTATGTGCGTAGACCGTCTGCTTTTACTGTGCCTACTACTCGTGTCACTCAGTGCTGGATGCCTCGTCATTATTTCACTCACCCCAGCACTGAGCGATCGAGACATTCTTATCATGTGTAGGCGACAGATCGAGGCTTGGAGGGCACGTGGATCATGGACTCCGGTTGTTCGCGCCACATGACCGGAGATGCAGCATGGTTCTCCAGCCTCACCACAACCAAGCAAAGGGAACATATCACCTTCGGAAACAATCGAAGGAGTAGAGTGAAAGGTAAAGGTGTGGTAAGAATTAACTCGAATTTCACTCTCAAAGATGTTGCTTTGGTTGAAAACTTGGGATACAATTTGTTGTCTGTATCTCAGTTGCTTGATGAGGGCTTCGAAGTGCGATTTCATCGCGATACTTCGCAAGTGCTCAATTCTGATGGCGTTGTGGTGTGTAAGATCTTTAGAGTTGGGAGAGTTTTTGGAGCTGATTTTTCTGAGTCGTATGGATCTTCTCATTGTCTTGTTGCACATTCGACTTCTGAGCTTTGTAAGTGGCATAGGAGACTAGGGCATATGAGCTTTGAGTTGCTCGCTCGTCTGAGCGCCCTAGGTCTGATTCGAGGATTGCCCAAGCTCAAGTTTGAGAAGAATTTAGTTTGCGCTCCTTGTCGACATGGAAAAATGATTGCCGCTTCGCATTCGCCAGTCACCACAGTGATGACTGAACAGCCCGAAGAACTTCTCCACATGGACACTGTAGGTCCTTCTCGGGTTAGTTCTTTAGGCGGCAAGTGGTATGTTTTAGTTATTGTCGACGATTTCTCTCGCTACTCTTGGGTCTTCTTTCTTGCCAGCAAGGATGAAGTGTTTTCACACTTTCGGAGCTTGGCTTTGAGACTTTTTACTGAACTCCCAGGTGCATTGAAATTCATTCGAAGTGATAATGGCACCGAGTTCAAAAATAGTCTCTTTGTTGACTTTTGCATGGAGCATGGCATAGAACATCAATTCTCTGCTCCGCGGGTTCCTCAACAGAACGGTGTTGTTGAGAGGAAGAACCGCACTTTGGTTGAGATGGCTAGGACGATGCTTGATGAGCATAGGACTCCTAGAAAATTTTAGGTTGAGGCCATGAACACTGCATGTTACATCTCAAACCGAATCTTCTTGCGCTCAATTTTAAATTTGACATCTTATGAGCTGCGTTTTGGGAGACAGCCCAAGGTTACTCATCTTCGAGTTTTTGGCTGTCGCTGCTTTATCCTAAAACGTGGTAACTTGGATAAATTTGAGTCGCGATCTACTGACGGGATTTTTTTGGGTTACACTACACATGGTCACTCTTATCGTGTTTATAATTTAGAGACTAACACTGTCATCGAGTCATGTGATGTGACTTTTGATGAATCAACCCCCTCTGTTAGTTCTGCTCTTGAACAAGCGAATGAACACGACATGGAACAGACCTTATTCGAAGAAGAAGATCCCGGAGAATTCGAGGATGAACCCCTGCTTCCCTCGACATCAACCCCCGAAGCTGACCCCGCTTCAACTACTTCGGCACGAGGTCCCGAAGCGACTACCTCAACATCGGTCATCTTGGACCACTCCAACGCACAAGTTGAGGGGGAGACTGCATCCCGCCGCGAGGCTCCACATCATGTTCAAAGGATGCACCCTCCCGAGCAGATCATTGGTGAGCTTGATCATAGGGTAACACGTTCTCACGCTCATTTCACTAATTCTGCTTTTGTTGCTTCTTTCGAGCCTTTAGATGTTAGTCATGCACTTTCTGATTCTAGTTGGATCAATGTCATGCATGAGGAACTTGAAAATTTTGAGAGAAACCAAGTCTGGAATTTAGTTGATCCTCCACCAAATGTTCATTTCATTGGAACAAAATGGATTTTCAAAAACAAACAAGGGGAGGATGGGACTATAGTTAGAAACAAGGCTAGACTTGTACTCAAGGCTTTTCTCAACTAGAAGGGATTGATTTTACTGAAACTTTTGCACCTATTGCTCGCCTTGAGGCCATTAGGATTTTGCTTGCCTTTGCGACATCCCGGGGATTCAAACTCTATCAAATGGATGTCAAAAGTGCTTTTCTTAATGGCTTCATAGGTGAAGATGTCTATGTAAAATAACCCCTGGTTTTGAAAACCCCAAGTACCCACATAAAGTCCTTAAACTTCATAAGGCTCTTTATGGACTCAAGCAGGCCCCTCGGGCTTGGTATGATAGACTTAAGTCTTTTCTGCTTGAGCGAGGGTATTTGATGGGCTCTGTTGATAAAACTTTGTTTACTCTCAAGCATGGCAAAGATTTCCTCCTAGTTCAGATTTATGTGGATGATATCATCTTTGGTGGCTCTTCTCATGCTTTGGTTGCCGAGTTTGCAGATACCATGAGCAGGGAATTTGAAATGTCAATGATGGGTGAACTCACCTTTTTCCTTGATTTGCAAATCAAGCAAAGCAAACAAGATACTTTCGTTCACCAGACGAAGTACACCAAGGACCTGCTCAAGAAGTTCGACATGTCCGATGCGAAGCCCCTCGCCACTCCAATGGCTACATCTGTAGCATTGGACCCTGACGAAGATGGAGAAGCCGTAGATCAGAAGGAGTTCCGAAGCATGATCGGCTCCCTCCTCTACTTGACTGCCACGAGGCCGGACATACACTTCGCAATGTGTCTGTGCGCTCGTTTTCAGGCTTCACCACGAGCTTCGCACCGCCAAGCGGTAAAGCGCATTCTAAGGTATCTCAAACACACCCTTGAATTTGGCATATGGTATTCAGCGTCTTCGTCTTTATGTCTTTGAGGTTATTCCGATGCGGACTTTGCTGGGTGTAGAATTGATAGGAAGAGTACCTCTGGTACTTGTCATTTTCTGGGTACATCTCTGGTTTGCTGGTCTTCCCGCAAACAGTCTAGTGTTGCACAATCGACGGCTGAGGCCGAATATGTTGCTGCAGCTAGCTGTTGCTCTCAGATTTTGTGGATGGTTTCCACTTTGCGGGATTTCGGGTTAGTTTATAAGAGTGTTCCACTTTTCTGTGATAACACTAGTGCTATTTGTATTGCAAACAACCCAGTTCAGCACTCCAGAACCAAACACATTGATGTACGGTATCATTTTCTCAGAGATCACAATGAGAAAGGTGATATTGAACTTCAATATGTTGATACCCAACACCAGCTTGCCGACATTTTTACAAAACCCCTCGATGCTTCTCGTTTTGCTTACTTGCATGGGGAACTTGGCATTTGTCACCCTTACGGCATTTTGTGAGGGGGAGCTGTTTTAGATGGATGTGTTTTTGTCTAATTGTGTTGAAATTGCATTTACATATTTTGCACTTATATGCCTGCTTATAATTCATGAAATCATGTCAGCTCAGCTCTTGTTAATTGATCTGGAACATTCATGTGCATGGTGTTTTATTTTCAAAATCAAATCGTGCTCACTGCTTAGTCTTGAATCTAGCATGTTTAGGCAAGACTGCTTTAGCTATCTTTTATCTGCTTGATAGCAAGACACATTTCTTTGGATGCTAAAAATTGCAACTTGAAAAATTGTTCTCAATTTTCATGGATATTCATAAGTACCAAACAACTGGTTCACTTGGTTAAAATAAAAAAAATCCATGGTTTGTATGCTTTAAGTTAAAAGATCTAGGTGGGTTTGTTTGTCGCACTACCCTATTCTAGACTGCTTACCATTGCACATTGGTCTGAACTGGACTAGCGTAGTGTATGCCAAAATCTATGCCTTAAGCTTCTTATGGTTTTCATGCCTAGGCTTGGCCGGATTGGAAAGTATAAGGTGGACAAACAAATAACCCCTGGCACTAAGAAAAGAACAACAAAATTCATTGATTTATCAAGTTTGCTTTTCAAGCTCCATTTGAACTGGACTTGTCTGTCTAGAGTAGAAATTGACTAGCTTTGCGCAGTCCTTGCTCTTACTTGTCTAGTTTCCTTGACTAAGTGGTAATGCTTTTATTTCAAAAAATGATAATATCACATGCTTCATCATGCTTTTAGAGAATATTAATTTGAGCTGAGCCCATGTTCATTGGTGTTACTGTTGGCATATTTTTGCTTCATATGTCTTTGCAATTCTGCTCATTTCAAAGCTTTGCATCTTTTACTTGCTCCTTGATGCTTGCATTGCCAAAGGGGGAGAAATTCCTCAAGGGGGAGTCACTTGCTTCGTTCTCTGCCGCAAGGGGTATAATTTCCAAAGGGGGAGAAAATTTGACATAAAGGGGAAAAGATTCTCTGTTGCCAAAGGGAAAATTTAACTCAGGGGGAGTTTTTATTGCCGAAGGGGCTTTTACTCTTTTGAGAAAGGGCGAGGAAAATTCTTTTGTCAAGTGACATGATTTGGCTCTTTTCTGAGTTTTTATGGTCACTTGTGTGCTGAAAATTTTTACATTTTCTTGAACTTGGATTTGGTTGTCAATGCACTCATCAAGGGGGAGATTGAGAAACCAAGGGTTGGTTTCGGTGTTTTGTGATGAGTGATTGACAGGCTTTTTACCCTCGGTTTCGGAGGTTGGACCTCCGAAGGGTGTTCGGAGGTGGTCTCACCGAAGTGTGTTCGGTGTTTGCTTGCTGCAGCTGTTGCAGCGGTGTGTGCCTGTCGGAGGGGTCTGACAGTACACGTTGACTGGGTTCGTACCGATGGCTTCGGTACTTTGGGCGGTACACCGGAGTGTGTGCCGGAGGTTGCTAACCCGGAGAGGTCTCCGGAGTACTGGATACACTTGTATGCTTGTCGGTGGTGCGCAGGGACTTCGGAGGAGACGGACAAGGTTCGCAGCAGGTGAACCTGGGTCAAGCGGGAGGCTTGATGCCAGGGGAGCGGGGAGCTCCGTCACGGTGGCTGCGAAGGTGATCTGGGTCGGTCCTCGGGTCGAGGCGTGCCAGGTGAAGGCAGAGAGTGCGGAGCGTGGCTCCGGGTGAAGGTACTCCGAGACAGTCCTCGGAGAGGAGGCACTTCGAAGGTACTCCGAATGGAGTGACTTCGGAGTTGGTTGGAACAAGTCCTCTGCGGAGGCAAGGAATTCGAAGTGTGCTCTGGAGGGAGACATTCGAAGGTACCCGACGAAGGTCTCAGAAGTTGAGGCGCATCGAAGGCATGGTCCGGGTGAGGCTCGTCGAGGAGTGTGCTCGGGGAGAGACACTGCGACGAAGTGCTCATGGAATGCTTCATGCGGAGGGCTTGGACGAAGGAGGGACTTCGAAGGGTGGTACTCCGAAGGTGGGGCTTCGGAGGGTGGAAGGCTTCGGAGCAAGGCTAGCTCCGGAGCAAGGTTGACTTGAGGTGCTTCGGCCTGCATGGCTTCGGTACACGGACTGACGGAGTTCGAGCTGGGAGTAGCTGCGAAACCGTGGTGGTCCACTCCGGAGGTGTTGGTGCGAAGGCCCAAGGGCTTTGACGGCTTCGGCTCAAAACCGTCACTGTATCGGAGGCTGACTTCGGTGAAGCGAAGGCCAACAGGCTCAAGGCTTCTCGCCGAAGCTACCGCACCCTCGGGTGCGAAAGGAGGATTCCAGAAGGTCAAAGACTGCAAAGGCTGACACTGTCTGTTCTGTAAAAGACTGACACTGTCCCCTCTGCAAAGCTGACAGAGAAGCCTCCAGAATAAAGGTGGACTACCTTTTGTACCCCTTAGTTCTGTAGAGTCAAAATCAATGTAAACCCTAGGAGTAGTGTAGTCAATTCCTTTGGGTGAACTGTGGGCTATAAATATGGGGGCTCGGTAGGTAACATTCAACACTTTGAGCATTTACTGTTGAGCTCCTATAGCCACATACCTCACTGTATTCATCCAGAGTTCAATTCATTTTGTGTTCCTTGGTCAAGCGGCGAAGCCCTGCTTCTTTGTGCTTTTTGCTTGAGCTCGTGTTACATACCTCGCCAGTATAGTGCACCGAAGCCTGTCTAGGCGAAGGTTGTTTTTCTGCGAAGTGTGTTTTTCAGTGTGCTGTCGCTCTGTGTAACTTGAGGCCGGACCTCACAGCTTACTAGCGAAGCCCTGATCGAGGCCCGTTTTGCTTCTTGTGTCGAAGCCCTTAGCATAGTCTGTTTGTGTGCGTGTAGACCTTCGTGTACGAAGCCCAGCACCAGTTGCTGCCGCCAAGTACTTGGTCGAAGTTCTCAGAGGGCTGTCCACTCTTGCGAAGGGTGAAGTGTGAAGCCTGCTCGAAGCACCCCGTGTGCGAAGCCTGCACTGACTTAGCAGAGTAGATTTCCGAGGGTTGTAAGTGGAGCGAAGTCTTCTTGACTTCGAACTTTTGTTCATGCGAAGCCTGTGTTCGGAGCTGTCGAAGTACCTCCGAACCAGACCTTCGAAGGTAGTGTTCGAAGCCTGTTCCGCAGAAGACAGAACTGACCGAAGGCTAAGTTTTTAGCCCGAAATTTTAAAAGCTCCCATTCACCCCCCCTCTGGTCGCCGTTTTCGGTCCAACAGTATGAAAATACAATAAACTCCATTCATTGAATGATTGAGAAGTGTGTTACAAATATACATCGAATACAAAACTACGAGTAATCTGAAAAAGCGAGCTCGAGGCCCCAACCCTCGCTTGCCCTTCTTTCGGCCAGGGCCCCCTCGGCTGAACGAAGCCTCGTCGGAGCTTGCTCTCCCTCGTCCGGTTCGTCCACGATCCAAAGCTCGCAGACCTCGCCTCCCACTTTGCAGGTCGGTCCAAGTCTGCGAGGCAGGCGACACCGTATCGAAGGCAGAAAAGTCTAAAGCTTCATCGCCTACCAAGGTCATTCGCAAAGGCAAAGGTGAAGAACTCCGAAGGGACTCCGTCTTCACGATGGCCAACAGATCCCGAACTACTTCAGGGACGGCTTCGTTGTTAGGCCCCCTCAGAAGTTTAAATCGAGGGGGGCCTTCGGACCTAGCTACCTCGAAGACCGCCCACAATTGGCGAAGTTCTTCAGAGTCTTCAAGTACTTCGAAGTCAGCATTCGGAGACTGAGCCAGGGCAGGTATAAACCACCCCCGCATTCATATTAATAAACTGATGAGTTTTTACAAGCCTACAACTAAGAATTACAAGGAGCCTAAGGAGATCTACACCTTCAGAGGCGGAGGTGCCGACGTCGAAGGCTGAGCTGGCGTAGGCGGAGGGTTTTCTGAAGCTCGAGGACTGCTTCGCAGCCTTAGTCCTTCCAAGGCTCCTGAAGTCGCCGCCAAGCTCCGCGGACGCCGGCCGGAGGCGTCGCCAAGTGCTGGCCTCCGAAGGCCACCGGAGTCGCAGAGGTTGCTGCTTCGAGGTGGTTGCACCCCGCGTCGTGAAGCATTTGCAACACCCCTTGACCCGCCACTCAGTCGGCCATCAAGACGAAGCCCTTCAGAGACTGCTCCGCTGTCGAAGCCACCACCTTCAAGAATGCGGCGCGGTCCCCAATTAGATCTTGATCGCCGAAGTCCGGAGTCCGACATTCGGTCCCTATTTGTTGTAGGACCTCGGTCAGGCTCAGAGTGGCTTCGTCGATGTTCCCAACGACAAAGCTCTCAAGTGAATGAGCCCATTGGCGAAGTTAGGAGTTCTCCTTCGCCTGCCGAGCTTCGGCATCCTTCGCAGCGTTAAGTTCCGCGTAGAGCCTATCGGTCTCCGAGCTGCTGCCACCGCTGCTGCTGCTGTCGGAGGCCTCCGCTGGCTTCAGCGCAGTAGGCCTCGCACCGGCATCATCTTCTGCAAGAAAAGTTGAAGTCAAAATCCACGTATGAAAGAGAAGTATGTTTGAAGCGGTTACCTTCGTCGCAGATTTCTTCGAAGGTGGAAGGGTCAATATGTGCCCCCCAATCCCTTCGCTGCGAAGATGGCGCGTCAACCTCCGCGCCCGAAGCCGTCGTCGTCGAGGCCTTTGCTACCTCCTTGGTAGCCGGAGCACTTGTGGGCTCCACAACTGTTTGAGGGTCCGCGGTCGCTGCCTCCTCCGGAGTAGAGGCTTTGGTCGCGGGGACCTCCGGTCGAGCCCCCGAAGTTCCGGGCTCGTCGTCATCCCCTCTCTTCCTCTTGGCGCCGGTTGTCGAAGCTGCAAGGTGAGAGAAGTCTGGCATAGCCGGGACCTCTTCGTAGCCGAGCAAGGTCCACACCCTATTCCAGTGCTCCCAGGATCCCACCAAAGCAAGTCGCTGGGCTTGCTCCTCCGGTGTCAGAGCCCCAACAACACGCTCCGCCGCCGCGATGGCCTCCTCCGGAGTCCTCACTTCAAGATGGCCTTCATAAAGATCTAAGTCAGAATAAAGTTCCCAGCGAAGTATGAAAGTGGAAAGGCTTCGTAGTCTTACCGAGGCGATCAAAGGCCACTTCGTTCAGGCCCCCTTGGCCCGAAGGTTGGAAGAGCCCCTCCGGTCAAGAGCGCGCAAGGGGGCTGAGCCGGAGAGTGATGAACTCCTCCGCAAGGTCCCTTATGCTCATCTTCGCAGCAACCCTTCGAAGGAGTGAGATCCTCGAGCAAAGGGTGTCCGGGCTGGTCTTCACCACCCCTTCGCGCCAATATGAGATAAGGGCATTGGTACTCCGAATGGGGGAGTTTGCGCCGACGGAGGCGTAGAACCACTCTTGGTCCCACTTCGAGTACTATTTGTTGTTGGCGGCCCTCGTCGGGAAGGCATCTTGGTACTCCCTCCGAAGCTAAAAGTTGGCGCTTCCGAAGGCTAGAGCCCTCTTGACGTGGTCTGTACCCTCCCTCGGCTTCGGCTGGCAGTTGGCATCGTGGAGGGCAACGAAGATGTCCGCGCGGCCCTCGCAACCTTCGGCCCTCATGGCCCATTCGAAGACAGCAAGCCTCGCCACGGCGTTGGGCGAAAGCTGAGGAAGCTCGAGGTTGTAGGCCTTGAGGACTTCGCTCAGCATCCCCACTGCTGGCAGCCCGAGGCCGGCTTCGAAGAAGGCTTCGAACAGCACCACTTCGTCGGCCCGAGGTCTTGGTATGGCCTCCGACTTCTCCGGAACTCTAAGTTGGACCTTCGCCGCAATCCTCCCTTCACAGGCCCTCCGGACAGATTCCTCTGTGGAGATCGAGGCCCTCATCTCTAGCGTTTGCTCAAATTTGTCGGATGACGTCCGAAGGTCCCTCGGCCCCAGCCGCCTTGGTGCAGGCTTCGCTGCCGCAGCCGCCGCTGCCTGCAGTTGGGCGGAGCTCGAGCTCGGGCCCAAGGCCATGGCCTTCGAAGCTGCCTTCTTTGGCATCTTTGTGGGACTTCGGCGCGAGGGGCTAAAAGCTAGCGAGAGGTGCTTCGCGCGAATCCAAGAAGGAGAAGAGAGCGAAGGATGTAAGGCGTTGAGAAGAAAGCAAATGAGAGCGTGCCGAAGCCGCAAGTAGTAAACCTCTATTTATAGGCGGTAAGAATTCTGACGGTTCGTGGGCCGAACCCACTGGCAGGTGGGCCTCCAGCGAAGGCGAAGCGGTCCAGCGCAGGGTAACGGTAAATTTTCTAGCCGTTGCGGAGCCGGTCGATCTCCCCAAGGTCATTCTGGCAGCTGACGCAGACAGTTATTACCTGCGAATTTCGAAGTCACCTTCGGTCCAAGCTCCGAAGGCATGTTTTCTCTGAAGTTCCGAAGGCATATTCTCTATGAAGTTGTAATTTTTGGGTCATTTGTCCCAAGGGCGCGCACACCCCTTCGTCCCGAAGGCCTGCACGCGAGGGGATACTGTTGGGGGAATAGCTTTCCCTTAGACAGGGGCCAAATGACGTCAGCCTCCGACGGCCTTCGGCCCGGAGCCCAACACTGTCGAAGCCTGTACCTTCCCGAAGAAGATGTTTCCAAGCCTCAAGGTTCACCTCGAAGCCCTCAAGATTCCTTAAAGATTGCCAGAAGCTAAGTCGCAGGCTAACTTCGAAGCCAGTCTCCGGGCCTTGTTCGGAGATAGCCTTCGAGCTATGTTCGGAGTTAGCCTTCGAGCTCCCTTCGGAGCTCCTCAGAGCTAGTCTCTGGACCCTCTTCAGGGGCCATGAGACCCTGGAGTTCACTTCTTCACACCAAGGCATACCATGCCAAATCCACCACAAACTGAACGTAGGGCTATTATCCCCTAGGGGAGGCCCGAACCAGTATAAATCCTTTCTCCCTCTGAGAGAACCCCTCGAGGTTCATTTTACACATCATACACACACATACAAAACCTGTGCTATAGCTAACACAATTGCTATAACAACTAGTAAGTAAGTGTAGCAACAAATTAACTAACAAATATAACAGTACTAGATATCTTTGCATCAGAACATAGGACTCTTAATAAGGATATTTAATTTTTTTCTTATGGTAAGCACCTACATTAGCACTAAGCATTGGAGAAAGAGAAAAAGGCATGTGGGCTCCTTAGTCGATCATTTTTGTATTGTGCCATAATTTAGAAAAATATACTTAACTTTGTGTAAACTAACATATGTTAGGTGATCCTCTAACGAGTAACGTACGTAGATGTTTAGAGCATCTCCAAAAGTCTCTCCATTTTTGACTTTCTATTTCTCCATTTAGCTAACTCTCCAAAAAAATTCTTCTCCAAATATACTATACACTCCAACAGACTCTCTATTTACAACTCTCTAAAAAAATTATTCATCACTTTTAAAATCCCAAAATATTTTTAAAAAATTGATTTCTTTTTGAAATCCCAATTTCTAACTTTATAAATCCCAAAGTTATAAAATGTTCACATTTTAGATTTTTTTTAAAACATATATTTTTATTATTTTCATTTATATTTTATTTTATTTCCTTTTCTTTTATTTTCTTTTCTCTCTTATTTCTCTTTCTCCATTTTCTTTTTTCTACATAGGACGCACAATGGCACACACAGAAGCACGCAAATGCCCTGTGCTGCCTTGCATCTGCATCGCCATTTCCGTCCGAAGGAGAGAGAGCACGGGAGAAAGGGAATGACAACTTGGGCCCACAAAATATAGCCAGCCAACTTGCCTGGCCAAACTTAGCCAGTGAGCAGATCTATTTGGCCAGCCAGATGGCTTAGCTATCCAATTGGTCAGTCTTTTGGAGTGCACAATTTTGTTAGAATTGCTAGAATTTGACTTGGAGAGTGAGTTAGAGAGTTTTTTGAAGATGCTCTTAGAAAGGCCGAGATTTATCTACGAGTGGTCCTGAGCTAGGTAAACCTTACTAGTTTCTAGTGGCAAGCAAAAACACAAGGTGATGCGGTTATTGGGTACGTGAATGCTTGCGTCGAGCAAGGCAACAGGAGGTGGTGGCGTTTCACAAATACGTACGTCAAAAGAATGACAGAGAAAACTATGATCGGTTAGTTATTAATATAGTCTACCCAAAATATATTTGAGGATTTTATTGGGAAAAACATGTCACACAGTAGCTATTCACAGTGGTAGGATAACACTGTTTCCTAGAAACCTCACTTTACAACTGAATGAAATATCATCTTTTAATGGAGAGTTTTAATTCTCATAAAATACTCTCTCTCTGATGTAACGATTTGGCTCTCATTCGACATTTCATTTCGTTCTATCCGTCTTGGAAACGGGTTAGCACCATGTCATGGTGATGATACTACTTTATTCTCTTCTCTCGTTAATTAAATGTCATGTCAGTAAAAAATCTGATTTAACATGATAATTAATATCATAAAATTTTCATTGTAAATAGCCTAAGTCTCTTGTCATCATGTTATGAAATCAGACATGGGTTGTTGGATAATATTATATAGCGGTGTAATGTATACTTTTTTTTGCCATTTAATCTAGTATGACACTGATATTTATATATCACTTCGATCAATTTAGAGTTATATTTTTTTTCAGCCTGACACTCCCATCATGCATCATCTCGATCTACTCCTCGTCGTTCTACTGCTCCGTGTCCCGTCCTCCCCGTGAAGACTACACTACAAAACCGATAAAACCCAGGTCTGCCATATCCTATCTCTAACGAATTCTCTGTTTCACGCGCCGGCCGGACAGATGACAAACAGTATTCTTTAATCTGGCTTCTCCATGTCCATGGTTGAGTCTAGAGTCGATAGATCACAAGAGGTTGCACAGAGATGGGATCGAATTCTTCAGAAGTAGGACACTGACGCAACTTTTTATTGCTTCTTGGTGAATTAACGGAGCACGAATCACCGGAACGCAGATGCCGCCGCCGCCCGCCGTCGAGAGTGACCGACTGGCCGGCTAGATGCATGGCTAGAGCATGTCCGTCAGCACCATGATCGCCGCGGCGTGCTTCTCCTGCAGACCGACGTGAACGAGCCACGCGCGAGCATTAATTCAGCATTCGATCGAGCACACGGTCACACGGACAGCCAGCTCAGCGACAAGAGATGGAAGAACACGTATGACGTATGGTAATGGTACCTGGTCGCGCGCCCTGTCCCGGACGGCGCCGCTGCAGACCGGCCGGCCACGCTCATCGTACAGTACCATCCCGCTGAACCGCGGCAGCTGGCACTTGACGCCCATCAGCACCCTCCTCTGCCATATCGGCCGCGCCAGCGTCACCTGCTCCGCCCCGCCCTTCTTCACTACCTTCGCCGCCGCCGCTTCCTCCTGCTCTTTCTCCTCCACCTCCAGCGCGTCATGAGCAGCAGCATTATCGCCTCTTCCTCCCAGGAGCCCATACTCACATCCGCCGGCGCCACTCTCCACTTCGCCCGCGCCGGCGGCAACCTCGCCCCGCCGCCTCACCGCCCCACGGCCGTGGGCGGCATACACGGCCACGGACATACAGATCCCCATGGGAGTAATAAGCAGCCAGCTAGCTAGCTACCGGTGTAGCGTCTACCCCGCGGCGTGCGTGTGCGTACGTGGTGGTGGGCTTTCTTATGGCGGGTGGCGCCAAGAACAGGCCAATGCGCGCACAGCCCGCCCGTGACGGCGAGCGCGCGCCGGCGCGGCCTGGGCTTGATGTGTATTTTTACCTTTCACCTCGGCGCGGCGCGCGCATGTGAAGCATATGCCCAGCTTGAGCTTGGCAAAAGGAGCGGTAGACTGGTTCGTTTTTTCTTGAGATCGGAGTAACCAAATCTTCTCGGCGAGGTGAGGGTGATGGATAGATGGCGATGGTAATTATTGGAGGGGTAGGGTTGGTTGGAGGTGGTTCATGTGCTGTGGCGTCATCACTTGGGTGAGTAGATTGGTATCCTAGGAATGTATCAATGTACCCGTGTAACAGCCAGCAGTGAAGCCCCATTGTGCACTGCAGGTGCAAATGCACCCACTTAAAAATATTTTTTAGTTATTACTTTCATATTTGAACCACACATTCTCTTTGTCTTTGGTCAATATAATACATATCTTAAAGCTCAATCAACAATTCAGTCTAATTTCACACTACCCTCTATTTTACTCTAGCTTCACAGTAACTGTGGAAGATGAGTACGTAGGGTGGCAAGATGATGCAAGACAAATTAAGCTGGAATTTTGTGACAATAATCCATACTACCTCCGTTTTACGTTTTAGAATGTAATTCATTCTGCCATTTTCATGAAAAAAACAGAGTCGAAGGAATTTTATAGGATTTTTAAAGTATTCAAATCCTTTGCAATTTTTCCTATCTAGATTGTATGGAACATAGGATTGAAATTTCAAAAATTCCTATGGATTGCTTTCCTCCACCCCATTTCATAGGAAATTAGAACATGAGTTCAAACCTCATTTTATTTTTCAAGTCCAATACATTTTTTCTCTTTGTCTCTCTTCTCTTACTATAAAATCCTATGATTATTTTTTAGATTCATCCAAACACACCATTTTCAAAATTCCCATGTTTTAAATTCCTGTAGTATTTAACTAGTCCTACGTTTTTCCTATTCCTGTATTTCTTAAATCCTATGTTCCAAAGAAACCCTACATTTTAAAACAAAGGTGATATCTAACATTTTTGAAAAAATCATTAATTGAAATCAGTCCAGCAAAAAAATGCAATCTGTCTTTCCTTTGTTTCTGTTTGGAGAAAATTTTTGTTACTGCTCACTTGCTCAGTCAATAGCGATATAGATTCATATTCAGTTATGATACTAAAGAAAACAGTAAAAGATGATGGGGATACATTATTTATAGCCTTGGAGCAGCTGCCCTAGGGCCTAGGGGGGGGGGGGGGATTCTCCGTCCATACAGTAATGGCTGCAAACCTGCAACCAAGACATTAGCTAAAGATTTCAACATGGTCCTGATTCATTGGCGATGGAGGTTGAAGTCCAAATTCTCTTCACTACAGGTAAGCTCAGCCTTGATGCTTCAGTGATATCCTAACAAGTAGCAAGACAATTTCAAAGCAGCAAGTTAGGAGCCTGATTTGTACCAATGTACTTCACTAATTTGATTAATAGATCTGCAATTTTCCTTTTAGGACAACAACATAAAATCCCTGCTCATCATTCAAAGAGCCCATGCTCAATTTCATTTGATAAAGAAAACAAGCTGATGACCAATGGCAAAAACTAGAAGAATCAGCACTGACCTGCCACTAAAATCTTCAGCAGTCTCTTCAGAACAACCACCCAATACTAACAAAGATAATCAATAGTTCATGACACCTAACTGTGGAAGTCAGGAGGTACAGTCTCTTCTGTGAAATATTCTTTTCTCACTGTCTCGACATCACAAAATCTCACCTTACATGCAGAAATAACAACAGTGGAGGGGTAAGATTAAATGCCGCTTGCTGATGGAACTTAGTGCATAGAGAGAGAACTGACCAGGGAAGCATACTGTTTCAACAAAGGTTTAACAAGTTGCCACATTGGCTGAAACACAAACGGTGCATCAACGAAAAGAACTTGCCCAAGCCGCTTGGGGTAGTAGTAGTAGAACACATCAATCTGTAAAACAGGAGGGACGAAGACAAATGGTTTGTGGAAAGTATGCATCAGGCTTAAACCAGCAAGTTTCAACATATGAACTACCAGAACAGTGAAAATTTAATGATTCTAGATAGAGATGTGTTTTTTCTTAAAAAGGCCTTAACATGATTTTAGTAGGGCAGAATTTTTTTTATTTATAAATAATTGCTCTTTGAAATAGAAGCAGAAATCATCTGATTTAGTAATGATGTTATCTGACATTCTACATATCATACAAGTTTGTATTTGACGATAGTAACTCTGTTTTTCTCTTTGATAGACAAAGGTAAACCAATGATATCTGTATATGTGTTCAACAGTTGTTGTGATATGGGTGTGTGCGGGTGTAAGTCCGTGTTCTCTCCATCCCAAATTATAGTCATTTCTAGACTTTAGTGTGTTTAATAAAATACAAGGAAAAAAGCCCAAACTACCCCTCAACTAGTACTCCATATAGGAGCAAAACAGGAAAATTTAGGTGGAAAAATTGTAGAAGTTGTAATATTTGGGACAAAATTTGAATGGTAGAAATGGTTATATTTTGGGACGGAGGGAGTACTAGATTAAGGTAACTAATAACAAGATCATAATAGGACTCTTTCTCTTCTAAACAACTGCAGATATATCCGTAAAACTCCTGACCAGATTAGATTAAGACTTCCGATACTTTATGTTGTTTCCTATAAAAACTCGATTAGGTAACTTTGTCATATCATGTTGTATGTTGAAAACAGTCCAATAACAGAGCAATTAATATGAAATGCTTGGTTAATACTTAATAGCTTCTAAGGAGCAACTAGGCAATAGGGAATAGCACAGCGTAAATTAAGACAACTTACCAAAAACTTTAAAAACTGGAGATCACCATTTTCTACACCAAATCCTCGAAGATAAAAAATGCCAAGGATATTCTCTGTTCCCAAGGGAATTCTACTTAATGCCTTCTCAACCAAAAAGGCACATAGCTTCTCATTTTCAACTGGATCATGGATCTGTAATTGTGTGGATCAGTAATATAACTGAGAACATCAGTTATATAACAAGCAGAATACAGGACCAACATGAAGGAATAAGGATAGCAGACAGAATACAAAGCCAACATGGAGGATAGCAAACAGATTACAAATCCAAGATGGAGCTATCAGCTATGCAATATAAAGATGTAAACCATTTAATTTTTTAGCTGCTTTCAGACTCTCACAAGTTCTAATGATAGTTTGCCATAACTAGTTCTGTAGCTCTACCACTCAGTATTTTGTTCGCCGTAATATTCTGCTGCTTTGAGAAATCCTGTCCCTATTATTTAGGCTAAGCTACATTGTTTGATCAACATGTCTAAACTAAACAGTTGTTCACACTTAAGGAACTTACAGAAGGGAAATGCTTGGATGCCACCACTACTAGCACAGGCCTGCCATAGATGTCAAAACAATCATGCACATATGCCTTGCCAGTTTGATACAACCCTTTCACTGATTCTTCTGATAATTCTGATATACGGAAATCCTGACGCCATTTCTAATGCAGATCAAGGAAAAGCTCCTAATGAATAAAAGATGAAATCTCAAGAATTAAACATAGAGTTTACCAAGGAGTGGCATTTCAGGCCAACCCTGAGAATTTGAGAAACTTCAGTTACAACTAATCAAGGTTTAAGAGCGTGAAGCCTTCTACACACAAAAAAATAGAGAAAACTTGCAAAAGAACTGGAAGACGGACATGAAACATTGTCCATTTTTTTATATAAAATGGAACAACTTGCAGCTCCTAATTAGCTTATGTAAGTTTGGAAAAGAGGAATACTGATGTAGTTCGACTGTATCACTTAAATTTCAGTTTCCTCTAGAAGATTAGAACTCAATATTACAATTAATGAGCAAAACATTTGGAAAAAATAGCACTACATGTATAAAGTATTCTTTCACCAGTAAATAATAACAAATGGCAGTATTAAACAATAAACAGCGCAGTTGTGTTCTGCGTTTCAATTCTCAAATGGATAGTGATTTTAAGCAAAAACAAACTGTTCCGAAGACACCATAAGAGAGGATAGTCTAGGTTATGAAACAAAATTATGGACAAAACTATAAGCATAGCTGCAGGATACAATGGCCTTGGTCAGTTTGGAGACTGCTTCGTCAACGGAGAATTTCCGGTCCTTCAAGAACCAGAGGATCATCTCCTCGTCATCCCTCCCGTTCCTGCCGGTCGGGAGGCCAGGATGCTCCCTCTCCAGCCTTTCTTTGACCTCCAAGACGAGCTTCACACATGGATGGAAGCAACACAGAGAAAGTCAAGCTCTACGCCTCTAACCTACGCATCCATAACTCACACGATGGGGGCTTGCTGGCACCTTGGCTGAGACGGCGCCGCTAGGAGGAGCGGCGCTGCAGCAGCGCACCCTCCTCCTCCCCCTCCTGGCAAAGCCCCGCAGAGGCGGTGGGACTTGGGCGACGGAGCGGAAGGAGCAAGCGGCGGCCATCCAGCAAGAGAGACGGGGTGAGCGGGCGAAAGGAGAGGTGGGGGGATGGGGAAAAGAAAATTGGTTATTTGCAAATGCTTTGTTTTTTATTTTTATTTTTTATGTTATTTATTTCTTTAATATATTTTATTTTTTTCTCTATTTCTAAGTACGAACAAATGTTGATTTTACTCTTTTTAAATAATTGAGATCAATACTAAACCACTGCTCTAGAATAGTAATGAGATAGGCTCTCTGGAAATTTCCATATCATATTTTTGACACATGGTTTTCAAACTGACCTTTTTTTAAAAAATATTATGGCTTTCAAACAAAAACGAACAACACAACTTTTTTCTAAAAAACATAATTAAAAAGAGTTAAAAGGAAAAATATTGTAGAAATAAAAAATGTACAAATAGTTTTAAGAAAGAAAACATTAAAAACAATGACCGTCAAGCTCACATAAAAAGTTACTACCTCTTCATTTTTAATAACATTTGATCATATATCTCATTTAAAAAATTTATACAAAAATATCAAAAATGTTATGATTGAAGTATCTTCAATAACAAATTATAACAAAATAAGTGATATTTAAAAATACTTTTTAATAAAACGAATGGTCAAATATTATGATAAAATTTAACTGTGTTATTTAAAAATAAATGAAAGGAGCAGAGCATTTTGTACGGATGTTAAAGACGAGAAAATATCCTGTGCAATCACTCATTTGGTGCAAGCATGCAATCAAGTGATTTGGTGCATCTAATCAAGCAATCTAACGGTTACATGTGAAAAAGGCTAAAACCTAATATTTTTTTACTTTTAACCCATTTCATATGTAACTGTTGGATCGCTTAATTGAATACACCAGATCACTTAATTGCACGTTTGTACTTGCAATAAAGACAAGAAGAATTTGGATCAAATACAGTCACATAGGCTAAAATTAGTGTTATCTACGCAGATCTCGAGGCAGATCGCGTGGCTGCGGACCACTTTCCGCCAAAACTCCACGCAAACCCTCTTCCTTCCCCGGGCGCTGCTTCGGCTAACCAGTCTCCGCCGGCGCCGCCACCTCCGCATCCACCGCCATCTCCAAAGCCACGGCTGCCGCCACGGTGGGCCGACTCCTCCAGCGACCATCGGTCGCTCGGCCGCCTTCTCAACCGCTCGGCTCATACTGCACCGGCGTATGGGTATGGCCTCCGCCGCAGCTCTCCTCCCTCTCCCCTTCCCATCCTGCTCCTCGTCCGACTCTGACGAGGTCAAGCCCCTCCCGCCTCCACCCGCACCGGAGGATAAATCCCCGCCTCCGCCTCCGCAGAGGCGCCGGGGACGGGGACGGGGACGGGAGCAGCTGGAGCGCGACTACAACGTGGCCATGAAGGCGCTGGGGCGCGCCGGCGACGTGGATGGGGTGCTCGCCCTCTTCGGTGAGCTAAGGACCTCTGCCACGAACGATGGTGGAGGCGCGCCGCCTAACGTACTCTGCTATAACACGCTCATCAATGCGCTCGCGGAGGCTGGGCGCGCGGGAGAAGCCCTCAAGGCGTTCGACGAAATGCTGGCGTCGGGTGTGGCGCCCAATGCGTCTTCACAAAACATCCTGATCAAGCTGCACGCGAGGAGGTTGCAGTTCGACCTTGCTTGGAAGCTTATCCAAGAGAGCGGGATGGAGCCGGACGTTGGTGCTTACTCCACGCTTATTGCGGGCCTGTGCCGGGCAGGTAATGTCGTTGAGGCATGGGGAGTGCTAGATTGGATGCTGGAAAAGAACTGTCGCCCGATGGTGCACACTTACACGCCCATCGTACATGCATATTGCTGCGTTGGTCGCATTGAGGAGGCCAAATTGCTGATGGTTCAGATGGAACGCGTAGGTTGTCCTCCCAATGTTGTCACCTACAATGTTCTGATCAGGGCATTGTGTGAGAGTGGCAGATTTGATGAAGTCGAGCAGATTTTAATGGACAGTAGAACCAAAGATTGGAAACCTAGTACAATCACCTACAATACATATATGAGTGGTCTTTGCAAGAAAGGTAAGGCTAAAGAAGCACTTAAGCAGTTGGATGTTATGTTAGATGAAGGATTGGATCCCACTGCCTTTACTTTATGTATTCTTCTGAATTGCCTTTGCCATGACTCAAGACTTTCGGATGCCATGTACTTGTTGGAGAGGAGCAAGGAACTGAAATGGTATGCTGGTGTTGTTGCGTACAACACTGTGATGAATAGGTTGTGTGAGATGGGCAATTGGGTTGATGTTCTGAAGCTCTTGACAGACATGATCAAGAAAGGTATCGACCCAAACACAAGGACGTTCAACATTTTTATTCACAGCCTTTGTGTTGGGAGGAAGTCTTCCTTAGCCTTGAACCTGGTCCATAGTCAAGGGTTTGGTGCAAATGTTGTGACATACAATACACTCATTCATTGGTTTTACTCCTGTAGAATGTTTAGCAAAGCAGATCACCTAATTTCAGTAATGGAAGAAAACAATATTCTTCCAGATGAAGTCACCTACACTATAATGGTCGATGGATTATGCAGTGAAGGGAAATTTAATGCAGCTACTGATTATTTTCAAGAATCACTTCAAAGTGGGCTATCAATAGATGTTTTCACTGTCCTTATCAACAGACTTGTTCACGCTGATAAGATATGGGAGATCCATCGGATATTCGACGAAAAAGATTTTGTTCGAGATTATCATATATTTAACCTTACAATTAGAGCATTCTGTAGGGCTCGTTTTTGTCACTGTAGTGATTTTTATAAGCTAAACCTTATTTTGGATACGATGTTGGGAAGGAAGTAAACTGAAGCCTTGTGGACTGAGGAAACATATTATGAGTGCAAGCAAGATGAGAACAGGTAACTAATCTCTTCCAAGTTCCAACTTTTTTCATTGATTAGCATGATCCGCACTTCTGTGTGCTTTCAGATGATTAATATCAGTATATTCTATACAGTACATGCAATTTTCTTCGACTAATTTGATCAGCATTTTCATGCAATCTGTTTCTACTACCATGGAATGATAATTATTGTGATCTATAATCTATAATTGTCAATGGTTCCTCAATAATCTTTCTTTGAAACAATTATCAATAAATCATTAGATCCCTTTATAAGAAAATTATGTCTTTTCTTGAAATAATGTATTTGTTTAACAAACTTCCACCTTTTTAACCAGAAGTTTCTAACAAAGTTTCTCTAAAGCCACTTAGGGCTTGTTTAGGGGAGCTTCAAATTATGAGAAGCAAATGGTGACTATGAGTCTATGACTATTTGATGGTGAGAATATGGATAAGTTGGTGTTTCCCAGCTTTTGGATTCTAGTTCGTTTTTAGATTAGGTAGCTATTGAGTTTTACAATCTAGAGCTAGAATCTAGACCGTTTGGAGGATCTTCAGATTTTAAGAGTGGCTACAACTGATAGAAGCTCTCCCAAGCAGGCCTTATAAGGAAGCTTTGTTCCTTCAAGGAAAAATTAATCTCCTCATGGCTAAAGAATAATTTGCTTTGTACCACATAATCTTCAAGTATTGTTTAGTTAGTTGTATTCCTCTCTTACGCTATGTAGTAAGACAATACACCTTTTCTTATTGTGCATTTGTGCTATTATAAGGTTTCCTCTAGAATGCATAAAAAAGGGGCCTTTTGTGAATGGAAAAAAAGAGAAAATGTTTCTTCTTTTAGGATGTGAAACATATTTGAAACGAACTTAAATTTAATCTTCCAGTTGTTGAGTTAAAGCCCAAATATTTTTGTTTGCGACTTAACTGTTCTGTCGCCTTGTTATTTCCTGTTAAACTATCATGGCCAATTTTACATCTTGCAAAGTCTGTGAATTCTGCCAATTTTTTGTCTTGTACATTCTATGTGAATCTATTCTCTTAAAAGAATGGAGTGGCGGTGGTTCATGCACAAGGACTGAAATGTTTCAAATCGGATTTGTCTATATTTCATATTTTAAATTCTTGGTTTTATGAATTGTTTTTATGTTTCAGTAGTTGAAAGTTGAAACTCAATGTTTCTTACGTGGGATCAAAACCAGACAGTTTCGCGCAGCGTCCACCTTTTTGTGTTGTCCAGGATGTTCGGGCCCATAGTCATTTCCTAAAAATATGGACAACTTATTTCATGCAAAAAAACATATTTTATTTATTTTAGTCATTTTCATGTCATATTTTCTTTTATTCATGGGAAAGCATGGACATAGTAACCATTTTTGTATTCAGTTTCATATAGTAACCATTTCTGGAATATGTTGTAATTTCCAGAATTTATATTGGGTTATGCCATGGTTACTTTTAAAGCTATTTAACTGATTTGTTTTTCTTCTCTGCTTGCTCAGAATCAAAAAGCCTTCTTAAAAGTAAACATATTGTTTCTAAGAATTACCAATTTTTTGTTCAATAATAATAGCATGTTTTCTTACTTGGCTTTCTGATATGCTTGCAATTGTATGATGACAAAGCTGTTATTTTTGCCACAACTCTTTTTATCAAAGGGCTATCATTTGAATGATACATCTTCAATTTCTACAATGAATTTCCATCATTGTCAGAGCAGTGCAAAACATTGTTGAACATGCCTGACAGGATGTCATGTCCAGACGTTACGGCTAGACATACACCAGACGGCACCGGGCGCGCGACGTGCGTCGCGCAGCAGCACGCGCGTCGCACACGGCTGGCGCACAGGAGGAAATCAGGGCAAGTACTTGAGATGGAAACTAGATAGCTTGCTGTTTTAATGCCTTCCTAATTGGCAGATAGCTTGCTGTTTTAATCCCTTCCTAATTAACAGATAGCTTGCTGTTTTAATCCCTTCCTAATTAGCTATGCTTTCCTTAGTTTCTAAATAAGTGGGTTGATAGCCACATAATCAGGGATAGCCTTCTATCTATAGTCCTTTCCTAGTTAGCAGCTCTTTCCTTGCATTAGGGGGGATGTTGGCTATATAAGCATGTAAGCAGTCCTGGAAGAACCAAGCAATGAGAATATCTTCTATCTTCCACTCTCTCTAAAGCCTGCGGTTGAGGGGTTTAACCTCACCGGAGAAGACGGACAGCGGCTACGAGCTACGTAGCCGAGGTCCGGCCAGTCAGGGGTTTAACGCCCTTGACAACTTGGTATCACGATCCCGGCGATCCTCGCCTTCTTGTGCTGCCTATACAGTACCGGCCGCCGACCCTTCTTCACCGAGCATCACCACGCCCTGCGTCGCTCCGGCCATGGGTGACGACCTCCGCGCCACCATCGAGAACCTCGCCAAGGCCGTCCAGGCGCTCCAAGCCACCGCCGAGGCCAATTCCAGGGCAATCCAAGCCCTGTCCACCGACCAGTCATCCCCCACCGGCCATCGCCAACAGACTGGCGAGCACCACAACGACCGTCCGCCGAGGTTCCAGAAGATGGACTTCCCACGCTATGATGGCAAGTCTGACCCGCTCATCTTCATCAACCGTTGCGAGTCCTACTTCCATCAACAGCGAACCATGGCGGAAGAAAAGGTATGGATGGCCTCCTACAACCTCGAGGATGTGGCCCAGCTATGGTACATCCAGTTGCAGGAGGACGAGGGAACGCCGCGCTGGAACCGCTTCAAGGACCTCCTCAACTTGCGGTTCGGGCCGCCCCTCCGCTCGGCGCCGCTGTTTGAGCTCACCGAGTGCCGGCGCACAGGGTCCGTGGAAGAGTACTCAAACCGCTTCCAGGCTCTTCTTCCTCGCGCCGGTCGCCTTGAGGAGATCCAGCGCGTCCAGCTGTACACAGGCGGGTTGCTTCCGCCGTTGAGCCACGCGGTCCGCATCCACAACCCGGAGACGCTCGCGGCTGCCATGAGCCTCGCCCGCCAGGTCGAGATGATGGAGATCGACCGGTCGGCCCCGACTCCAACACGGCCGACCTCGCGAGGTCTTCTCCCTCCGCCGGCGCCACGACCAGCGATCGCCGCACCTCCACTACATCTCGCGCTCCCGGCACCCCCAGTGGGCGTTCCCCCGGCCCACGGCTCGAGCAACCAGAAAAGGCTAACTCTGGAGGAACAGACGGAGCGGCGGCGTCTGGGGCTCTGTTTTAACTGTAACGAAAAATACACTCGTGGCCACAACAGATTCTGCAGGCGCATCTTCGTCGACGGAGTAGAGATCGACGACACCGAAGACACCACCGCTGGGGCTGACGCCGAGGCACCCTGCTTCTCGCTGCAGGCCTTGGCCGGGGTGCCCACGGCAGGTACCATGCAGATTGCGGTAACGCTTGGGGCCACGTCCCTCGTCGCGCTACTCGATTCGGGCAGCACACACAACTTCATCTCGGAGGAGGCGGCGCGGCGCACCGGCTTACCACTACGACGCCGACCCCGTCTTACGACCATGGTTGCAAATGGCGAACGGATCACCTGCGAGGGCGTAATCCGTGACGCACCCCTCCTTATCGCCGGTGACCCGTTCCCAGCAGACCTCTTCGTCATGCCGCTTGCAGGCTATGACGTCGTCCTCGGCACCAAGTGGCTCGGCGCAAGAGGGCCCATCGTCTGGGACCTCTCTCACCAATGCATGTCCTTCCAGCACGGAGGCCGCACCATTTGCTGGCAAGGTGTGCCATCACCGACCGCGCCACGTCTTCATACAACCATCGTAGAAGCCGCGGATGTCCTCCTCGACAGGCTGCTGGGTACCTTCACCAACATCTTCGCGGAGCCAACAGGCCTTCTGCCAGCCCGGAGCCACGACCACCACATCATCCTCAAGCCTGATGCATCCCCGGTGGCAGTGCGCCCGTACAGGTACCCGGTCGCCCACAAGAATGAACTAGAGCGGCAGTGTGCCGCCATGATTGAGCAGGGCATCGTCCGCCGCAGCGACTCGCCGTTCTCTTCACCAGTCCTCCTCGTGAAGAAACCGGACGGGACATGGCGCTTCTGCGTGGATTACCGCGCCCTGAATGCACTAACCGTCAAAGACGCCTTCCCCATTCCGGTGGTCGACGAACTCCTCGACGAGCTCCACTGCGCGCGCTTCTTCACCAAGCTCGACTTACGGTCGGGGTACCATCAAGTGCGGATGCGGCCCGAAGATGTGCACAAGACGGCGTTCCGCACGCATGATGGCTTGTACGAGTTCCTGGTGATGGCATTCGGCCTCTGCAACGCGCCGGCCACATTCCAGGCGCTCATGAACGATGTTCTCCGACCATTCCTCCGCCGGTTTGTCCTCGTCTTTGATGACATTTTAATCTACAGCAAGACATGGGCCGACCATCTGCGACACCTCCGTGCGGTCTTCTCCGAGCTTCAGCGCCAACAACTCTTCGTCAAGCGCTCCAAATGTGCCTTCGGCGTAGCCTCAGTCGCGTACCTCGGCCACGTCATATCCGAGGCGGGCGTCGCCATGGACCCGGCCAAGGTGCGGGCCATCCATGAGTGGCCGACCCCCCGCTCGGCTCGGGCGGTCCGCGGTTTCCTCGGCTTGGCAGGGTACTATCGCAAGTTCGTCTTGAATTACGGGACCATCGCCGCCCCCCTAACTGCCCTCCTCAAGAAAGATGGTTTCCAGTGGTCCGACGGGGCAGCAGCGGCCTTCGATGCCCTCAAGACGGCCGTCTCCTCTGCTCCGACCCTCGCCATGCCGGACTTCACCAAACCATTCGTCGTCGAATGTGACGCTTCATCACATGGCTTCGGCGCCGTCCTCGTCCAGGACGGCCATCCGGTGGCCTTCTTCAGCAGGCCGATAGCGCCCCGTCACCGCGCCCTCGCCGCCTATGAGCGTGAGCTCATCGGACTAGTGCAGGCGGTCCGACATTGGCGGCCATACCTCTGGGGGCGTCGCTTCCTCGTCAAGACCGACCACTACAGCTTGAAGTACCTACTTGATCAGCGCCTCGCGACAATTCCCCAACATCATTGGGTGGGCAAGCTTCTGGGCTTCTTCACCGTCGAGTATAAGGCCGGGGCGACGAACGTCGTGGCCGACGCTCTCTCCCGCCGCGACACTCCAGAGGAAGGGACTGTCTTGGTCTTGTCCGGGCCACGCTTCGACTTCATTGCACGACTTCGGCAAGCACAACTCACTGATCCGGCACTCGCCGCCATCCACGCCGAGGTACGCGCGGGCTCCCGTGGGGCTCCTTGGACGGTGGTCGATGGCATGGTGCAGTACGCGGGCCGCCTCTACATCGCGCCGACATCCCCCCTCCTGCACGAGGTTCTCCGGGCTGTGCATGACGAAGGCCATGAAGGGGTACAGCGCACTCTCCACCGACTCCGACGCGATTTTCATTTTCCTAACATGAAACAGGAGGTACAAGACTTTGTCCGCGGTTGCGTCACATGCCAGCGATACAAATCGGAGCACTTGCAGCCGGCCGGTCTTCTTCTTCCTCTGCCAGTGCCACAGGGAGTGTGGACGGACGTCGCCATCGACTTCATCGAGGCGCTTCCTCGCGTACGGGGCAAGTCGGTCATCCTCACCGTGATCGACCGATTCAGCAAATATGCCCACTTCATCCCGCTCGCGCACCCGTACTCCGCCGAGTCCGTTGCCCAAGCATTCTTCGCCGACATCGTCCGTCTGCACGGCGTGCCACAGTCCATCGTGTCCGACCGTGACCCGGTCTTCACGTCGACATTCTGGCGCGAGCTCATGCGCTTGGTGGGCACCAAATTACATATGACGACTGCCTTCCACCCGCAGTCGGATGGGCAGTCCGAGGCGGCCAATAGAGTCATCATCATGTACCTTCGCTGCCTCACGGGCGATCGGCCACGCCATTGGGTGCAGTGGCTTCCATGGGCAGAGTTCGTCTTCAACACGGCATACGAGAGCTCACTTCGGGACACCCCGTTCAGGGTCGTGTACGGGCGCGACCCACCATCCATCCGGTCCTATGAGCCTGGTGACACACGCGTGGCGGCCGTTGCAAAGACCATGGCAGCACGCCAGGAGTTCCTCGCTGACGTCCGCGCTCGCCTGGAGCAAGCGCAGGCGGTTCAGAAGCATCACTACGACCAGGGCCATCGGGATGTGGCGTACAAGGTAGGTGACTGGGTGCTGCTCCGTCTTCGTCAGCGTCCGGTGGCGTCACTGCCCCATGCCACCTCTGGCAAGCTCAAGCCGCGCTACTTCGGGCCCTACCGCGTCACTGAGATGATCAACGAGGTGGCTGTTCGCCTAGCTCTCCCACCTCAGGCCCGCCTACACGACGTGTTCCACGTGGGTCTCCTGAAGAAATTCCATGGCGCACCGCCGGAGGACCCTCCACCGCTTCCACCGGTCCTTCACGACGCCATTGCTCCAGAACCTGACCGTGCTGTCCGTCGGCGCGTCGTTCAGGGCATTCGGCAGGTCCTGGTCCAGTGGAGGGGGCAGTCTGCGGCATCAGCCACCTGGGAAGATGTTGACACGTTCAAAGCCCGGTACCCAGCCTTTCAGCTCGAGGACGAGCTGCCTCTCGAGGAGGGGAGAGATGTCATGTCCAGACGTTACGGCCAGACATACACCAGACGGCACCGGGCGCGCGACGTGCGTCGCGCAGCAGCACGCACGCCGCACACGGCTGGCGCACAGGAGGAAATCAGGGCAAGTACTTGAGATGGAAACTAGATAGCTTGCTGTTTTAATGCCTTCCTAATTAGCAGATAGTTTGCTGTTTTAATCCCTTCCTAATTAACAGATAGCTTGCTGTTTTAATCCCTTCCTAATTAGCTATGCTTTCCTTAGTTTCTAAATAAGTGGGTTGATAGCCACATAATCAGGGATAGCCTTCTATCTATAGTCCTTTCCTAGTTAGCAGCTCTTTCCTTGCATTAGGGGGGCTGTTGGCTATATAAGCATGTAAGCAGTTCTGGAAGAACCAAGCAATGAGAATATCTTCTATCTTCCACTCTCTCTAAAGCCTGCGGTTGAGGGGTTTAACCTCACCGGAGAAGACGGACAGCGGCTACGAGCTACGTAGCCGAGGTCCGGCCAGTCAGGGGTTTAACGCCCTTGACACAGGAAGCATCTCGATTGTTTAAATTGTTTATCATTTAGTTGGGTTGTTTAGCAGGATATAGTATAGTTCGATGTCCCTCTTAATTGTGCATATTTTTCTGTTCCATCAGTCAATCAGTGCTGCAGAATTATTATATCCTATGATATTCCTAATTACCTGCACTCTTGGAATTCTTCATTGCTGCAATATACTCTAAAGACTAAAGACTGTCAATCCAGCATCTATCAAACATGTTGCCATTGATGTTTTATCATTGATAGTGCAAAAGCATAAGTGCAGCTACAAACTGGGAGCCAACATTCACTGTCTTGTGCTTCCTTCTTTTCGTGATCATGCAGAGTATGAAGGTTTATGAAGGATTTTGGTGCAAATTCTGATATATTGTGTTTTTGTTCTTTTTGACAGCTATCATATGATTTTGCAATAAGGCGGTGAAAACTTGTATAATATGCTTGCAGGTACTAATGTACTGTACGAACAACTGAACAAGCATATTTGTCCGTTATACTATCGGTAACATTAGAACTTGTTGGACTATGGATAAAAGCCCCCACCTCTCCCACTATAACGCTTAGGTTTTATGGTTGGGTTGGCTAGGTGGGGTGAGCCTAACATGGTATCAGAGCCAAGGTCCTGGGTTCGAACCCCCTTGGCCACGCATTTCCGCTGCGCGATTTCCCCTGCGCCTCTTTCGTGTGCTGAGACCTGTTGCGGGCTACACCGGGCTCTAGAACCTGCTGCGGGCTACACCGGGCTCGCACGTTGTAGGGGGAATGTTGGACTATGGATAAAAACCCCCACCTCTCCCACTATAACGCCTAGGTTTTATAGTGGGAGAGGTGGGGGCTTTTATCCATAGTCCAACAGAACTGTCGGTTCATTCTGTGTAGAAGACAACATAATCAAAATCTATTAAAATAAATGTGAAGGTCTAGTGATGAAAGTAGTCTGTTAAGAGGCTATAAGTGGCCAAGTGGGGCATGGACTATGGATTCTCATTTGTGTTGCTCTTCACTTTGTGGGGCATTCTTGTTTACATTGGAGTTCACTTTGTGCAAATGAAAGAGCGGACTTCAGTAAGTTTTTAAGTTGATAACCAGATATGCCGAACATTTGATTGCCATTTGTGCTTCATTTCATTGCCATTTGATGTATCTTTAAAATGCAGGTTCTCTTATTTAATCAGCTGCATCTTGAAAATGCAGGTTCTCTTATTTAACCATGATGTCTGATGGATTTCCACAGTAAATGCCTTGCTCTGGGTTTTGGTGAAGAGCAAGATGTGGTGGTGCACCAGGCTCCTTTTTAGGATCTTTGTTAGGGACTCCAAGATTGTGACAACCTCTGAGGGAATGACACCAGGGACAGAAGAGGGCAAGCTTGCAGCAGGTGAGTTTCGAGAACCTGGCTCAAACTGAATGGTAAATCTTCGGAGATTTGTGCATGACGATTTCATCCAGTAAGGGACATGTAGTTTTTATGGTTAACAATCCATTCACAGGGCATCTTATTATTACCTCCAATTCGCTCTGAACAAGTACCTAGAGTAGGGATGGCAATGGACACAAAACCCACAGATTCAGTAAAAACCCATCCGCAATGTAACCTGCGAAACACTTTCAAACCCACAAGGCCACAATCATGAAACCTGTGGGTTTCAAACCAAACCCATGTACAAACCTGCTGGGTATCCGAAACCTGATGGTAAACCCGTGGGTTTGTAGAAGTAGAAGTAGAAAGCAGAAGCAGTTGCAGAAGAAGAAACATGGATAACCACATAAATCCATTGGCACCCATAGATATGAAATCAAACATGAGAGGATAAGTCTATGTGTGTGTATGTGTGTTTTGGCATGACATGTTGTTTGGCATGACATGTGTGATGTCCATGTGTGGACAAGTTTGTAGTCTTAGCATCTTAGACTAGACTAAGTATCTTTGTTTTAGCATCTTAGACTAGACTAAGCATCTTTGCTTTAGCATCTTAGACTAGTATCTTTGCTTTAGCATCTTAGACTAGCATCTAGCATTTTGGGCTACATGACTAGCCTATAAATATGTATCCCCAACCATTTGGGTTGGCATGGCATTTGAGTGAGTTGAATGAGAAGAAAATTGCCTCAACTCTTGAGTGTCATCCCTACCAATGCGAGTGTTCTCTCTAACAATTGGTATCAGAGCTGTATGGTTTTGTGACCTTTCCAATCCCCTTCGCGACTCTCTCCAACGGAGACGCCCATCTCCTTGTTCATCTTCCTCCCTTGTCGGTCCACCGGAAACCAACGACTCGGCGAGCACCACCCACACTCCGAGCAGCAGCTCGATAGTAGCGGCTTCCTCCCAGTGCAGCAGCAACCCCCACGACCCTTCCACTCTACCGCTACGCGATGTCCGCAGGAGACTCTCTTCGCTCGGTCACCTCGAGCGCACAACGTCGGTAGGAGGCCGAAGTCGTCGCGGCGGAGGAGCGCGACCGGGTGGCAGTAGAGGCTGTGGCAGCGGCGGCTCGAAAGGCGAGGTTGGCGGCGGCAGAACTGGCAGTAGCGAGAGCGGAAGAGGAAGCGGCGACGGCTGTGGCTGCAGCACGTGTTGCGGCGGCAGAGCTCAAAGCTTTGCGCCACGGTAGCAACAGTGGCACTGCCTCCGAGGGAGGTAGCCTCGACTTGGAGGTCGAGTTACCAAGGAGGGCGAAGGATGAGCGGGTGGCGCAGTGGGCAGCAGCGCAGCCCCATCCTCGCGGCGGCAGCCCAAACGAGCCCAGGCGCGCCGACAACATTTCGGGAGGATGTGCACGCGACGGTCGTGCTCCTAGCGAACGCGACCCACACAAGCGGCGTGGCTCTCCTTCCCCGGATCGGCGCCATGGTCATCGCGGCTTCCAGACCATCGTCAAGGACGCTGGTGATGGTGGTGGATGGCCCACCCTCACCAAGACCAACTACACCGAGTGGTCCATGATTATGAGGGTGAAGCTCCAAGTACGACACGTGTGGGAGGCGGTCACATACGATGACGTCGACTACGATGATGATCGACGGGCGCTGGAGGCCCTCGTTGCTGCAATCTCGCCGGAGATACAGTCTTTGATTGCTTGCAAGCTGACTGCCAAGGAGGCTTGGGATACTATTGCTGCAGTGTGTATCGGCAGCGATCGCGCCCGCAAGGCTACGCTGCAGGCACTACGCAAGGAGTGGGAGAACCTGGCTTTCAAACCATGTGAGGATGTTGATGATTTTGCTCTCCGTCTCAACTCTCTACTGCAGAAGTTGGTGCAGCATGGCGAAAACCTCATCAACGAGGAAAGAGCTGTTGAGAAGCTCTTTCGCTGCGTTCCCGGGAAATACAAGCAAATCGCTCGTTCGATCGAGTCCTTGATGGACCTCTCCAGGATGTCGATCGGAGAAGCGATAGGTCGCCTCAAGGTCGTCGACATCGACGAGCCCTAGCCATCTTCAGAGCCGGCCACCACTAGTGGCAAGCTTCTCTTCACCGAGGAGCAGTGGCTCGCTCGCCAGCGAGAGCAGAAGAAGGGGGAGGCATCAAGTTCGTCAAATGGCCACAAGCGCCAGCCACGCAGGGGGCGCAAGGCCCCCCAGGCGTGTGGAGGCGCTACTGGCGGCGCCAACGGTGGCCGTAAAGCCACCCGTGATGACACTTGTCACAACTGTGGCAAGATCAGCCATTGGGCTAGGGACTGTCGGCAGGCGAAGCGCGGCGGTCAGGCACATGTCGCGCAAGCGCAAGAGGAGCCAGCTCTGTTCCTTATACATGGGAACATTGAGCTGCACTCCCCTCCCACGTCGACAGTCGCCGCTCTTCTCCACGTCGACGAACCGCGCGCACACGTCTTCCTCGGCAATGGGTCCAATGATGACAAGATTGACGGGTGGTTCCTCGACACCGGCACCACCCATCACATGACCGGGCGGCGGGACCACTTCTCCGACCTGGACTCCAGCGTGCGAGGGTCCGTCAAGTTTGGGGACGCCTCTGCCGTGGAGATAAGAAGCGTCGGCTCTGTCATCTTCACCGCCAAGACCGGCGAGCATCGGATGCTCACCGGTGTCTACTACATCCCCGAGCTGAGGAACTCCATCATTAGTCTTGGCCAGCTGGATGAGAATGGCTCGCGCGTGGAGATCGAGCATGGGGTGTTGCGCATTTGGGATCATCAGCACCAACTTGTCGCCAAGATAAATAGAGGAAGCAATCGCCTCTATGTCCTTCATGTTCAGGTGGCGCAACCTGTGTGTCTTGCAGCCCGCCGCGACGACGACGCGTGGCGGTGGCACGAGCGCTTTGGGCACCTCAACTTTGAGGCCCTAAAGCAGCTCAACATCAAGGAGATGGTGCGGGGCATGCCGAGTGTCGAGCATGTGGAGCAGTTCTGCGACACCTGCGTGCTGACCAAGCAGCGACGACTCCCATTCCCTCATCAAGCGAGCTTTCGCGCCAAGGAGAAGCTCGAGCTCGTGCACGGCGACCTTTGCGGTCCCGTGACACCGGCTACCCCTGGAGGCCAGCGCTACTTCCTCCTCCTCGTTGACGACGTGTCCCGCTACATGTGGGTGGTGCTTCTCGACACCAAGGCAGCAGCCGCAGATGCTATCAAGCGTCATCAAGCTGCCGCGGAGGAGTGCGGCCGCAAGCTCCGGGTGTTGCGCACGGACAACGGCGGCGAGTTCACGGCGGCTGAGTTCGCGGCGTACTGCGCCGACGAGGGGATTCAGCGCCACTACTCCGCGCCGTACACACCACAGTAGAACGGCGTCGTCGAGCGCCGCAACCAGATGGTGGTGGCCACTGCTCGCGCCCTCCTCAAGCAGAGGGGGATGCCAGCGATCTACTGGGGAGAGGCGGTGATGACTGCCGTCCATCTCCTCAACCGCTCGCCCACCAAGGCTCTTGACGGTGAGACGCCGTATGAAGCCTGCCATGGACGCAAGCCGACGGTTGGCCACCTTCGCGTTTTTGGTTGCCTGGCATTCGTCAAGGAGCTCAGCCACGTTGGCAAGCTTGACGATCGGAGTACGCAAGGGGTCTTCATCGGCTATGTGGAGGGCTCCAAGGCCTACTGCATCCTCGACCCTACGACACAGCGCGTCCACATCTCGCGAGACGTTGTGTTCGACGAAGGGCGAGGCTGGACGTGGGGCAAGATGGCGGATGATGGCTCGACTTCGACGATCAGCGATTTCGTCGTCGAGTACGTCTACTTCAAGGGAGCAGGGGGAGCTAGCTGCTGACCTTCACCGAGCTCGCTTGCCCCAGCACCTGGCACATCATCAGCTTCGGCAAGTACTCCACCACCTCCTGCACCAGCCACACCCCGCTCTCCTACACCGGCGCCCACATCTCAGGGATCGGCATCCACAACTTCAGTCCATGATGAGCAGCGCACAATGGAGTTCACTACTCCATTGTCAAACGACGGGGATCGTGTCGATGCTTGCCACGACGGCGAACCTCTACGTTACCGCATCATGGATAACATCCTTGGTGAGCAGCCCGTTCCTGGGATGGCGCAACATGACTTCGATGCGGAGCTGCACTTGGCGCACGACGATGGTAACCACGTTCCTTCGCTAAGGCAGAAGGAGACGCTGCCTGGCGCGCCGCGATGCAGCAGGAGATGGACACCGTCGAGCGGAACCAGACATGGGAGCTGGCTGATCTTCCGACCGGCCACCGTGCCATCACCCTTAAGTGGGTGTTCAAGCTGAAGAAAGATGAGGCTGGGGTGGTGGTCAAGCACAAGGCTCGGCTGGTGGCACGCGGTTTTGTTTAGCAGGAGGGAGTCGACTTCGACGACGCCTTCGCTCTTGTTGCACGGATGGAGTCCATTCGTGTCCTCGCGTTGGTAGCCCGGGATGGTTGGCGTGTTCACCACATGGATGTCAAGTCTGCCTTCCTCAATGGCAACTTGAAGGAGGAGGTCTACGTCTGACAGCCGCCGGGATTCGTCATCCCCGGCAAGGAGAATAGGGTTCTCCGCCTGCGCAAGGCTCTCTATGGCTTGCGACAGGCACCACGAGCTTAGAACGACAAGCTGGACTCCACTCTCAGGCAGATGGGGTTCCAGCAAAGTGCTCATGAGGCTGCAGTCTACCGACGGGGCAAGGGAGACAATGCCCTGCTGGTAGGCGTCTACATTGACGACTTGGTGATCACCGGCACCAAGGAGGTGGAGGTAGAGGCGTTCAAGACGAAGATGAAGGCCACCTTCCAGATGAGCGATCTAGGGCTCCTTTCCTTCTACTTGGGGATCGAGGTGCACTAGGACAGCTCTGGCACTTCACTTCGCCAGACCGCCTACGCCAAGCGCATCGTCGAGCTGGGCGTACTCACCGACTGCAACCCAGCCTACACTCCCATGGAGGAAAGGCTGAAGCTGAGTCGCGATAGTACGACGGAGGAGGTGGACACGACGCAGTACCGGCGCATTGTGGGCAGCCTTCGCTACCTTGTCCACACGCGACCGGACTTGGCGTTCGCAGTTGGCTACGTCAGTCGGTTCATGCAGCGACCGACGACGGAGCATCAACAGGCCGTGAAGAGGATCCTACGCTATGTCGCGGGGACCTTTGACTACGGCTTGTACTACCCGAGGTGCCCCGGTGCGGCGCATTTCATCGGGTACAGCGACAGCGACCACGCCGGCGACATCGACAAAAGCAAGAGCACCAACGGGACACTGTTCTTCCTTGGTAAGTGTCTGATCAGCTGGCAGCCGGTCAAGCAGCAGGTGGTGGCCATGTCCAGTTGCGAGGCACAGTACATCGCAGCCATTTCTGCATCAACTCAAGCTCTCTGGCTGGCTTGGCTGCTTGGCGATCTTCTTGGCAGAGATGCCGAAGCGGTGGAGCTCAGGGTGGACAACAAGTCTGCTTTGGCTTTGGCAAAGAACCATGTCTTCCATGAGCGCAGCAAGCACATTCGGGTGAAGTACCACTTCATCCGGAGTTGTTTGGATGAGGGGAGTGTGAAGGCCAGCTACATTAACACCCAGGACCAGCTCGCCGACTTCCTCACCAAGTCGCTTGGGCGGATCAAGTTCTAGGAGCTTCGCGCCAGGATTGGGATGGTTCAGATTTCCCAGAAGGCGCCACACAAGACTTAGGGGGAGATTGAGAGGATAAGTCTATGTGTGTGTATGTGTGTTTTGGCATGACATGTTGTTTGGCATGACATGTGTGATATCCATGTGTGGACAAGTTTGTAGTCTTAGCACCTTTAGCATCTTTTGCTTTAGCATCTTACACTAGACTAAGCATCTTTGTTTTAGCATCTTAGACTAGACTAAGCATCTTTGCTTTAGCATCTTAGACTAACATCTTTGCTTTAGCATCTTAGACTAGCATCTAGCATCTTAGGCTACATGGCTAGCCTATAAATATATATCCCCAACCATTTGGGTTGGCATGGCATTTGAGTGAGTTGAATGAGAAGAAAATTGCCTCAACTCTTGAGTGTCATCCCTACCAATGCGAGTGTTCTCTCTAACAAAACATCCGTCTGACCTGACTCTAACCAGGTATTTGAACTTGTAAACCCGTGGACATAAATTTAGACCTAGACCCATGCTCGTGGACAAAATTGCCATCCCTAGCAAGAGCTGAAATTTAAATGGGAGGTACTAAAGCCTGAAATGTACGCCCCTCGTCACTGAACTTAATGTTGACATGTTTTAATTTCTTGTTTCAGACTGCTATGCTTGTTGGAGAAAGCGGAAGTGAGCAATCAACGGCCATAGCCTTGATAGAGAGGTTCTATGACTCTGACGGTCTGACCAAACATCGTCTTTCTAAAATCCTAATCTTTAAGCCATAGATGGCTCAAGCAGCAGATTAGGCCCGTGGATCAATAATGCTGAAAGCCTGAAACCATCATGATAGCTTGTCTGGAACATCGTTCAAGTTTAAACTGAACATGTGATTATTGCCCTTCATAACTTGCGACCGTACATGGAGCGGGGATGGCCAAATCATGGATAATCACCATTATACCTGTTGTGTTATCCGTATGTAGAATGTCTGCATACGGCTCACCTAGCTAATCTTGTATTATTGTATACATGTCTCGTGCTAATTGAAATAAGATGTACAATTTTGAATAGTTATGTTGCTCAGTTTTTCTAACCTAACAATGGTATCAATGTGCACAGCTTCAAACTTGCATGACTGCCACTGTACATAGGAAATACTGTTGCTTTTACAGTACATTCTCTTGGTATCCTTACCTTTGACAGGCGACAAGACTACAGTCTACAGGAGGTCCATGAGTGTTGTAGAAGTCTTGGTAGTCCTCTTCCTCCACTGAAAAATGATTTCGACGTATACATGTGTGAACTCTCACTGTAATAATATCTTCTGTTCAGCAACAGTGAGATGCAGACTACTTACGTAGGTATGGCTTCTGCCAGGGGTGCTGCCCCGGATCGCCCGGCCATGCTCGTCGTACAGTATGAGCCCACTGAACCGCGGGAGCTCGCAGCGCATCCCCATCAATATCCTCCGCTGCCACACCGGCCTCATCGGTGTCATGGGCGGCGCCGCCGCCGGCGTCCTGCTCCCCTCTGGCGGCGCGCTTCGGCCCACCACCGTCGGCGTCCTTCTCCTCTCCGGCGGTGCTCCACGGCATGCCGTCGTCATCGTCGGCGTCATCAGCGACCTCTGGTCGGCTGCTGCTGCAACCGGCTCATCGACCGCCGGTGTGTTGGTACGACCCTGGCACGGTAGCCTGACGCGCTTAGGTGGTGCAACTTGGCATCTGAACCGCTCGTCGTGCCCTCTGGTGGCGTCTGCCCAGCTGCGAGGTTTCTGGTTCTGGAAGTGTAACTGACCAAAGTTCTGCGACTGGAACACCACCGGCGCCTCCGCCTGCTTCCAAGGCGGCGGCCGCCGGCGGTCGCTTCTAACGACGAAGAGAGGCTTCGTCGGCGCCGTGCCGCGCGTCGTCGGCTCCGGCTGCGGCCTTCTGGTCACCCTGTGCAACATAGATACGCAGAGTCCCATCGAAGCGATGGTGGCAATGCACTGCAATGCAAGCTTAGGACACCAAGGAGTAAACTAGATTGGAAATATGGAATTAAAGCTAGATGCATGCATGTTGCCTGGTAAATTGCACTGATTTGCTTTATGGCCGGTGCAAGCAACCTAACTGAACTAAGATTGCAAGAGTTGGCAAGTAAAGGAAAGGTAGTTTTAGCAGCTAGTATAGGGATTTCCACTTCTTTTTTCTTCCTTGCAACGGAGTACATATCCCGAGCGATGATAAAGAATATGTGTTCATGTGGGGTTGTTTGAATTGATTTCGGACGAATTATTGCTTCCTGCACCAATCGTATGTAGATGCCGCTATCATCTTTCATTTATGTGCCTTCCTTGCATGGAAGGTTAGTGTACGTTCCCAAATCCCAAAAATGGCGTTTACCGTTAGTTTACCGTTAAAAACTCAGGAGCCGGTGAAAAAGAGAAATGGGACATGAAAGTACCTCTAAAAATAAAAATTTTCTTGTGGCTGACTTATAAAAACAAGATTCTAACTAGAGATAACTTGATAAGAAGAGGATGGAAAGGAGATATCAAGAAATGTGTCTTTTGTTGTCGGGATGAGTCGATACAACATTTGTTCTTTGAATGTTCAGTTGCAAAATTTGTTTGGAGAATGGTGTTTACGTGTTTCAATATTGGTCTGTTTGCTGATATGGAACACACCTGGGTTTCTTGGTTTGGAAATTTGAGCAAGAGGGCCAGGAGTGTGGCTGGGGTTGGATTAGCTGCAATCTTTTGGTCTATATGGAGAAGCAGGAACGATGCTTGCTTCCAAAATAAGTTGATTAATGACCCGCTAATTTTTGTTAAGCTGATTTGCTTTTGGCTATCATCTTGGTCGAAGCTGCAGAAATCGAAGGCAAAGGAAAAAGAGCTGGAGCTGGGGGTGCGACTACTAGAACATCTAGCAAATGAGATCTATTCAAGAAGTAGAGGCTGGAACCTAGTGGGAAGGATGCTGAATTGATGACTTTCTTGAAGCTTACTTCATGGTCGAGTCCCCCTGGTGGTTTGCTAGGTCTTTTGGCCGGCGGTGGTGCATTTTCAAAACTCTGTCGGGCGCGTTTTGTGTCTTATTGACAGTAAAACTTGTTCTGTGATAAGTCTTGTGACGAATGTGGTTTGGCTGTGATCGTTTGCTGGTTTGTAAGCGTCATTGTACTGCTCTCTCGTAGGTTTCATTTCTTTAATGGAAATGGGAGGAGGCTTGTTGCCTGCTCTTTTTCAAAAAAAAAAAGAGTGATGTGTACGGAAATGACAATTAATATGATTAATTACTAGTATATAGCTGTTAGCTGCACAACATATATAATCGCAAACAATTAATTAACAAACTATCTCTGTCGTCGCAACATATCCTGCTGATGATAACGTGTTCTTATTAGCTCGGCTGTGTGGTTGCTGCATGACATCTATCACTAACATTTTTATTTAGTAATAATAGACATCAACGACGCCAATCATTAAAAGTGGTAATACCTTCATTAGTAATAGGTGATATGAAGATTTATCATTAAACTATGCATTAGTGTGATAGGTCTTCAAGATGCCTATCACTAAAGAATATTTTTATAGTCCACACTATCAGTGATTATATTAACACTTATTTATATATGATTTCCGTAGTGGTGGCCGGATTATATGGTCCATTTTTTCTGTCACAAAACCCTGACGTGATGTTTATCATCATCCATAGAAATTAGATCTCGAGATGCTCCGATCCACTGCTAATTACTATGATAGTGTAACTACCATTTTATACATATCAAAGTATAGAGATAAACATGTGTATTTTTCTATTATAAATACACATATGTGATTATTTCATTTTGCATTTGTTTATTTATATTTATACAATTGTCATTGTTTTTATTAATGTACGTACATATATAATACACATCCGATCGAAATAAAGCACATATGATAGCATCACTTTTGAAACAGTACACATATATATAGGTACGTACACACTTGAACTTAATACACAAATATAACAACGACACATGAACATAAGTAGTTCGTACACACGACACGACGTATAAGCTAGTTTACGCCACATATTTATATAAGAACGAACACAAATATTATATTAGCTAGTTCTTCATTATGCCACCGCCGGAAGTGCAGCGCCGGCGCCGGCGCCGCCGCCACCACCGGGAGAGGGAGGATCCTGGCGATTATTGTTGCCGCCGCCTTTGTTAATGGTCGGGTGTTCCTTGGTGTTGTCCTGGTACAGTTTGATAAGCTCGTCCAGTAGTTTAGCTCTTGCAGCCTTCAGGTTGTCCACTGCCTTCTTGTACCTGAGCATATCAGGTTTGGAGCCCGCATCCTCCTCTGCCCGCCTTATCCTCGAGTTGATCGCTTGGAGCTACGTACGTGCATGCATGCATCCACAACAATGAAAAGGGAGATTAATATCTACATTTTGAGTTCGTTTAATTGCATGTGTATAGATCTAACAAGGTAACTAGCTAGTTGACATGAAATGTTAGCTTCCATGTGTTAGTCACACACAGATTTGATGTACCTTCCGAGCCGGCCATTTACCGTACTCGCTCTTGCGCACGAGCCTCTTTAGGTTGCCTACGGTTACGTTGAGCCTTCTCGCGGCGTCGTCTTGGTTCATTTCGAAGCATGCTTCGAGCTCGTCGAGCATTAGCTGCTGCACTCCTTTCCTATGCATCTGCGCCTGGCTACCACCTGCACGAGGCGCTGCTTGCGCAGCCGCCGCCGCCGGCGCTGCCTGCGCCCCCGCCGGAGCTGCCTGCGCTGGCGCCGGAGCTGCCCATTGTGTCTGCAACGGCACCGCCGCCGGTGACGGTGGTGGTGCAGCTGCGGGCACATCTATAGCATTTTTAGATACAGAGAAGCATCAAATTAATGTGATTCACATATGCAAGAGAAACGACGAATTAATGTGTGTTTCACATAAGCAAGAGCTAGCTATAGGGTTAGTTGCAAGATTGCATGAGAAGCATCGAATTAATGTGTGTTTCACATAAGCAAGATCGCATGCAGGAGATAACTTTAAAACTACGTACTTACGTTGCGGTGGTGGTGGTGGTGGTGGTGTTGGAGGCACCTGCAGTATTTGCTGCAGGGCGGCGAGGCCAGCCGTCGCGATGTACGGGTCGGGGTGGAGAGGCGGCGGCTGCTGCGGCGGCGCCGCGTTGCCGCTGACTGCGGCGATGAAGCTAGAGAATTCGTCCCTCAGCTGCCCGTTGGCGAAGCCCTGCAGCGTCCGCACGACGTTCCAGACGAAGCTCCCGATCCACGCGTGCGACCGCGGGAGCAGACTGCACACAATTGAATTAGCAAGCAAGCACGAGATCGACAAACTGATTAATTCAAACGAAGATTCATGTGCACATCACACGTTGCATACTACGCATAACCGTGATCATATCAGTGCAACTAGCAGCTAGTATATGCGAAAAGCAAAATGATTCATTACTCCATGACGAAATGTGCCGTCGTTGTTGGAGCCGCCTGTTGTCCTGGCTGCAAAGCTCGGTTGATAATAATGGAGGCGTGATTGACGATTCCAGGCGCGTTGCAATGAAGCCTGAATTGAACATACAAAACATCTGCATGCATAGACATATATATGTTTCTAAATGACAAACACATTCATGCACATGAACGTATGTACGAATGATATGGACACATTAAACAAACGTACATATATATATGCATACATACCGCTCTGAAAGTTAATTGCTCTTAGAACTCTGCATTCCGAGCAGTTGAACTGTTGTGGATTGTACGGGATGAACTGAGCATCAGGGGTAGGTTGCGGCACGTTGAAGACAGTGAGCTCATTCAACTGACGAATTTCCTCGTCGTCCAGACCCGTTTCCCTGTAGATGTCCACCAGCCAGGTTTCGTCAAAATCGTCCGGGATCAACGGCGACTCCACGACCACCTGAGGTGGCACCGGTACCGCCGGCGGCGGCACTTGCGCCGGGGCAGCAGCAGGCGGTGTCGGGTTCCCGGGTGCCCCGGTGCTGGAGCCTGGGTTGTTCTTGGGATCCATGGGTTGGACGGACGACGAGAGGACGGCCGCTGGAAGAAGCCGGGGTGGGTTGCCGGAGATGACGATGTACGAACAGTGTATGTGTGGTGGCGAGTGCGGCGGTGTGGGTGTTGCCGGGAGGGCGTAGGAACGTATAAATAGGCGCGAAGCGGCGGCGGTTGGACGAGTTGCCGTCCGTCCGTACGTCCGCCCGCCCGCGCTGGGACGCGACGGTTGGCGCCGCCGCCACGCCGATTCGCCCGCGCGCGTGTCGGGCTGCTGCTCGATGCGCATCGGGCGGCCAAAGACACGGCGGCGTACGGACGCGAGCGGTTCGCCAACTTGCGCGCCGCCGAAAATAGAAGAAAACTGCATGGCGCTCGTGAGTGAAGGCTGCACAGCACAGTGGTACGTACGGTTGCGCGCGAACGCCATTAGCCAAAAACCGCCTTGTAATTTTTTTTGGCCAAGCCGGCCGACAACAACTACGAGCAAGTATGATCGACTTTTCCTAACTTCATCTTGATAACGCAAGAGAATGTAGCAAACGTAGAGCCAGGTACAGCCCAATTGAACTACCTAGCTAGGAAAATCAAGGAAGAAGTGAAGAACAGCATGCATATGTGATGATATGTAACGTACGAGCGAGGCAGGAGAGGTCTCATAGAATGAAAGAAGATTAGGGATAGACGAGCGAGCATACTGTATACTATGGTATAAGAATAGATTATTTGTATTTTGTACCAGCCGTCGATAATTAATCACCACAAGTTCATTTCAGCTATACCTATTTAGTTGTTTTTAATCCTCAATATATAATAGCTATAACTATTTAATTGAAAAATTAAATGGTGTGGACCGCTTCGTCCTCACAAATATATTTTTTATAAATTATGGTAATTAAGTTAAAGAACTATTTAGTTTTTTCTTAATAAGGATAATATATGTTCATTATTTAAGAAAAATACATCATAAATTATTAAGTCTTTTACTCATTCACAAACCTTAAATAATCGAGTACATGCGTGACATTTATGTGCGAACACGATTCAATCTGCGAGTATATATTTTAGTCGATCTAATTAAATTGGAGTGGAGCGCGCATGCATGAATTATGTGCTGGTTAATTTCAATTCGTTCGATTAAATTGCAAACGGTAAAACTCCTAGCAATTGAAGCAAAATCCCAGTGATTTATTTACCGACACAACTTTACATACTGCTCCCAGTATTACAACCAGCACATACCAAAGTACCAAACCCTTGAAACATTATTGTAATCAGCAGCACCTCAATCAATATCACAACAACGAAGCATGCATGGCTTTGTTTGCAGAAGCGACCATTAGCATAGGAGAGGGATATGATCGATGTTCTATGCGCCAAACATCTGTCTGTCGTGTGGAGCATTGTAATCGATGTTAGGGCCGGCGGGGATGATGCCGAGGGGATTTATGGATGGATGGCTTCCGTAGTAGTGCTTTCTTATGTGCTCCATGTTAACCGTGCTGCTTATGCCAGGAAGCTGGTAGATGTCCTTGGTGTAGTTGAACAGATTGGGGTATTCCCTGATGAGCTTTTTGTTGCATTTGAAGTGAACAGCATAAACCTGTGGAGCAAAAAGTTTCATGGGTCATGATTGCTTAATTTGTGCAAGGGAAAATCAGCTTGTATGTCTATTATAAAGTAATCTGTTCAGTTTTTCTTTCTGTTTATAAAATAAATAAGTCATGTATTCAGTTTTTTCCTCTGTTTATAAAATAAAAGGTCCTCTATCCTCTAGATGCAGAAATGATGCATCCCTTCTGAGGAATCATGAACTGGGCATAATGATAAAAATATGATGATTCATGTGGCACACTATGTGCCAAATTTGCATTTATGTTCCTGTCCAGAATTTCGGCATTTATAGATGTAAAGAAATATGAATAACAGCAAACATGCTCAGACCTACTGAAAAGAAAAGGCAATGTGTAAAAGTTAACAGGTAAGCTTACATATAATTATTATGGTTTTACCACTTGGAAAAAGGGAAAATTTAGGGTTCTGCAAACATTATCTTAAACAAAACATGGAGGAAACAGACCATGTTGACATGTGTGAAATTGCATTAATAGTATACAGTCATTATTATGACTCAAGTTTACATGAACTAGTCATTCTCGGATTAGCAAATATTATTTCATTGAAATAAATGTTGTTTATGTAAACTAATACAGAACATATCTTAGCTATCAACTAACCTCTAGAAAGGGGTATCCTAATATTTTGTTATTATTTGAGAAGCATATGCTAAATATTGATTATATATAATAGTTTTGCAACTAAAATGCTGGATATATAAAGAAACTTGACTTGATTCAGTTGACATGACCCATTTAATATTTTTACATAATCTTAATGCAAAAATATTTAGGAAAGACCTGCATATGAAATGCCCCATTCTACACAGTAGAAGTACAATATAGTTTTGATAATTAAGTAGCCCATAGTTCTGCACTCAATTAAGGGGCAAGACAAAACAATCACTGTGCGCACCATAGTACCTACTGCATCTCATCCATTTGGTGCTCTCATTCACATTGGGACTTGAGATCACTACTCATACTATGATACTAATGAGCCTAACGATTACCATCATAAAAATATATCAATAAGATTATCATATACCCTTTATTTAACTGGGGATTTACTTTCAACATCTCGCTGACATGTGAGGTAGGATTATCTTAAATCAATGACATATGAGATAAGAGGTCAAATCCTTAATTTTTATCTAAATAGAAGGTATACGATCAAATTTTTCTAAGATCAAATTTAGGAGTTCACACTAAACTAAATATATGACATAGTTCAGCCTACAAGTAAAAGCACACAGAAAACTAGCATGATGACTAAATATATTGTAGAGAGTGAAGATGTATGCAGGATTTTCTCTCTTTCATAAAGAAATCCATACCTCATCGAATCTTATGAGAGTTACAAACAACCGAACATCGGCTTCTGTAAGCTGGTTGCCACATATATAGCGTTGCTTGCTTAGAATTTCTTCACATCTATCCAGAGCCTCGTACAATTTCGTGACAGCCTACATGCATGAGCAAAAGGACAGGTCAAGAACAGGAAACACACTGTTTGACTAAACCCATTTCAGAGAAACCACAAGCCAATTTACCTCATCATATGGCCCCTGTTTCTTGGCAAATCCACATTTATACACACCATTGTTTATCGCGTCATATACAATCTCATTGATCTCATCTATGGAGGCCTGCAAATGGGGAGGATAAAGGTCCAGTCCTGGATTGTCTGCGATCTCATTGAACTCGGTGTTGAGCATTCTGATGATCTCTGAGCTCTCGTTGTTCACCACAGTCTTGAGATGCTTGTCCCACAGCACCTGCAAGGCAAGGCAATATACAAGAAGATGAATACAGTTGGTCAATGGGATTGTGAAGAGGAAACTCTCCAATTCGATCCCCTGGTTAATTCAGAGATCAAACTCACAGGAACAGTTGGTTTCCCGGAGTAATTTGGGCTGGCAATCTCGTAGAGCTCCCTGACGCTCTTGGCTCCGTTGAAAGGATCCGGCTCAGCGCCGGGCTCCTCGTCTCCGGTGGCCGGGAAAACCCAGCCCATATGGTCGTCCGTCTCCTTGGTCCTCTCGAAGATGGGCTTCACCGACTACAATAGCACACAGTCAATGGATTTCTCCCCCGGGGTGTGGGGAATCGACATTGGATTTGTCGTGGTAGCTTACCGTGAAGGCGATGGCGCGATCGAGGCCCTTGAGCTTGAGGTAAGCGAGGCACCTGGACGCCCAGGGGCACGCGAAGGAGACGTAGAGGTGGTACCTCCCCGGCACGGCGGGGAACCGGGCGGAGCTGTCCCTAGACACGGAGCTCCGGAAGGTGGACGGCGAGCGGTCGAAGGCGCCGGTCTCCGCGACCTCGTCCAGCGCCGTCCGCGCCATCTGACGAACACCGATAGAAACAAAATTGAAGCAGGCAGAGCACGGGGCGCACGGATCCAAACACACGAAACAGCCAGCGAGCTCGCCAAGCCGCCAAGGAGATCGACGCGCAGCGCAGCGCGTGGAGCCGCCAGAGGCTGTGGATATACCTTGACTGCCTTGGTTGTGGTAGTAGCGGCGGTGGAGAGCGTCCGGGCGGCGGCGGTGGCGGTGGCTAGGCGGAGGCGGCCGCGGCAGGTGAAAGCGAAGCGTGACGGCTGGGGGAGCGGGAGACGGGCGAGCATGCGCCACACTTTAGCGGTGAAGGATATTAAAAGAGTACCGTCTACTGTAGGGTACCCTCTACTGTAATGAACCTTGAACAGGAAGGCGGGCAGGTGGGACGATTCGTTTCCGCGGACCTCGCGGCGGCGGAGTATAATACGCTGGTTGCCTCGCGTGGCGCTTTTATGGGCAAGAGGTGATGGTGGCCGGTGGGTAACCTGGAAGCATCGCCGCCGCGGCGGCGGCGGCGGCTGCTTTTGGGTATTCTCGTTGACGAAGGCACGAAGCGAAGCAGCCTCGCCCCGGCGAAGAGGGAGAGGAGATGCTGATGAGGCTGCAATTGACCAAGACGTCTTCAAAGTCATAGTCATGTAGTTACTATTCTCTAATGTTTATTTTGCATACACATCATTTAAAATATATATTTAAGAAATTTAAAACATTAGAAATAATAGCAATGTTAATCAACTCCGAACAAGCTTTCTCGGTCATCGATGCCTAATTAGCTAACCAAAGTATCACAATTCTCCGTAATATTTATTATCACGAAAATAATTGTTACCTACTCTATATTATGGACACAACTATTTAAATAATTTTACTTTGATCATAGTTGTACAATTTCATATATAACAAGTTGCTATCCATAATACATCAATAGACAATGGTACCTTAGAAAAGGGAATATGACAAGATTGTGCACACAACCTAGCCCAAAGCTTTAACACCGTCTGCCTCAAAGGTATAAACTCACCCGAATTTTCATTGATATAAAAATTAACCAGCCATGACTAATCGTCGTGATCTACCGTTAAGTAACCATAATTAATCATAAAGTGAAAATATGTGATCTAGAGAGAATGGTCGGCCAAGGGAGATTTTAAAGAGATGATGTTTCATTCACTAAAAATACTTCCCATGCTAAAATAATTCCAAAAAATATATAAAATATTATAGCACCCAAAGTATATAATAAAAATTCATCTTACATTTTGTTCAAACCTTTCTTTAGATTTTATTACATTTCTAAAATACATTATAAACTGATTTAATTAATCGAACGGATTTTAAGGCACGACACAAATTCTTTTTTTTTTTGGCTGAAGGGAGCGCAGATATCGTTTGGCAGTAGAGACCAAAAGGATGTCCTCATTGAGCTGCTCAACTCTCCTTTTCTTCTGACATTAACATTTAACAGACACTAGAGTTCATAGAAAGATAAAAGGGAATGGCTACACCATTGCGCAGAAAGGATAATTTTTTCTGCCCTTCTGTTCACAACTACAGTAAGCCTCTTGTCACCATTCAACCTAACCTCTTTCTTCATAAATCTAACCTTTCCACTGTCATTAGGGCTATATACACAAAAGGAAAACATTTTTACTCCAATCATCTGGGAGCTTTCTTTTGCATCCATGCATCATCAGTCAATGCAACCAAACAAAATGAGGCATCAGGTTCTGTCATCTGATTTGTACATTTCACAATCCAAAAGTCAGAATCTGTCCGAGATAAATTTGCCTCCTCCAGAACTTCCCGGTAGGCCGATTGCCTGAATCTTCTCACTGAAATTGTCTTCCCGGTTCTCAGGAAGGTCGCGCCCTTCCTTTGTGCCATCTTGCTGGGTCACCGAGATGTTTGTACCATTCAACAGGATCTGCGCAAAGAATGGGTGTGTAGGTTAAACTGATCCTCTCATGTTGATCAAAAGAGTTAAGAACAAACACAAGATGCGTTGAATGACAATGTGTTCTGTTGCATGGCACAAACATCTGACTACGAAAATTGAAGGGTGAGCCATTTCTCAAATTTCATTGAGCTTCCAATTCAGTGCACTGAAAACAATTCTAACAACTCACGTCAAATGCACAACAAATTATAATTTCATTTATAAATAATATAGAAAATACTCACGATATCCTAGTAGAAGCAGAAAAAATGATGAGCTAGTACGTAGTAATTGTGATCTTGTTTACAGATGCTTCCTCATCAAATTTCCTTTCATTTGTTTGAAACCACTAATGCACCTACCATTTGATTAATTCACCATCTAGTTTGTTCCAGTTAAAGAAAAGAAAAGAAGGAACCAGGTAATCGTTGGTATGTTAATTGGCACTGTTCCACTGGAAACAAATATTTTTCCCATGCCCTGTACTTTTCAGCAGCTATAAAGTATAAACTATCAAATGCACATGAAAAATCTGAGAATAGACAACTAAATAACTAATTATGTTGAAATATTAGTATGACTGTCTTGCATTTGATGAAGGACACCATTTAACATCCTCAGTCCATATAATCATATCCTAGCTTGCCTAAGGTCTAGCTTAGCTTAAAAAATTATTCTGTACCAATTGGTTCTTCTCAAGTTAGCTTCAGATATTTCATGTGCATTTCAAGCTTCTTCGGAACAATATTAATTACCTGGTTAGGTATTATTTCCAACAATGACCATATATAAACATTAACTATTCTAGTAACCACTCCTGACTCTGCTGCTGCTGTTATCATTGATAGTTAAAGTACTGTAATATTTAACATCACAGGTAAACAGTGTTCTAGGTTTTATGACTGTAAAGGTTATCAATTATGAGCTTAAAATGGAATAAAAAACCATCATATGCGAGCAAAATCTATTATTTAAATATTTGCAATTGGTATTACCCTAGTATTAAATGATGCAAATGGAACTGAAAGCTATTTTATGCAAGAAATATCTCCAGTTTAAATAATTTTGACTGTACTAACAAGAATAAAATGAGATAATATTGAAACCCTGTTCTTTTACCTGATTGGCACTTTCAGTATGCTTGGGATCAAATAGCATAGGACGACAGCGCTTGTCTTCATTCATCAAGCTTGAATTCTGGAAATGATTCACAAGTGCAGCTTTCCCCTGTATTCGAGCATATGCCAGTGAGACTACTTTCTCACTATTAAACTTTTGCCATCTCCGACCAGCAAAAGCCTGCAACAAAGTAAAAATTGATGCTTAGAATTTAAAATAACTGCTAATTTCATCACTGGATGCTTTCCATCTTAGCAACAAAAGTGTACACAATCACTTTGTACCAGAAATTGCTTTGGTTTACATGATTACATCCATGTCATGGTACCTAAAAACAAGGTATTTAATTGTGCAGTCTTAGCGCAGAAGTAATACGAAGCTATAAAATTTAGCTCACAACCTTGTAGTTCATATCATGTTTTAAGCTTTACCTCAGTCTCGTTCTCTATATTCTTACTTTTATTAAAGATCAAAAGTTTCTTCAGGACTACATTTGTCAATACTAAGATGGATATAAAAGATCCAATAAATAATGTAGTGTTGCTACAAAAGATAGCTGTAAAGGTAAATATCAGAATTTGAAGCAGAAAACTAATATCTTAAAAGAAACAATAATGAGGTATTGATACCAGGTGTTATCGATCTTGTAATAGCAAAAGCCAAAAACAAAGTATAAGGAGGCTAAGCTTAAGAAATAACCTTATAGAAAGATACAATATAACCAGGAGATGCCATATTGATGAAGGCATAGCCAACATTGCATTTATTCTGCAGAATCAAGCTCAAAAATTAGCTGTAGGTGGAAATATTACCTAGTCAGAGAGGAATGTTTGCTCTTATGCCCCATAGTTGAGTAGAGTTTGCTCTTTTGTCACACCGCATGTATATGACAACCAGACCTAGGGACTACATGTCATACACCCATACGGGGCAGAAGAGCAAAAGCCACCACCTTATATGTTGCATGAGAGCAAATCTTCCTCAGTGAAGTGTCTAATTTAGAAATAAAAAACATTACCTTGAAATCAATAGGCAAATAAAAGAAATCATAAGTCCCTTCATGAGTTTCATCTATTACTTCCAAAAGCATATTTGATGTATACCTAAAAGTGTAGCAAAACATGAGCAATAAAAGCAGGCCAGCATGACAAAATCTTAACAGAAATGACTGGCAGTTAATTCAAGTAAAGCCATACTTGTTTGGTATGTTCTTTATCATCAATGTTGTTCTGATGTCTTGTCCGGTTATAATCTTCTCTAAATCTAGTTGATACTGCACTCTGTTATCTTCCTGACTGCCAGAATTTCCAACTGTTTGATTTCGGCCTCGCTCAAGCAGACTTTCAAAACCAACTAAACCTGGAATATTGAATGGTAGGATTTAAAACAAATGAATTCTCATGAATCAATTTTCATTATTAAAAAAATCAAGGATTCCAATATTTCTTACCATTTTGCATGGATGGAACATTAACATGAGAATAGGCGCCAAAGTTCATCATAAGGCCATCTACATGTGTGGGGTCAATACTGCCAAACTTTCCCTGCCTCATGTAAGACGTGTCTGGGGACTCAGAAAAATAGCCAAAATTATTCTCAAAGGGGAAAACAGATGGGGCAGACCCAACATGAAGCTGGGACAAGTGCTCAGATGACCCAAGGGAACCACGCAAGTTCAAATACATATCACTCTGGCGTTGTGACTGATTATTGGGAAAAAGTGAATTGTTAAGCACTTGAGATTGGAAGGATGAAGGCTGACCATGATCCCTTAAGGTGTTCTTATTACCCCAACGAAATGATGTTCCAGTCAGTGCTGTAAAACCAGATACAGTAGAAGCCGATGAAGCTGCGGATGAGAAAAGAGGGCTTGCACTTATAATTCCACCATGATGTTCTGGAAACGAATGTGAGTTATGAAAAGTGGGGGACCCATGGAACATATTGCCAACATGGTTATTCCAATAGGAGCTCTTCCCAATGGGTGATTTCATGGGAGGATATCCTGAAGACAACCCAGAAAGATGGTTACTGCCCAAAGGACTCATCCCTCCACTAAATGCAGTTTCATTTAGTGCATTTAATTTTTTTTCTTCTGTTGGACTGCCAAGTTGGGACCACAAACCTGCGAACAAATAGGAACATTAGAAATGTTGAATAGTTGTAATAAGATAACCATGGGAAAATAAGGAAATACAAGATGTTGTAAGGGCTAAAAAATACTAGTAATTACTTGGTGGAGAGTTGGCAGAAGGTGAACCAGGAAGGAATGAATTATGCCTTGTTTCATCTTGCTCAAATTCATGGTTAAACTGCTGTATGAAACTGCATAACAAGAAACACAACCTTGACAATATGTCTAACAATATATTCTGTACTCAGCAAAGGAAAATGGTAAACAGAAAAAGGCATAAAAATAGAATAGACAAGTAAACAATGATTTTTTTGTCCTCAGTTAACTCTTAATCAAGAATGGTCATTTCTGAAGATAGAAGCTTGTTCTACACTCTAACAAACTTCCAGGGACAAATTGGCACAGTTAGCAAATGCATTGTTTTAGATGGTATGATGCATAACACCATCACACCAATTCATAAGAATCGCTATACACAGGAAAAGTAGTGCCATGTAAAGTCCACTATGCTTTGTGGTCACGACTCACGAGAACTCCTTCGGACACAAATGACAGGAACTTCTCATTTAGAGACTTAGAGCGCCCTTGATGTCGATGTTAAAAAGGCCATTCCATAAACAAATCATAGAGAATACTCCATCGAAATTTGTTCATTGTGGATGGATTTTTACTCTGCCAATCATTGAAAGGTACACACAGCACAAAAGGTAAAAGTTGCATAGATTTTTCAGTTTCCACTCCTGACCTTTATGATATTTCATATTTGTACTACCTCTTCTAATGCATGTGTGCATGAATGAATGCAGCTCAACTTTGCATGGATGATAGAAAAACATGTCAAATCACTTAAATGTAGAGCAGTGCTGACATAGAACATGCCAAACAAATGTCTAGTAGTTGGTCTTTTAATCTCCCTTCAAAACTGTGTTGAGACAAAACATAGCTAACAAATTCCAATGGAGGGCATAACACTGTACAACAGGGATTAGGGGATTCAAAATACTTATGCATGGTTCATGCAGCATTTGTAATGCTAAATAGATAACAACATATCCAGTACAACATCATCTAGAATGTCACTATGTCAGCAGTAGCTTTACAAACATAAATGCTTTGCAAACACAAATTATCATACCAGCAAGGCAGCAAACAACTTGTAACTAAGTCAAATCATAGAAACAACTATTATTTAAGAACACTAAGGACTCATTATGTACAATAGATACAGACCTTCGGCGAGCTCCACCAGGACGGCTAGGTTCCAACTTTACCCGTTTTCCAGCAATGTCACTCTTGTTTAATGAACGAAGAGCAGATTCTGCAGCCCTCACATCATAGAACTCAATAAATCTATGGTGCCGCTTATGTGGTGTCTCTCGTATCTGCAGTCATATAACATAAATTAAGTAAATATGATGTTTAGCTTAATTTAATAAAGTTTTTTTAGAAGATATATGAGTTGTAAGCATATTAGTATGAAATGATTGGGTGTGATAGAAAGTATCACTTTTACCTCCCTAACTTCACCAAATGCACCAAATATTCGAAGGAGTTCCTCATTTGAAACAGCTGGTTCCAAATTAAAGATCACAAGGGTTCCTTGGTTCATATCCTTATCTGATGGGTTTTCCTGTGAAGACAAATCAAACAAACCAACATATGATGATAATGGGAAGTGGATAAATTAAAATAGCTGGCAGAAGATGGACCTTAGGGATCGAATAGTGAATGTCAAGTTTCCTCCTCCTTAGAGGTTTATTTTGCAATGTATTCTTTGCATTCCTTGCATGACGGATATCATAGTATGATATCATCACAAATCCCCTGTGTTTCGTTGCAGTGTACATAGACCGAATATCCCCAAATGGCTGAAAAGAAGTATGTTTAGCAAAGCACAATAATCTGAAGGAAATGAAGAGAGGAAGATTTACTAAACATGGGAAATTGCAAATTTAATCGAGATAGATGATAGGTTGATAACAAGTAATGAGAAACTGGTTCGTTTATAATCACAAAAGGTGAATTGAGAACAGAAGAAGAGCCCTAATACTTTGCTAATTCCTATTCGGTTAGACCCATAGTTATTTAGGTGATAAGGCAACACTAGGTGCCCGATTACCTTTTTAACTTTTAAGAGGTAAGCCATAAGACAAGGTGATGCCTTAAAAAATTATAGTGCAAATACTAAACCCTAAGGCTTCAATGCAACTTGTGCCCTCTAGTCCATGTTGAACTAGCGTCCAAGCTTCCCTCCTAGTGAAACAGCTCATCCTCAAGTTGTAATATAGGGTGACAAATGACAAACTCCTCCAAAGAGGTGAACAAAATCTGTTGGACCCTCATTTTCATAGTTCAGAAGAGTAGGCATAACTAAGCAGTAGAAGAAATTGTGTTGGGCTGTTGGCTCAGATACCAAATTGCCTTAGTTCATGATAGTTGAACACTATAGAAGAGGGCCAATTGGAGGGAAGGAAACTTGGTGAAATATGAAGCTATACAGTATGTTAATTTACTAGATTTCAAGAATATTCTACCTAACAAATGCATATCTAGTCAAAGTAATGCAGAAGAGCAAGCAATAACAGAATCAAACATCCATGAAATTAAGTATATACCTCAAACAATGAACGCAATTCTGAGTCTTCAACATTACTATTAATGTTGCGAACAAACAATGTCCTGGATGGGTGCTCTCCATATGGATGCTCACCAGTAACTGTTCCAGCACCATTCTGGACATTGTATTGACTAGTATTACTTCCAGTACCATTGATGAGACTAGCCTTTGCTGTACCAAAGGTGATGCTTTCCAGAGGATCAACGTCCAACTCCATACCCCCACTATTATGGAAAACATCATACTCTTCTGATTCCTCAACTTGAGTTCTCAGTTTAACATGGTCAAAATCATTAATTACTCCAGCCAGGAGCTCATCTTCATCATCTGGTAATAGATTTCCAATCAAATGATGTGCAACTTCATCCATAGGTTCTGTATCTCTAGTATTAATGCATGGCTGCTTCATGATGGGAAACATATCATCCTTTTGTTCAGCATGGTACTCCCTTTCTTTACCAGGCACTGCATGACGCACCTTGACGTGAGTTCATGTATAAAAATTGATCACAGGTTAACAGAAAATAAAATGTGTGTACATTTTCCAAATTGAAGAACAGATGGCAATGAGCTGGAGAACAAGACAGCATCACTCGATCCGTTGACTGTACTTGGACCTCCCCATGCCCATATGTTTCTTGTCTGATGAGTATTTTTGGATGGAAATGGAATGCATGCGGGTTCTGTAGAACAGCATAAATATGATTGGATTAGAGTCTACAAAATGTCATCAACATTAGTGGTATTATAGTAACCTGACAGTTTTGGATGATCCTCAGGTTGCTCCATTGCATCAAGACTGAAAGAAAAATATCAAAATTAATGTTAATGCTGATGTCCAACAATTCATGGTATATAAGAAATAAGCAAGTTTCTTATTCCTAATGGCACCCTCAAAAGAATAACTCCTACAAATTACTAAGAAGAGACATTGTCCTGATAAGTGATAAGCAAAGACTGACCCAAGTACCCAACAGTAATATGGTAAGAAAAGAAAAGGAAGTACATAGACTTTCTCAGGCTTTTTTATCCAAACCTTTTACTATTGAACTACCTCCTGTCATTAATACTAGAGTATATATGACGTTGTTAACACTAATTTTAGTATTAAAAACGTGATATATTAATAACATGAGGGGTTGCTATTATGGAACAACGGGGCTGCAACCGCCCTAGTATTACTGCTACAAATGATATCAATACTACTACCAATGACATCAATAGAGTTCAAATAAGGGAAACCTAACTTCACGTACGTGCAAACCGTTTTCGAATTTGTTCCCCCAAAAAAGTATTTGCACATGGAACAAACAAATTTCCCTCAAGAGAATTCATTACAGGCCTATCGCAGCATCATTACCGACCTACCATTAATCATCCCATTCAAAACAAACCAAAATTTTACGTATACCCTAGACACGTACCAACGAAATAATTATCAATACTCGCAAATCCAAGCACACAATCACAGCAAATAAGAGAACAAACAAATTAGGGGGGAAAGTGGCACCAATCCATACTAGAGCTTACCAACAGAAAGCAGACAATCTAAGACCGGATTAATCCCCACTCCATTCCAGTAGGGGGGCCGCCTATGGTTTCTGCGCCCAGAAGAACCAGTCGGGCCTCGGGAGGCGACCTGGGCGCGCGTCCCGCAATGGCGTCGTGCTGACTGCCTCCTCAACACAACCCAACGTCCCAACCCAACCCAACCCAAGACCTAACTCCTCGGCAGCCTGCCTCGTCTCGCGCCGGCGCGGGCGGGGGCGGGGGCGGCAAGCGAGAGGCCGCGGGAGGGGGAGGGGGAGGAGCAGACGAGAGAGAGAAGGGAGGGGGAGAGCGATGAAAGCGAGAGGAGGGGAGAGGGGAGAGAGGGATGCAGAAGGCAGGGGAGGGAGATGAGAAGGGGGAGTCGAGTCGAGGGGTATTCCACCAACCAACCGGATCTTCTGTCGCAGGCTTTTTCTAGCGGCGGCAGAGGGCGGCACATTAGTCTTATTTAGAAAGATTTAATGATTTGATATATCTAAATCTGAACGGAATTAATGGTTTGATATATCTAAATCTGAACGGAATTAATGGTTTGATATATCTAGAAAGATTTAATGATTTGATATTTAAAATAAGTGTTTTGGTTTTTTATATTCTTATATACAACTATAGAATTAAGTTGTCTTGTGTTAATATAATAAAAAACACTTGTTTTGAGTCTCAAGTCATTAAATATTTTGTATTCTTTCGGAAACACAAATGTTTGATGCAAAGCGCTACATTGGTTTACTAAGCATAAAATAAAATAAAAATATTGTTACTTCGACGGTAGATAATGATAGCTTCATATGTTTTAATTGTAAGCATGTGTTTTATTGAGGTTTTCATTGTTAACATACTCCCTCTTTCCTCTGGTGTAAAATAATAGTCGTTTTGGTTTTTATTGAGAGTGTACAAATATTAGTCATTCCGTCAATCGAAGCATTGCTATCAAATGAGATGTGGCCGGAGTTGAACTTGGGTGGCACCACTAAAATCTAGGCTCCATAACTAATTGAGACAACTCTTATAACTTTATTTAATATCACCTTGGTATGTGTAATTTTGTCTAAACGACTAATATTTATACACCGGAGGGAGTATGTTTCAAGGGTGAGATAGATGCTAAGGATTCGTGTGGTCAATCTGACGATACATGTTGACTAGTGAAAATGCATTTGCTCAAACACTCCCCTCCTTCGACCATTAATATATATAGGATGTTTTATAATGATTAAGTATAGAGTTTGAATTATATATTTTGCTCATCAATTATAATGTGGATAGGCTCGTAATGGTATAGATATATTGCAATCAAATTGCAGGGGATTGTAGATTTTTAATAATCATCATTAGTCGGAGAGAAATAAGTAATACCCCTGTGCATTAAAACTTACTAATAATAAAGGAAGAAATAATTACTAGTAAATGTAATCTAATGTGTACATAAGATTTGTGATGATAAAAATGAATTTTGGGAATCAAGCATATTTATATATAGATACATATCTTGTCACCGAATTAATATTACATGGCAAATCTTATTGCTCTAAACATGGTTTCTTGGTGATGAACCGTCCTTGCTCGGCTATTCGCAACGTCATCCCTTATACTCTGCTCTACAACAAGCCATCTGATTATTCTCACCTTCGTGTGTTTTGGATGTCTTTGCTACCCCAATTTGACAACCACGACTCGACACAAGGTTACTCCTCGTTTGATTACTTGTGTTTTTCTAGGATACCCCTCTTCTCATAAGGGGTATCGTTGTCTCGATATGTCGACACAACATATCATTTATTTCGCGCCATGTTATTTTTGACAAGACTTGCTTTCCCTTCATGCTTCACTCTTCTGGGTCCTCACAGAGTGACCTAGATTTCTTGCTTCCATGTACTGTACTGACACGTGTTCCTGTGTTACCTCTTGCTGATGCATGACCACAGCCTTTCTTCCGTGGTCCTGGAGGAGCCTTAGGATGACCCCATGATCTTCTTTTCGCGGGCCTATGGTGGTTACCCCCGGCTCGACCAGCAATTGCTTGGGCCCTAGACTTCCACCTAACGTACAGTCGGTGTCCCCGGGCTGTAGACCTTGCATCGCTTGTGCCACCCGCTGTAGTGGCGATTACACTAGCCTTTGCACCAGCCACTTGCATGGTCACTCGGTCATAGACTGGGTCTCTTCATCTGATTCAGTGCTATGACTTCTCTGCCACCCACTCTATTGTCTCGTCGATCCCAACGAAATATCGGAGTGTGCTGGTTGACCCTTTGTGGAGGGTGGCCATGTATGACGAGTTCAAGGCGCTCATTGACAACGAGACATGGCGCCTTGTCCCTCGTCCTCCTGGTGTAAATATTTGTGACGGGCAAGTGGATTTTTAAACACAAATTCCACTCTGATGGTTCCCTTGCCCGCCACAAGGCATGTTGGGTGGTTCGTGGATTCTTCCAATGCCATAGGGTCGACTACGATGAGACATTCAGCCCCGTTGTCAAGACGGACGCGATCCGTGTTGTTCTCAGCCTTGCTGCTTCATGCTCTTGGGTGATCCACCAGCTTGATGTGAAGAATGTCTTTCTTCACGGTCATTTGGTGGAGACGGTGTACTGCCAGCAACCTCAGGCTTCATCGACCCGGCTCATCCTGACGATGTATGTCTTTTGCAGCGCTCTCTATATGGACTCAAGTAGGCCCCTCAAGCTTGGTACCAACGGTTTGCCACCTATCTTCGGCAACTCAGCATTTTCGCCTCCGTCTCCGACATGTCTCTCTTTATACTTAAAGAGGGAGACACTGCAACGTATCTACTCCTGTACGTCAATGACATCATCCTTATGGCATCTTCAATGGCTCTTCTATAGCGTATCATGAGTCGTCTTCACTCTGAGTTTGCCATGACGGTCCTCGACGACTTGCATCACTTCATCGACATCTCCATCACGCGCTCTCCAACGGGCTTGTTTCTTTTCTAGCACCAGTATGCTATGGATCTTCTCCAGCGGGTGGGTGTGTCCAAGTGTCACTCCACTTCCACACTAGTCGACAATTAGGCCAAGCTCTCTGCCACTGATAGAGCTCCAATCGCCGACCCTTCACATTACCACAGTCTTATCAGTGCGTTACGGTACCTAACACTCACCTGTCCAAAGATTGCCTACGCCGTCTAGCAAGTGTGTCTCTTCATGCATGTTCCTTGCGAGCCTCATCTCGCCTTGACCAAGCACATCATGCGCTACGTGAAGGGCACTTTGTCCAGTAGACTTCACCTCACCTTTGGGCTAGTTGATTCTCTCACCGCCTACTCCGACACTGATTGGATAGGTTGTCTAGACTCCAAGCACTCTACATCTGGTTACTACGTCTTCCTTGGTGATAATCTGGTTTCTTGGTCATCTAAGCGCTAGATGACAATGTCTTGCTCTAGTGATGCGGCTGAGTACCGTACAGTTGCTCGTGTCGTGGCCGAGTGTTGTTGGCTTCGTCAGCTTCTCCAGTAGCTTTAGTTTCCACTTACTTTTGTGATTGTCGTGTGCTATGAAATGTTAGCATCGTCTATATGATAGCTAACCCTATCCATCATTGTCGCACGAAGCACATCGAGATCGACATCCACTTCATGTGCGACAGAGTTGCCTTGGGGCAAGTCCAGGTTTTCCATGTCTCGTCGACACATCAGTTTGCAGACATTATGACCAAAAGCTTACCTATACGGTTATTTACTAATTTTAGGTCTAGTCTTTGCGTCCGTGATCCTCCCACTGTGAATGCGGGCGGGTATTAGACAATTATAGTTGTAGTTATCTCTTTGTGTTCCAAACAACATTATATATATATATATATAAGAGGTAACCCCTTAGTGGGTGTGGTGTTTTTCCCTTCCTACATAGAAATATATCCTATAACTTTAAAGGAATAAAGGCAGAGGGACACATCAACATGAGTCTGGTGCTATAGTGTTGTGCAGCAGTTTACTGCACCGCTACTGTAGCGACAACTAGAAAACATTAATTAAATATACTACTTTACTATTTATAGGGTGTTATAATCTCATCAATTAGTTGATAATCAAATAGCTATAAATATTCCAAAATCATATTAATATGTTGTTCTTACTTTGTCGTGTAAATCCCTCGGTGTGATGAGTATATCATTACCATCACCCATTCTCACAACAAATCAAGAACTCTTCGGTTTTAGCTTCACCTATCTCTATATGTACGATGTTTTTTAATATTGTATTTTTTTACTAAGCTAATTAGACAAAAATACCCACATATCCACGTTAACATGTTTATGCGTAAAATATGTAAGCTACAATCTTACACAAATTGACAAGTTCTCGATATGTTCATGTACTACCATATACACGTGGATTAGGCGCGGAAGATTAACACGTAATTTAATCCACTCTATTAAAGAGAGTGAAGAATAGCCGCGTTCATAAAGAAAAATAATAATCCCAGCCTAGCTAGTTACGAGAGACAATTAATGTTCTCAAATCCGTCGCATCTCTCTTCCATTCGGCCGCAGACAATCCGAGGAGGCAGGCAACCTCACTGCCCTGAATTTGCCGTATTTGAGTCGAACAAATTGCGTCCGTTGACATTGCTCGCCCTGTCGTCAGGATCAAGTGCTAATCGTTTTGGGTTTATTTGGTAGAGTTTTGACTTTTAAAATTTACATTGAAATCGAAGTGAATTACTTGAAGTTGATTAGATCATGTTTTTAGTTTATTTTTCTAAAATGCTTTTAGCGGAATTCACTGCTTAAAAAAAGTATTTGGCTTAACTCCAGCTTCACATGATGAAGAAGCCAGAACTGAAGCGCTGACAGCAAACGCACACTTCTATAGCGTGTAGCTCGATAACTAGATTTGTTTCGGTGAATTTAATTTAGTCTGAATAGTTGGTAACCGGTAAGCAAAAGAATTTCAAAAGGTTAACGTTTTATAGTTTATTTTCATATTACGTGAGTGTTAACTCGACGTTAGAATTAGATGATAAGTATCAATCTATCTAGAAACCCATTCTATGTGTTTTATAATCTATATAGTTTAGAGAAGTTTCGGACAAAAACTCCAAAGTCGAAACAAGCCCTTACGCTAAGAGGTTCGATTGGGTGAAGGATCCGTCTCAAACAATCAATCAATGGTTCGATGACAGCGACGTTGAGTCCTCGATCGCCACCTGCACTTGCGTCTCGTCCAATTCTTTTCTGTTTAATTAGCCCTCTTGATTAACTAGCTAGCTTAGCTCAAAACCTTCGTTGATGTTTTCGCGTCAACGAACTCTCCCAGCAGGATTAGATCCGGCTTAGCACTAGTGAGGCGATACGTGTCGCGTGTAGGAGACAGCCAGCTATTAATTAGCTCGGTTTAATCCCCTGCCCGTTTTGGCAAACGCCAGGTAGTAGTGGTGTAGTACCGCACCGGTGGTCGTAGTGGCAGTACAGCCAATTGTACTACTGATAATTAAGGCGTTTCCAAATCGGGCAAACATGGAATCCTGTATGGAATCTCTCTCGGTGACCAGTAGATTCTCGCGAGCATGCGCGTGATGTGCCGGTAATGAGATTCATTTCTGTTTTTTTTTTCTCTATTTTTGTTATGGAGTATCTCTCATGTTCTGCAGAAGTCATTTTAGTCTTTTCCAAATTTATTGATTTGCGTATACAAATCAGGTCTAAAATTAAAATATAAGTAGTGCAAATGTTTCGAAGAAATCCATAAATGTTTTATATGATCAGGTTTATAAAGAACAACGAGTGTGTCAGTAAGAACAAAAAAAAAGTAACACCAACTTTCTAACTAAATTTTACAAGTTATTATGTATTTAAGCCCTTGTTTAGAAATCAGCTAATCAACTGAATAGACAATATTGGTAATCAAGGATGAAGTTCTATATGGAGATTATTGTGACAGGATCATGGTCCATTTGGCTTCACAGAAACAACTGCACTTTTCGCCAAGAAAATCCATCGATAAGCAATTGGTTAAATACATTTATTTCTTCTCTTACGACTCAAAGTCAGAGATGTAAATCTTCTGTAAGAGAGTTGATTCTAGATTGGATAGCTAATTTGTAAGTTAGAGTTTCCGTTGGCTTTGCTTACGAGCGAAACACGAAACGTAACCTTAATTGTAATCTGTGATCAGGTGGGCTACCACTTTTTAATATATAACCGAGGTAGGAGCCTCTCCTACTGGTTATCCTAAAAAAATTGGTAATCAAAATATACAAATCTTAATTAAATAAATGGTATCATATGTTACATATATAGGTGACTTATGATCTCTTATCTCTATTTTAAAAGAACTCGAGCATGTCACCATTACAACTTTTTCTCACAGCAAATTAATTAAATTCTTCGGTTTCAGATTCACTTATCTCTATTTGCATCGTATTCTTTTAATATTATAAAATTTTTTCCGTTGTAACGCGGATACTTAGCTGGTCCGTCAAATATTTAGTCATTTGTGGATCAATTTTACTTCTTTTGTGGCCTTTAAAAATTAGCAGCAAACATTTGTTTGCACAAACCAAATGGCAGGAGATCAGTCATTACTCGTCAGGTCAGTTCATATATTACTTCAAATTGACATCGATATCATTGAAAGGGACACATAATGTTGCATCATATTAATAGAATCAATCTTCTACTTATGCTGAAATATTTTTTAAAACATATAAATAAACATGACACGACAGTTGGGTTTAGTCTATATAAGTTATTGATATTGAGAAAACATAATTTAAAAGGTAAAACAACTCTCAAAGACTAATCTTTTAAGTTGAGTAGTTCCGAAAGAAGAGAAGTTATGGCTCTAGTTGAGCTTTTATGTGAGCGGGTCAAGTCTGACTTAAGTAAGAGTCTGTTTGTTTCAACTTCTAGTAGTTAGAGATTCTCAGTAGTTAGTTAGTCAAAGAAACTTATGTTTTCTATTTTTTGGATTCTAGTTCATTTATAAATTCTGCAACTACCGATTCTCACCATTTGAGTCTAGATTCTAAATCGTTTATTTCCGCATCAGATTCTAGAAGTAGCTGTCAGAAACTGAAACAAACATATCCTAATAATCTTAGTGTAGCAGATCAGGCTCCCATAACTGTCTATATAACATGAAGCTAAGTGTGATGAATGTTCAGTTCCAGCATCACGAGAAACGCCACCAAAAAAGGCCTGAGGTAACCTAGTCTTAAATGCATAGACACATTGACACCATATCATTCGCATCTGCAATTCCATTTTTGTAATTATCCAAGGATGCAACCAGAGACAAGCAAAACATATATAGAGCTGAAACACCGACAAGATGTAGCCAAGCAAAATCGATTCAATTCACGGTTTCAATTAATTTCACAAGCTTAGCTGAAACCAACACCAGGAAACTGAGCAAAAATCAAGCCAACACTATATACAGTACTGCAAGTATGCAAGCACATTAAAGACAGTGCAACAAGTAGAAGCTCCGAAATTAATTTCATAAGTTTAATTTGAGAGGAGGCAGCAACACGATGATGATTGGTTGCGTCCAAATTAATGGTAGGTTTATATCTCCGGATTTATTGATGCATTCACTTGGTGAGTACGTCGTCCGTTCCGAGCTCGATCTCAGTGGTAGCCGAGTGGCGCCGCCACCTCGCGCAGGGCGTGGCCCTGGTAGTGTATGTCCTGCACAAGCACAGCCATGGCGGAATGGGAGATCGTTAGACGTCAGGTTGAGGTTGGGTAGCAGCTCGCCGGCGTGGAGCTAGCGGCAAGGGAGGGGTACTGAGGTAGAGAAGCGATGCTGCGTACGGAGGCGTAGTGGTTGACGTCGCGGTGGTGGGCCTCGTCGGCGCGGACGACCAAGACGACGTCCCTGAGCGTGGCGTCGGCGGGGAGGCGCCAGTAGTCGATGGCGATGGCGGGGGCGGGCACGTTGTCGATCTTGCCGTTGTCGAGGTCGCGGAGGAACTCGGTGTAGGAGTGGACGGCCTCCTCCTCGAGGTACCCCACGATGCGGTGCGCGAACCGCGGCGAGAGGAGGTAGGCGGCGAGGTAGGCGTTGAAGAAGGCGCCCTGCACGGTCACCACCAGGGCGCGCTCGTACCACCGCGGCTGCGACACCTCCATGAACGTCATCAGGTGCATCCGCTCGTTCTCGGCCTCCTCCAGCAGTGCCCGGATCCACCCGCCGCTCTGCTCGAAGCGCCGGAGCGAGCGGAGGTGCAGCACCGCGCCGGCCACCATCCCCGGCACCGCCGCCACCGTCTCCAGCATCATCGCCCGGCACCCGTACCTCCTCTGCATATACATACATATACACCATGAATACGCAAATCAACCATCACATTCATTGCTAATACAGATCGAGCCATCAACTCGACACGAACCGATCGATTCGTCACAACTTGCATGCAAATAAAATCTTAAGAGGAATTAATCGTTACATTTGGAATACCAAAGGTCATGGCATGAGCAGGCGAGCAGCTAGCTCGGAAGAACCGGGAAAAACAGAGTACACAAAAGTAATTTAGTTTTTGTATTAGGCTATTCACAACAGGATTTTATAGTATTAATTATCATGACATGATGATAACTCGTTTTCAAGATGAATGAAACGAGATGAAATGCTCACCGTGAGCCAAATCGTTTCATCAGAGAGAGAGAGTATTTCATGAGAGTTAGTTACATTTAATTACACTGGTTAGCCTAAGAAATAGTAAAATGAAATTCTCCACTGATATAGAATATTTTATTACCGATCTTCCTAATTTCATCGAACTTATAAAATAACTTCAAGGATGGATATGTTTCTTTAAATTTCTATCATCTGCCACTACTTCTAGAATCTAAATTTAAAACAAAAAATGAATTAAAATCTTAAAGCTTAGAAATATCAGCTTATTAAAATTCTTATAAACTACATAATCAGACTAAACTATCTATATATTTAGACTTGTTATGTACTAAAAATCTATGTCTAAAACAAACATATCTAAGCATCTGTAGATGACTTTCACACGTGTTACATATACGCAATTGTTGCATATGCTAAAAATGGTGTGATTTGTATGAAGTTGTTTTACATCTCCACGGTACAATACAGAAATTATAAACCCTAACCGGTGAGAAATTGGAGGATTTTTAAAGGAATTGAATTCTTATGTTTTTTTTTTGTCTTCCAAAGTAGCTGAAATGGGGAAATGAGAGGAGGTTACCTGAAAGAAGAGGTCAACGGGCCAGCGCAGCGTCTTGACTGTCCACCTGGCAACCCTGTCACCCATCGTCACCGGGTCGTGGTGCTTCGTCAGATCGACGGACACGTCAGCGTCGTACGTGTCCCACGGCTGCGCCCGACCACACGTGTCGCCACACAGTGAGTTAGGGCTAATCTACCCAGGTTAATAATAACCACGGTCATTAACGAAGGTAATTAAAGTGCGTGCGTACCCGGAAGCAGGACCACTTCCACACGGTGCCGTCCTCCTTGACGAGCCTCGTCGGCGCCACGCCCCAGTAGCTCGCCACCGCCTCCTCCTTCTTCTTCTCCGTCGCTTCCGCGGGCGCCGCCGCCGTCGTCACGCCCGCGCCGCCCGAAGACGCCGCCGCCGCGGTGCCGGCGAAGCGGCAGGGCACGCCGCCCGCCCACAGCGACGCCGCCGCGGCCGGCGGCGGCGGCAGCTCCCTCCTCAGCAGGCCGGCTACAGCCGCCGCCGCTGGCGAGCGGCCACCAGCTGCCACCGACGCCGTCGAGAAGAGCCGGCTCGCCACCGGCCCCGCGGCGCGCCGCGCCGACTGCACCAGCGCCATCAATCAACCAACCACCTGCAAGCAAGCTAGCTAGCTTGCTAGGATCAGAGCAACCTGACCCAAAATCTCTTCGTCCAAGACTCGCTCGGCCAAGCTCGGCGGAGCAGCTGGATTAGTGCGCGCGCTGTCACTTTCGAGGAAGATCCAGCTCGCTCTTTGATTTTTTTAGCTGCTATGCATGTGTGGATCGAGAGGGGATGTTGCATTTTATACAAGAGATCGGAGGCGACTCTTTTGCCCCATGTTGCTGACGTCAGCGATGACAATTGTAGCACAACGTCCGTGACAAGACTGAAAGATTCACGGGGAGTTTGTGCAGTAGATTATAGTTTATTAATTGTGAACTAATTGTAAAAATAATTATAAAATAGGAGGATTATTCGTGAGACGAATTTATTAAGCCTAATTAATCTATAATTAATAAATATTTATTATAGCATCACATTATCAAATCACGGTTTAATTAGGCTTATTACATTCGTCTCGCGAATAATCCACTGATTATGAATGAATTTTATAAACAGGCTATATTTAATACTAAAAAATAATATTTAAACATTTAATGTGGTAGGGATAAAATTTAATCCACGTAACCAAACACCCCTTAGTGAGTTTGGAAGAGTTTTAGGTCCGATCTATATAATTTTTTAAGTGATATCTTATCTTATCATGTCACCGATAATCTTTTTACCGCCGAGTGATACGATAATGTAACGTAGTTGCGACTTGTGTATTGGATCCGTACATTACACTTTACACTTTACAGGTAGGATTCGCATGCCCTCTTGTTTAATTTATATTTTAAGCCATCTATTTTGAAATGATCTAAGTTTTTAGATTTGTACACATGTAATAAGCCAATAAGGGGATATTAGTAAAAATAATATAATATATTTCTCGAAGTTGGTTAGTATGAACCCAGGGGTGATTTAGTAGATTAACGAGTAATAAAGTGTAAGATAATACAATACTTTAGTTTTAAAAGTATATATATGTTGCTATATCTAGGAGAATAAACTCTAAAATACGCTATATTTTTAGACAGAAGGGATACGTTATTAGTCTTAATTTTACTGCAGACAAGTACTACTATAATTTTTTATGTTTATACAAATATTTGTATTATAATAAAAATACAAATGAAAGAAAAGATTATCATCTGTCATTAGTGCTTCACTAAACTATATTACGTTCAAAAATTATCTACGTTAAGATTATATGACCTGTCGTTTTTCAGAAATCACACAGGGGTGAGGTGCCGTTGATACGTAACGGTGGAACTGATCGTGAGAGGCGATAAATGATCGTGGTAAAATCACACGGGGTTGGCTTTTGGTCCAACTTGTTAAGGGAAACATTCCTTTAAAAGGAAACATGAATACGCTCAAATTTTACGCCGACCAGGGGCGAAGTGTTAGAAATATGTGCAATATTTTAATTCCAATTTTTATTTGGAGGAAAAACTCATAGATGAACAATGATGCATAAACAAATACTACCAGGTATTTGATGTACTTCAAAAAACACATGCCGTCAATAAACATATGAACTACTTACTTGATCAACGAAGTAGTAGAAGACAACACGTAGAGGAAGTAGTCGCGTCGAGGTTCACACGAGTGGTCGCGCAAAGCGCTGCCCAGAAACCTGATTGCCGCCCCGTGCAGGTGTTCTCTACGGCAATGGTTCGGAGATCCCGCTCTTCTTCCAATCCGGTGCACGCCGGAAAGAAAGTCGATGAAGTCTAAGCAGCGCAACAGACTCAAGGCAGTAGAGCAGAGAAGGAGAACGAGAGAATGGGGATCAAAAAGCGCTCATCAGATTGGACGTCTCCAATCTTTTATAGACAACCATCCATGCCAGAATAAAGTCACAGAATTATTACTAGTAACTGCCAAATTCATATCACATAAATCTGACCACAAATACTAGTAACGGAAGTTTTAAATCAGGAATTTAAAACGACCTGTAACTGAAACGTTTATTCTGGTGTTTAATGGCTATTCAAATTTCGGTTTTAATCACATTAAAACAATGCATTCAGTACAGATAATGTATACATGAAAGTCCAAAAAATGCTGAATTGACTTGGTGTTATTTTGCTACCACGCACGCTGTCACAAGTCACAAGTCACGCGGTATCTCACGCGAAAAATACGCGAATACGCGCGCGCGTGCGTGTGGATTTAGCCAAGTCCTCATGCATTTTCTCTATTTAATAAATAGAGATAACTCCACCTTATAAGTGGGTCTCCATCCCACTAAATAAGCAATATGGGACTAATCATGTACACATGCTTTGGAATTAAATAATTGGGCCACCTCATGGGCCAATTTTCAACACGAAGTCCCGTTGACAATATTGGTAAATGTATAGTTTCTCTTTATTATGTTTTTAGGGGGTGTTTGGATCTGAGGGGCTAAAGTAAAAGGGACTAAAATTTAGTTATTTTAGAGACTAAAAATTCAAACAGCGAGACTAAAAAGAGATTAAAATTTTTTAGTCCATTAGCCTTCGAGTACGAGCTAAGAGGGGCTAAAATGCCCCCTTTCCACCCATCATAAATATTTTAGCCCTATTTTAGTCTTTAGATCCAAACAAGAGTGACTAAAATTTTAGCCTATATTTTAGTCATTTTGCTTTATCCCCTTGGATCCAAACAAGTTCTTAATTTTTCCAAAAATCTTGGACTTATTTGTAGTTTATCTAGACTCAAGCATTAAACTAGCTTCATTTATTATGCCAACCATGTGGTTTCATACCTACGTTGTGCAATAGTACTACTATTTAATGCATTAGGATGAATATATGAGAAATTTAATGCAATAATAGTACTATTTCTTTTTCCTTGGTCTTGATGCAAAAAGTAATAGGTTTAATATTTTTGGATGGAGGGGGTATATTACAATATACTATATAATATATATAGAAAGAGAGAAAATTGCGTATATATCACCGAAAATTATCCATTTCTTTTTTTGTCTATACATGTTCCTAAAATTTTGATGTTTCTGCGTATGCCACGTTTTATTCATTGTGTCCCTGTATGTTACTTTTAACATTAGTGAACGGTAGTTTTTTCTAAATAAAAAATGCCATTAACGTACAATACAGGGAACCGGGGATGAACAAAAATGCCATTTGCGAGTTGACGACATTTTTCCATTTAAAAATATGCAACAGCGCTATAAACGAGAACACCGAAATTTAAATGATATATATAAAACCGGTGAATTTTCAATAATATTTCGGAATAATCGATCCATCCTAAAGACATCATCTTTTTTCTATATTTTTAATTACTAAAATATTTTTATATTTGGAGTCTAAATGAGTAATATAATATAAAATCCGGTATTGCTTTGCTCCTCCGGCGTACACACAGAGAGAGAGACGTACACAAAGGCGAAAGCATGTACGGCGTAGATCTCGTTCACGCACGCGCCACGGACCAGTACGAGTAGTTGTATTGTATCACGGCTGACGTCGGCGATGACAATTGCCATGGAAGAGATCCGCGCGCGCAGCAGGCCGGAATATCCCAGACGATGCGACCCCAATTGTTAAATTGTTAGGCTATTCGTAATGAGATTTTTATGTGGTGTTTCATAATATTAATTACCATATCACATTAGATTTTTTTCTGACATGATATTCAATTAATGAGAAAAGAGAAGAAAATAGTGTCATCACCATGACATGGTGCTAACCGTTTCCAAGACGGATGAAACAAGATGAAACACTCATTGAGAACAAAATCGTTTCATCATAGAGAGTATTCCATAAGAGTTCGTTGTATTTAATTACACTGGTTAGCCTAGGAAATAGTGGAATGAAACTCTCCAAGAGTGCATTTCATTCAGTTATAAAACTGATGTGTCATTCTAGAAAACAGTGTTATGAAAATCACCATTGTGAATAACCTTATATTTCAAGTAGTATTAAAATCAGATCCATAAAAAGTTAACATTTGTTATTGTCGTGTGCATAACGTAGAAACTAAAAAGGTGATATTAAAGTAGACCCAGTTTATGGTGGGACCCATAAAAAAATAATCACTTTATTGCTTAGCTTCGCACCGTATACTTAGAGTGTACTTAAGGTTCATGATGTGACTCTACGATATATAAAACTAACAGTAATATTATTTTTAATATTTAAGTTAATCTTTTCATCCCCCGACCGGGCGGTATATTCGGTTCGATCTCCCTCGTGCCGCCAGACGAGAACCAGAGAGGAAACCAAACGGGATCTCGTTGACCAGGTCGCGTTCACACCGGTTGCATATACAGCCAGTTGGGAACATGGAAAAAAAAAGTTAAAAAGCTGATAATTTATCTAATCTTATTTTTATTATCATGTCACTTGATTCACGAAACTATTTAATCAGCAATATTTTATGATAGGATAGAAAAAAGGCGAAGCAATTTTAAGCAGTGTCAAATTATTACCGAAAATTGTTTTTTAAAAAACGAAAATTACGTTACAAGACAACCCAATCTGATGTTTTCCGCAAACATCCGATCTCTCGTGGTGAGAAAATGGTACGCCAGTTGGGACTGATGCATGCGTGCAAAAAAACTGACAATTTATCTTATTACTTCGACGCGTACACACGCAATTATGTGTGAAACTATTTAGGACTTGTTTGGATACATGGACTAAAGCATAAAGAAATAAAATTTAGTCGCTTTTGAGGCTAAAAATCCAAACAGCAAAGTTAAAAGGGAGCTAAAATTTTTTAACCCATTAACCCCCGAAAAGGAGCTAAAGAGGGATTAAAATGTCCCTTTTCCACCCATACCCCCACCATGCATGTATGCATGAAAAATAAGAACAATAAATTAAGGATATTTTAGTCATTATACACAACAATAAATGTTTTAACCCTTTTAGCTCTTACATCTAAACAAGGGGTGACTAAAATTTTAGCTTATTTTTTAGTTACTTTGCTTTAGCCACTTGAATCTAAACATACCCTTGATCAACAATATTTATGATAGGGTGGAAAAAGTGAAGCTATTTTCAGCCATGTCAGAATATTAAAAATTTCGTGCTGCGTAGAAGTACGTGCATGCATCGGTTGACAGTTGGGGTTCAGCGTATCTGGATCGCGTGGTTTACACAGGCTGTTCCACTGGATGAGTGTATTATACTATTATATGTGTAGATAATTGTTGACCAAAATCATTTCCTTAGCTTGTCGGTCAAGCATCACTTCATGGAACGAAGACGTAGCTTTCTCGACCGACGACCGGTGATAGGTCAACTAGGTGGGTCAAAAGGTAGAGAGCAGTAGAGCACATGCCACGCTTCGTTTGTTCTACGGGAACAGATTAAAAATTGGTGCTAGCTCAGTCAACCCAGCTCAGTATATAAGGGCATGTTCGATGTATGAGTGTTTAAATAAATATAGATAAGCATTTTATTTAAGAGATTTAAGTTTTAATACAAAGTGCTAAAGCTAGATGCTTAAACTGACTTTTTCAATTCAGAGCACCCAATGAAACTATTTTTGATTTTTTTAAAATCGGCTATACACAATTATTTTTTCAAAAAAAATATTATTTTAAAAAATTGTTGCACATATGTATGTTATTTTGGAGCTGTTGGTTTATTGGTTTACCGTTGTTTTCTCACAAGAAAATTATTTTATTACTTTGTGATGGATTTTCTTGTGAACGAAGCGGTTTCAATTGTTTTCACTGGAGCGTCATCCTGAGCATCGATGCTTTACCCCCGTCAACTCATGTGCGAAGCATCCGATTCAATAAAAAAACCAATTTTTTTTGCGCTAGCGCCTTCACAATCTGGGCGTTAGAGCTGCTCTAACTAGTGTGCATGCATGCGGCCCCTGCCACAGTGCCATGCTGGCGTGTTACAATGGTACTGTATGATCAAATCAACCATTCGGCGGACCATCGTTGAGGTCAAAACGGGCTGATATATCGGGATTTTTTTAAAAAAATAATATTTTTTATAAAAAAATTCAAATTTGTACAACCATTTGAAAAATTATGCAAAAGTAGTATGTGGTCGACACTTGAACTGGATGTCACGTCAGGTCCAGTTGGCACTTCACCGACTAGATATTACCCCCTATCAGATTCTGCCATGTCAGTTCTAGTCGGCACTTCATGGTACTTTTGCAAATTTTTCAAACGGTCGTATAGATTTTATTTTTTAAAAAAATATTTTTTTTTAAAAAAAACGATATACCAGTGACCAAAGTGCTTAATATATATTGTAGCATCGATCTTCCCTCTCCACTAGACTTCTCCACTAGACTGGAGACCGAAATGGCTGCCATGTTTTTTTTTTATTTTGTACATACAGATTCCTTATAGCATAGGGCGCATACCATCTTGTTTGTTAAAAATACTTATGTTTTGATGCTAAATCTTAAATGTAATTCTTATATTATAATAAATTAAGAATATGTGCAAATATTTTTTTAAACAGGTGTAAGTGTAAAGCATGTTACACCAGCTTTATTTGAAAGCCATAAAAAATAACGAGTTATACTGGGATACCAGGACAAGCAAGCCACAGCTAATAACCAGAACCCAAAAGTAAGGCTAAACCACAACCCAAAATAACCCAAACGAGATCCGAGGAACTACGAACAAGAACTGGAAACAATTCTACAAAATATTTTTTAAGATAAATAAACTTATATTATTTTTAAATAAAAAAATTCAATAGCTTTTCAACTTTATCCAAACTATATTTCACTTTTACCAAAATCTGACAAGTTTTGCTTCTTTCTCAGGTAATAAAATTGATAGTTTTGTAGTGAAATAAAAAACTAAGTGTTACATATTAATAATTAATAAAAAATATAGCATTATAAAAATATGAAAAATAAAATACTCGGCGTTTTTATTTTGCATGGTTTTATAATACTATATTTTTTACTAACACTTAGTTTTTTATTTCACTACAAAACTATCAATTTTATTACCCGAGAAAGAAACAAATATACCAACAATTTTATTTGAACATGTCAATTCTATTAAATATTATTAATTAATTAAAAATGTTATTGTAAAGGTATATGCGAGAGATAGTTAAGAAATATTAAATGGGTAAAACTTGTTAGATTTTGATAAAAGTGCAATATAGTTTGGATAAGGTTGAAAAACTGTTGATTTTTTATTTAATAATAATATAAGTTTATTTATCTTAAAAAATATTTGCACATATTCATAAATTATTATAATATAATAATTATATTTAATATTTAGCATCAAAACAAACTACCCAAAATAAAACCATAGGTATTTTCAACAAACAAGATGCTAAGTGACTACGAAATTGTATGTACAAAATAAAAACAAAAACATGGCAGCCTTTGAATTGCAAACTAACGGTGTTAATCGGTCGATTGTTGAGTTTTATGTTTTGCGCGTTACTAACTGAACTCGGTCTTAAGCAGTTTTAACAACGATTTTTAAAATATTTTTTTTAAAAAAAAAATTTCAAATATGTATGATTTTTATTTTGAAAAATTGTAAAAGCATGTACCGGCCGGCACTTAAAGTGCGACCGACAGGAGTCAAGTGACACCAAGTCGGTACTTCAAGTACCTACTTTTGTAATTTTTCAAAATCGCCGTATTTGATTTTTTTAAAATATTACTTTAATAAAAAATTCTTTAACAACATTGTGACAAGTAGAAATGAGTTGACCTACTAAATATGAACTACCATTTGCAAAGAAAGCTAGCTGTTAGGAAATCAAAAAGTAGATCAATCGAATTGCGGAATAAATGAAGAAAAGAGTAATGAACACATAATTTTTCACCAAAGTTTTGATCTTAGATCCTACTTCTCTGCTAAGATCCAATATTTGAGGTCGAGTGGGACATGATGATCCATAGTGAACGTTTTGGATTTACCAAGTCTTTGCAACACATTCCTTTAATGCATTATGTTCCTATCTTTATAAGTTAGTATATTGAATTATGACGTAGTTCTATTTTACCTAACTTACCAAATAAAAATTAAAAAATTTACTAATATCATACCCGATTAAAAACAACGACTAAAAAAACCGAAAATATTTATTTTTATTTTTAATTCATTTTTATCATTTCATCCACTAATTCGGTTCTTATTTTTTAAAATCATATTTATTAGAAAAAGAAAATACCAAACTAAGAAACAATTTCCCGAAATATTATAAGGAATAATTCGATTTATTCCATTACAATTTTGTGAAATAATTTGTATATTTAGACTTATGTCATTCTGAAACTGTAGCTCTCACAAAATGTAATGTCATATTTTGAAATTATCTAAAATTGTAATGATATATTTCGGAATTTTCTAAATTTGTATTGGTATAGTTCAGAGTTTTATAAGTTTATAATGATATTAATCTAAATATGTAAATTATAATGACATATTTTTAAAATCGTAAAATTATAATTGCACACGAATTAAACTTTTCCATATTGTAATTGTAAGATAGACAAAGTGCGCTTGCCTAGCGGCGCGCTGGAGTCAATCAAGCCGCCACCAACCCTATCTCCCACCACCGGAAGAGGAGCTCAACCACCGAGCTGCCCAATCCATGGCGGCGGCGGCGGCAGCAGCGGCTGGTCCTCGCCGGTCGGCTCTCTTCCTCCTCACCGTCCTCGCCTTACTGCTGGTGGCGATCCCGGCGGCCGAGGCATGGACTGGGGAGGTCCGCGGCCACGTCGTCTGCGACGTCTGCGGGGACGCCGCCATCGGCCCCGAAGACCACGTCCTCGAAGGTAGCCTTCTTACTCGACAGGCGTGCGTGCTCGCAGCTCGGCTATTAGGGCCGATTTCATGTGTGCTGTTCCCCGAGCAGATCTCGGGTTGGCGGCTCCGCCTCCTGTACTGGATCTCGCGCGTTGCTGTTTGCCTAGTGGGGGAATTTGAGACGTTCGGTAGAGCCACTGGTTGCTTTGCTTTTGGGTAGGGAAATTCGCTGATGAAGAGCGTGATTGCTGTCGTCTGTAAGGAATTCATAGTGCTTCTTAAACTTAGATTGAGTAGGGATCTAGTATTTGATCATGTGACCATGGAAATGGAGAAATAATCCTTTTGTTTTGACTTCAAATGGAATGTGCTGCTGCCTTGCTGGTGAGTGTTGCAATATTATTGGCCTTGCCCAATTAGCCTATCTGTCCTCCCAACTTGTTGGTAATACTTGGTCATACCACAGTTACCAAAATCAACCTACATAAGTCTGTTTTAACCACTGAAGAATATGAAAAAAGTCACCTAATTTATGACCCCAACCCAAATTTGACGTCAAAAATTGTGGTTCACGGACTAAAATCACCCTATCACACTACTTCTTGTTAGAAATTAGCTCTCGGGGAGGAGAGGGGGACCGAGTCCCTCTCCTCCCTGGAACTCGGTCTTAGCCCAACAGGAATCCCCTGGTCTTCAGGCGCCCTGATCGGGGGCGCCCCAACCGAATCGGTTGAGGGCCCCTGTCGCGCGGCACATAAAAAGGGGGGCTGAGCGTATGAACAAGGTTGATGTTCATACGCTAGTTCCACCCACTTGCTGGCTACCGATCTAAGCCGTGCCGAAGCGATGGGAACCTCCCTCACCTCCATTTTCGGCTCGCCGGACTTCGACGCCATAGCACCGCGCCATGGCGTCCCCTTCTTCCTCGGCAAGCAGAGGTACGCCATCCCTTAGTTCTGCTCGCTAGTCCTAGCCCTAGCGATCCTAAGCCCATTTGTAGCCATCAATGGTATCAGAGCCTAATCTAGGGCTAGGCTAGTTGGGTTTTGGGCGTCGGACTTCTGGACCGACACCAATTTTTTTTGGGTGAACTAAGGCTTGCTGTTAGATCCTCACATCACACCTTAGAACCCTAAGATTCCCCGTTAACCTTCGGTTAACACCCCTAAGTACCCAAAAATCCCCTCTGTTTCCCCTGTAAAACCCTCTAAGTCCCTGCAAACCACTAAGAAAACCCCCCCCTGTCCCTCTCAGAAATCCCGTAAGACACACAGTAAACCTTCGGGTAAGACCAAGAAAAAAAAAGAGGGGGAAGGGGAAACCGGAAAGGGGGTTAGATCCTAAAGTTAGGGTTAGGGTTTTCACCCTAACCCTAACCCTAAGTAAGAAAGGGGTTCGGGGTTTTTACCTTGGCCTTTTCGGGTCGCCGCGCAGCCAACCGCCGGAGGCCGGAGACCGCTCCACGCCGCCGCTCGCCGGAGTGCGGGAAGTGGCCGAGTGCGCGCCACCGCGGACCGCCTCGACGGAGTGCCGCTCACCCTCGGGTGAGCGCGCGCACCGGCGAGCGGGTCCGCGACGGCGTTTTCCGCCGCTCAGCTCCCCTCACCGCGCCGTCGTTCGCTCGGCCGCTGGCCCGCCGCCAGCTCCGCTCGCGCCGCCGCGCGCCGCCGTTCGCCCTCTCGCTCGGGTGGGGGGAGGAGAAAAAGTGTTTAGGGTTAGGGTTTGCACCGGCCGGGCTGGTTTTTATGCGGGCGGAAACGACGCGCGGCCGTCGGATTAGATCCGACGGCCAGCAGCAAAGGGACCAGATAAGGCCCAGGCGGGCGTCTGCTTTCGCGGCCCAGGCCCAGGTTGTGGCCTGGGTGCGCGGGAGCGCGTGGGGAGGGCTACGGGCCGGACCTAATTTGCTAGTGGGCCAGACTGTTTTCAGTTTTTGGGCTGAGATTTCAGCACAGTACGGGCCAAAATTATTTTCTTATTTTCCAGGATTTCAGAATTAGTTTCCCAATTAAGTAATAACTGGAAATTAAGATAAATCCCCAAAATTAAGAAAAGATAAGTTATCTGCAGGGAAAATTTTGTATAAGTTCGTACATACTCAGAAAATTTATTCTGAATTTTTCAGCAATTTTAAGTACTTTTATGACCTTTTCCTTATTAAATTTAGTCTAAGTACTATATTTAATTGATGGATATTATTTAGAATTTTGTTTAAGTTTAAATTCAGAATTTTATTACTGTTTTAATCAGTGTATTAATTAAGATTAAGTCTTCCGCTGTGCTTACACTTTTTAAAATTACTCAGTAATTTTGTGTTCTGAATTTTTAAAGCACTGTTAGTATTTTTTTGTGATATTTATTAAATTTAGTCCAAGGACTACATTTAATTGAAGAATATCCATTGTGAATTTTGTTTAAGTTAAATTCAGAATTCTCATTACTGTTTTAAGCAGTGTATTAATTAAAATTAAGTCTTTTGTTGTGCATGTTTAGATTAAGACTTTCATTACACTGTTTAAAATTAGTACCATGCTGTAAATTCAGAATTTTATTACTGATTAAGCAGTGTATTAATTAGTTTTAAGTCTTCCGCTGCGAATACACTGTTTTTTTTAAGATTAGTACCATGTTCATCCTATCAATTAAGTAGCATTTATTATGTCAATTAGATTTGAACCAACGAGATAATTTAATTTGGCATTACAAATGTTGTATTTTTGTTAACATAGTGATTTTATCTCCTGACCAACGTTGGTGATGAAATCACTATGGTTCAGTTGAATTGATTCTATTTCTGCCCAACGGTGATGTAGAATTAATTCGTCTTTTAAGTATTAAGTGTATCACATGTCAAATTTGACCAACGTTAAATTTTCATGTATCATATTATATCTGTTATAATATATATTTTGATAATGTTCCTTATTAGAAATTTGCTAAGTCATATCTCCCGCATTGCGTCTCTCAATGGTGAGAACTACGGTTCCCGGAGATGAGATATTAAGATAGCGATTGTGCTATAGGACATAAATCTTGCCTTAATGCTTGATTGTCTAACTAAGCGTGCGAAGCCCGTGACCTGAGAAGATGAAAGCCAAGAGGCTTTTGTCATAAGGTTACGTGACTTCGCCGATATAAGAATAAAATAAGACATATAGTACTAAAGGAAATCAGTGGAAACACAAAATGTATTATGATTAAGAGCTCCTTTATGGAGCAAATTAGGGGTTCTACCCCACGTCATGATACTGCTAAGAGTATCTGAAGATGACTTTTCTAAGGCGTATGCTAGCACGCTTATTAAGAAAAGTTTAGTAAGTTTTGCGACATGGTTTTCAAAACAGAAACCCATGAATAAGGAGCTCGAGGACGATATTATCGTCCAATTATGACGTCACACTAAGTTTTCTGATTATTTTGTGATCAACTACAACTTACAGCGAGAATGTTGGAGTTTGTAGATGCTGATTTCAAACTATGTATAAGGATTAAGAAAGCACACAATGATTTAGGTCATAATGTGCAACACGAATAAAGGGGAAGAAGCATTATAAGACTTGTTCTAATGATGCTAAGGACTCCTTATAAGCTCACATAAAGGAACATGATGTCCTGAAGGGCATGTACAGACATGTAAGGAGGAACGTCACATGAAAGAATATGTGGAGTTCCCAAAATGGATGAACAAGATGGTAATAGATGAATTTTTCGCACTTAGAAATAAAGTCTTTAGTCTTGCTTTTGAGCATGACAAACTTTATTTATTTTCTTAAGATGATTTTATCATCTGAGAATAATGATAAGAGCAAAAGAATTGATGACGTATTTTCGAAATTATGGCACTATCTAATGGGCCATATTTCGAGGGGGAGGATTGAACGTTGAGTCAATTCTTCCGCTTTAGTTTCTTTAGACTAAGTTTCATGCATATGTTGTATTAAGATAAATACGTCAAATAAATTAAGAAATACGCGAAATTAAGTTTAATGATTGTAGTAATTTTATCTCCTGACCAACGTTGGTGATAATGTTATTATATTTAAGCTCAATTGATTCTAATTCTGCCCAACGGTGATTTAAAATTAATTGATTAACATTTATCCAATCTAAGAGCGATCAGATCATAGCGATCAGATCATCAGTTGCTTTGGATAAATTTAAGATGTTTTTAAGGCTGATTCTTATATCAGCATGATCTAAAGTTTAAAAGAGTAAGATCTGACAGTGGCTATAGTAAGTAGTATGGTAAGTTATTCCACTCTACCGATTAATTTGTGGATGGAGGCATTCAAACCATCATTCATAATTTTAATTGGATCCTTAATAAGTCTGTGCCTAAAAGCACCATAAGAATTATGGACAAGACGATAACCATTTTTTCTAAATTATTTTAGATTAAGGGTATGTCGTCCTGCTAAGGCTATATTTTAACCCAAATATTAATAAGTTAAATTCCTAAGACAATAAGGTGTCAATTTTATTGACTGCAAAGATAAGTCTAAGTGATCTCGTTTTGTAATGTCCTAACAGACATGTTAAGTTTGAAGAGACGAGACATGCAATTTTGAAGATGCTTTAATCAGGGGGAGCACAGTACTTAGAGAAATTAATCTTGAAGAGAAGTGGGTTAGTGAATCCACTCCTATGATTCAAGAGCAATTTTCATGTACCTGTGGTAGTGTCTTTTGTCCAACTCTTGAGTTTGGACCTTCATTAGCGATATCTATTGTACATGAGGCTCCTGTTATTCAGGAATCTGCATTTCTAGATGATGCTAATGAAGAAGTAAAGGAACAACTCTCTAACTTAGGAAATAATGTGCCAACTCAGATAAGAAGCAGATTAAATGAGACATTTTTGTATGTCTTATTTAAGGATTCTTTAAGAATCATTAAGGCATATTATAACTTAGAACTGCATCAGATTGATTTAAAGACGACATTTTCAATAAGTTTTAAGTGAGAATGTCTATATGACACAACTAAGTGTTTTGTCATAGAATGGAAAGATAATTTTATGATACCATTTTATCTAAGTCCAATGGACTTAAATAAGTTTTAAGTAAGGGTATCTGAAATTTAATTAGACTATTAGAAAATTTTGGGTTTAAGAATAATGAAGAGGACAATTCTGTTTGTCTAAGTTTAAGAATGGGGAATTTATTTTCCCAGTTTAGCATGTGGATGACATTCTGTTTGCAAGTGGTAATGTCCATCTAATATTAGAAACTAAGAATTATTGTCCTCTCATTTGATATTAAGTATCTTGGAGAAATTTTCCTATATGTTAGGATTAGAGATTCTCTAAGATATCATTAAAGGGGTATTAAGATTATTGCATATTGCATACTAGAAGATAGACTGATAAAGTATATAGTATGCACGCATATAAGCTATCGCCTGATCCGATGGTCAAGGGTGATAAGTTGGGAACCTTTAGTATCCCAGGAACCAATATGAGATCGATCAAATTAGATTGGTTCCATATGCTTCTGCTGTCGGAAGCCAATGTATGCTCAATTATGTACTCGCCCTGACTAAGTTTATACCGCCGGAATACTTGGCAGATATCAGAAAAAACCAGAAATAGATCGCTGGATTAAATTAAGAAAGCCTTGAGATTTATATAAGGCACAACGACCTCATGCTAATGTATGAAAGATTAAATAACCTAGCGATTGCGGGTTATTCAAATCAAGACCTTGCGAGATGAGTGAATGCTAAGTAGTCCACATTAAGTTGTGTATTCACACTCGCAAAGGGAGATGTGTCGTGGAAAAGCTCCAAACAAACTGTGACGACATCTTCCACGATGTATGCCGATTTTGTGGTATGTTATGAGGTCGCCGGACAGGCACTATGTTTTTAAGAAATTTATTCCGGTTTTTTAAGAGTGGTCGACAGCATTTTAAAACCACTTAAGTTATACTGTGACAATGAGTCAACAGTATATTTCTCCTAAAACAAGAAGAAGTGTGTTGCTGCCAAACACATCTAAGTTAAGTGTTATATTGTTGAGGAGAGAATCCAAGATCAAATGATAAGTAGAGCATATAAGTACCAAGCGAACGCTTGCGGATCCGCTCACAAAAGTTTTACCTCCCAATGTGTTCAGAGAACACTTAGTCGACATGGGTTTAAGGTAAAACTATGATCTATGGATTTATAAGGGCCCAAAATAAGTTGAGAAACTGTTTCAAAGTGGAAATGTGCATTGTAGTTGTTGAGTCATATAGTACGTAACTGACTATTGTGATGCAGCATGCTCTATGCATTGATCCGTGATGGAATAGATGTAATGTTAAGTTAAGTTAAGAACTAAGTCGAGATCTAGGGGGAGAATGTTAGAAATTAGCTCTCGGGGAGGAGAGGGGGACCGAGTCCCTCTCCTCCCTGGAACTCGGTCTTAGCCCAACAGGAATCCCCTGGTCTTCAGGCGCCCTGATCGGGGGCGCCCCAACCGAATCGGTTGAGGGCCCCTGTCGCGCGGCACATAAAAAGGGGGGCTGAGCGTATGAACAAGGTTGATGTTCATACGCTAGTTCCACCCACTTGCTGGCTACCGATCTAAGCCGTGCCGAAGCGATGGGAACCTCCCTCACCTCCATTTTCGGCTCGCCGGACTTCGACGCCATAGCACCGCGCCATGGCGTCCCCTTCTTCCTCGGCAAGCAGAGGTACGTCATCCCTTAGTTCTGCTCGCTAGTCCTAGCCCTAGCGATCCTAAGCCCATTTGTAGCCATCACTTCTGTGTGCTGGATGGCTGGAGAAGGATGACAAGTGGTGTCTGGTGGTCTTGGACTCCAGTAAGTAGAAGACGGTGCCAGAGATGAGGAGTGTGAGGAAGGAGCCTGCCTTGCGGAGCACATAGAGGATGCCACCGTCATTGAGCTTAGAGGCAAGCAATGGTCGATGTGAGCAGCAGGGAGTCCAGGATGAGGTGGGCATCAGTGACGGCCTCACGGCCATGGGGTATGTTGATGGCGTGTGTGGGGTGGCATGCTGTGCTGCGTAGGTGGAGTGGGAGCGGTGGCAGTCGTTGAGGCCTCGAGGGTGTGGGCATTGGAGGCGCATTATGAATTATGCACACGATTTTTTTTCCTTTCATCTGTAGGCTAGTGGAAGTTGCGAGAAGATGAAGTCATGAACTGCTAGAATACCTTATTATTGTGAAAGGTAAACTCTGTCCTAATAGCGCTGTCACAATATCGTGCTACAATATGTTGTCCATAGCAGTGGTTAGTGGAACACTTTGAACACAACATGACATGGCACACAAGTAGTAAAAATCCGTCCCGTTCAACTCCACAGTGCAAGAACATCCATTACAGCAAACAGAATTCTAATGAGTTTGTGAAACCAAAGTGATGTGTGGTTTTGGGATAGTTTCAATGAAGGTAATTCAGTTTTATGAAATTTACTTTTGCAATGAAAAGAAATTTAACAGAGGGGCAAAAAACGGGGCTTGTTATTGGCAATGGATTGGAATCATGGTGGTTTGAGTACAATTAGCAAACTGTAGTTTGGAACAGGTAGACCAGCTTAAGTTCTGTTTTTCCCTTGTTTCCATTTTCCACCTCTGATCAACCAACACCAGTATATTTGCAAGCTGACCGCAAACTAGCTGATTTTTTTGGTATTTTCAGTTGTAATCGGGTGATTGCCTTGTGTTGCACACACAAGTGGTCATATTGTTTAGTACTTCCATGCGGCATATTTCATTTTTGTTTTTCAAACTTCACATTGCTTTCCAAATCCAATGTTCACTTGTATATTGTAAGTTTGTAAGTAAAGCTGCTAGAAGCTAATATTTCTCTACCATTCATAATGTGTGCCTTTGTTCATTGCATAGGTGCTGAGGTTGCTGTTCTCTGCATCACAAAATCTGGTGAAGTTATCAACTACCAGGCCTTCACAAACTCGAAGGGTCTTTACACTGTCGCGGAGACAATGCCAGAGAGTGACCGCTGGGAGTCATGCTTGGCAAGGCCCATCAGCAGCTTCCACCAGCACTGCATTAAGAGGGGTGATACCCACTCTGGAGTCAAGTTCACATACAACAAACCATCAGGGAACTCACACGCCGTCAAGACATTTCTCTACAAGCCTGCAAAGGCACCTCTGTACTGTAGCTAAACATGTACTGTTTTGTTTTGTTTGTGAAGCTGAAAAAAAAAGAAACATATAGAATGGATACGATTTCCTACATGGACCTGGTACAAGTAAACAAGGTGTAACTATGTAAGTGTGATTAGCTGGGTGCTTGTAATGCTCACATACAGATCATACCAATCATCTATAATTGGGAAAGGATTTTGCAGTTTGCTTGCGTCATAACCGTGGATCTACATGTGCTTACAAATTATAATTTTAGCTGTAATCCATCCAACCAAACCACCCGGACAAATACATCAAGTGTTGTTTTGCCGTATGGATGTGTTGATGGACCAAGCTACAACCAGGTCTTATCGAGCTAACAGAGCTGGGTTTGCTGAGACATGAACTTATTGTGTGTCTCCTGATATTAACAACCGCCGATAAAAAGTTGCTTTGACAAATAGTCTATTTGGTTGGTGTCACATGTAGACTACTGTCGCTGCAATATTCAGATTTCAGGTTGTCTTGCCTTGCTGCCATTGATCGATTTCGCAAATGGAATTTGGCTATATTTTTTTTCTTTTGCTGACAAAAGATTTATCTAACACGGACCAGCACATGCCGAAACGATCACTGACCAGAAGGCTTGCCGCGCGCGTGCGTGGGCAGCTTGCCATCATGGTTCGGTTGCATGCATGCGTTTCGCGGGAAAACCAGTGCGTCTCAGCGTCTGGTGGGCTGCAGGTAACGAGGAGGCAGAGGCGCCTGGGCTCGCCGCTCGCTGAAACGAGAGGGCGCCTCGGAAAACGGAGAGACATCAGCAGCACCGAGCGCGAGCAGCGGCCAGCGGCAGAGGTGCGTGGTGCCGTGGTGTGGCCAGTGTATATATAAACGCTAAGCCTAACACAGCATTCCATATTGCCATACTCAGCTCGTCGCAACTCTCGCTACATTGCCGTGGTGTTGTGTGAAGCCGAGAATCCCCTTCCATGGCGGAGGACGGGAGCGAGTGCCGCGACTGGGCTGAGATGACTTCCGACTCGCTCGCGTCGGTGTTCGCGAAGCTGGACGTGAGCGACCTCCTGGCGGGGGCCGGGCTGGTCTGCCGCCCGTGGCGCCAGGTCGCGGCGACCGACCGCACTCTGTGGCGCCGCGTTGACATGAGCATCGAGCGCTGTGCTTTTGGCGAGTGGAAAAGGGATGAGGCCGATGCTATGGCGCGCGCCGCGGTCGACCGCGCCGCTGGCACCATGGAGGCCTTCTCGGCTGACTTCTTTGTCAACGACGCCCTCCTCATCTACGTCTCCCTGAGGTTTCTGCCGTATATTTCTTCCTTTTGCATTACCGTTCCCTGCGTGATGAACTGTGTAGTGTAGCAGTGTGCCGTTATAGTGAATCGGGTTGAACGTTATACATTTAATGTCTCAAAGAAATTAGGGTTGGGAACATAGTATCTACTTATGTTGTCTTGCTCATATTTTAAAATTAGACTCACATAAAAAACTATGGGTTAAGATTGCCCTTAAGATATGGTTTCTTCAAGTTTTGTTCTTTCTTTTCTTAACTCCATTGTCACGTCATATTATTTTCTACATAATAATCTAATAAATAATTAAGACACTATTTTATGTGGAGGACTGGGAATGCCCTTAGATTTTTCTTTTGTTTTGTTATGACTTGTTTTCCAGAGTTATCACTTGTTTTCCAGAGAGTTTGCTTTGCCAATTGACTGTTCAAGGTGTGTTGTCTGTTGTTCCATGCAGAGCCTCCTCATTGAAGAGCCTTCATCTTAGCTTAAGTTATAATGTCACAAATAAAGGGATGGCGGAGGCAGTGAAGGGCTTGGGCTTTCCTCAGCTTGAGGAGCTAACTATTAATTTCTGCCCTAATTTGCATGGTCATGTGTGTCAGTTAATTGGCCAAGCTTGCCCACATCTTAAATGCTTCAGGCTGAACAGATCTTACGAGAATGTCTCGGATGATGACACTGAAGCATTATCTATTGCAAACAGTATGCCCGAGCTCCGAGAGATTCAGTTGATCGGCAACAGACTAACTAATGTTGGTCTGATATCAATTCTTGTTCATTGCCCTCACCTTCAATCAGTGGACATACGCCGGTGCTTCAACATTCTAATGGACGATGCTTTGAAATCAAAGTGCGTTAGAATCGGAAGTCTTAAGCATCGTCCCAATGACTCAATCTCTGATTTCAAGTACAGTTCTCACTATGGTTTTGAGTTAGATGATGATTTTGCTTATTTGGATGTGGACCAAGAAGATGATTACGATTTTCCTTCTTATAGGTGATTTTATTGTAACAGGCTCAGATCGATCGGTTGTGGCATGAATGATGATGATTTTGTTGTCTTTCAAGGAATTTATGGCGCTTGCTTGCATTTAGAAGGAGATCGAACTAATAAAAAACATCTGTATTTTTAGGAATTTCAAAACTATATTTAAAATATCAAACAATATTTCAGCAATAATTTAAATTGAAATTAAATCTTTAGTTGGCCGCACTCTCTTTCTTTCCCTCTGCGCCGGCCCAACCCATTCCCGTGTTCTCTCTGGCTGACCGGTGGACCCCGCCTGTCGGCGCAGCGCCTCATCTCCCTTCCTCTCACTGCGCGTTGACCCCGCCCGTCAGCGGCTCGCTCGCGGCATCCACAACCGACTGCCTGGTCCTACCTGTCAGGTCGTCATCCACGTCACCGAATTTCCCCCAAATCTCGCCGCCGGCGAAACTAACCCTAGTTCTACCCGGCATGCTGTGCTGCGGAGGTGGAGTGGGAGCGGTGGCAGTCGTTGAGGCCTCAAGGGTGTGGGCATTGGAGGCACATTATGCATACGAATTTTTCCCTTGTCTGTAGGCTAATGGAAGTTGCGAGAAGATGAAGTCATGAACTGGTAGGATACCTTACTATTGTGAAAGGTAAAATCTGTCCTAATAGCACTGTTACAATACCGCGCTACAATACATTGTCCATAGCAGTGGTTAGTGGAACACTTTGAACACAACAACACTAAAAATCCGTCCCGTTCAACTCCACAGTGCTGACAATCATGATGGCATGCTAGCACTTATCCTTTGTTGCAAGAACATCCATGACAGCAAACAGAATTCTAATGAGTTTGTGAAACCACAGGGATGTGTGGTTTTGTGATAGTTTCAATGGAGGTAATCCAGCTTTATCAAATGTGCTTTTGCAATGAAAAGAGCTTTAACAGAGGGGCAAAAAATGGGGCTTGTTATTGGCAATGGATTGGAATCATGGTGGTTTGAGTAGAAGTAGCAAACTGCAGTTTGGAACAGGTATACCAGCTTAAGTTCTGTTTTTCCCTTGTTTCCACCTCTGATCAACCAACACCAGTATAATTGCAAGCTGACCGCAAACTAGCTGATTTTTTTTTGGTATTTTCAGTTGTAATCAGGTGATTGCTTGTGTTGCACACACAAGTGGTCATTTTTGTTTTTCAAACTTCACATTGCTATCCAATTCCAATGTTCACTTGTACATTGTAAGTTTGTAAGTAAAGGTGCCAGAAGCTAATATTTCTCTTCCATTCATAATGTGTGCCTTTGTCCAATGTCCATTGCATAGGTGCTGAGGTTGCTGTTCTCTCTATCACAAAATCTGGTGAAGTTATCAACTACCAGGCCTTCACAAACTCGAAGGGTCTTTACTCTGTCGCGGAGACAATGCCAGAGAGTGACCGCTGGGAGTCATGCTTGGCAAGGCTCATCAGCAGCTTCTGTTGGATATATATGGGTTTGTCCCATTTTGATTTATTCAATAATACGTTAAATGCAAAGGTCCACAATAATGCTACGGTGCACTAAAACTTTTAGTCCCATATTGAATGTTCACATGTCTTTGCTCAACTTAAATAGATGGACTGATTGTGTGTCTATTGAGAAGTTGAGACAGGCTAAGGGCGTGCGCGGCGACGGTAATGGAACCGTGTTTTGCCACTGTGTCGCGCCACCCTAAAATACTGCGAGACCGTTGGCCTTCCGTCTCCCCATTCATGAGAGAGCTTAATTGCGGAGACAGTTGGCCTTCCGTCTCCCCATTCATGAGAGGTGACCGTTGGCCTTCCGTCTCCCCATTCATGAACGAGCTTAATTGCGGTGACTGTTGGCTTTCCGTCTTCCTCTGCATGAGAGCTATATAAAGGGGGCAGTAGCTGGACAGAACAATATACTTCTTTCTTCTTCCTTGCGTCGTTGCCTCAAACCAGCCCCGTCCCAACCTTCTGCGCGCACAGAGAGTTGGGAGAGCAGGCCTCCGAAGCCACGCCCGTGATCGAGACACCTGCCGGGTGTGCGGGCGATCAGGTTTTTGGGGAGCGTCTTCGCGACTGCTCGCTCCATCCTGGTGGTCGCGGTTGCTACGCACGCCATCGTCTTCCTCCCGGTGCCCGTTCGTGGGACTGCACTGCGAACAACGTCCTGCATCAAGCCCTGATCGACTACATCAAGCAACACGTTATGATGACTAACGTGAATGGAGAAACCGGTGCTTTGAGCATGGGTCCCTCCGCTGGGTACATCCTAGCAACCTTTGTGCTCTATTTCTTTAACTATATCGTCTTGTGTGTGATGATAAATATGTTTCAAGCTACTGCTATTTATGTCGTCATAATAATCGCATGCTATTTATGGATTAAATTTAACATGAAAATGCCTAAATTCCTAACAATCCAAAAACCTGATATTAGGCATTTTTCTGTTAGTGGTTTTGCTGCTGCGTTGAAGCCGAATGCTTTTGACGGTACATGCTATAAGAGATGGCACAATAAGATGGTCTTATGGTTGACGGCTATGAACTGCTTTCACGTGGCACAAGGCAAGCCTGGGGATTTGGCCCCAGGCAGTTCTGAGGAAGAGACATTTGATGCGTCTCCTCAAGGACAGGCCTTTAAGGTTGCTGATAACCTTTTCAGAGGTGCCGTGATCAGTGCAATTGCTGAAAAATACCAGGACTCTTACCTAACCTTCAAAACTGGCAAAGAGTTATGGGATGCGCTTGAGGCAAAGTTCGGTGTTTCTGATGCTGGTAGTGAGCTGTATGTGATGGAGCAGTTCTACGACTACAAGATGGCTGAAAACCGTCCTGTAGTCGAACAAGCTCATGAGATACAGGCTCTAGCAAAAGAACTCGAACAGTTTCCCTGTGTGCTACCCGACAAGTTTGTGGCCGGCGGTATTATCGCCAAGTTGCCACCTTCTTGGAGGGATTTTGCTACCTCTCTAAAGCACAAGAGACAAGAGTTCACCGTGGCTGAACTCATTGGTACTCTTGATGTTGAGGAGAGGGCGAGGGCAAAGGACACACGCGGGAAAGGAATTGAGTCTTCTAGTGCCAATATGGTGCAGAAGAAAAATTCCAATAATGCATCTCGTAACAACAAGAAGAAGAACAAGCAAGAGAACGTAAAGCCTAAACAAACATCCACATTTAAGAAGAAAAAGGGCAACAAAGAAGGTAGATGCTTTGTTTGCGGGAGCACTGAGCACTGGGCGAGTGCGTGCCCAGATCGCAAATTTAAGCATGAGAAGAAATCAGCTAACATGGTGATATGTGAGACCGGTGGAGGAACACCAGGGTATGGTAATTATTTACCTACTGTTCTTTCAGTTTGTCATTCGCCTGAGTGGTGGATTGACACCGGTGCTAATATTCATGTGTGTGCTGATATTTCTTTGTTTTCTTCTTATCAGGTCGGTGGGACTGGATCCTTGCTGATGGGAAACGGATCATCTGCGCATGTTCTTGGTGTTGGTACGGTCATTCTGAAGTTTACTTCGGGAAAGACGATGCCATTGAAGAACGTGCAGCATGTCCCCTCCATCAAAAAGAATCTAGTTAGCGGATCTCAAGTGTGTCGAGATGGTTATAAACTTATGTTTGAATCCAATAAGTGTGTACTTTCGAAGTATGGTACATTTGTTGGTAAAGGTTATGACTGCGGAGGCTTGTTTCGTTTATCGTTGCATGATGTGTGTAATAATGATGTGAACAATGTTATTTCGAATGAGTCGAATATTTGGCATTCACGACTATGTCATGTTAACTTTGGTGTTCTATCGCGGTTAGCAAAGTTAAATTTAATCCCAAAATTTGATTTAGTCAAAACTTCTAAGTGTCATGTGTGTGTGCAATCTAAGCAACCTCGCAAGCCTCACAAGGCCGCGAAGGCGAGGAACTTGGCACCGCTGGATTTAATTCATTCTGATTTATGTGAGATGAACGGAATATTGACTAAAGGTGGCAAACGTTATTTTATCACATTTATAGATGACTCCACTAGATTTTGTTATGTGTATTTGTTAAAATCAAAATATGAAGCGTTGTATTATTTTAAAACTTATAAATCTGAAGTTGAGAACCAACTTGAGAGGAAAATTAAACGGTTACGGTCTGATCGCGGTGGAGAGTATTTTCCAAGAGAATTTTCTGATTTTTGTGCAGAACACGGGATTATTCATGAGAGGACACCGCCATATTCCCCACAATCCAATGGGATTGCCGAAAGAAAGAACCGTACTCTAACTGATTTGGTTAATGCCATGTTAGAGACTTCGGGTCTATCTAAGGAATGGTGGGGTGAGGCGATTTTGACTGCATGTCATGTCCTGAATAAAGTTCCCACAAAAGACAAAGAAATTACACCATTCGAGGAATGGGAAAAGAAAAAGTTAAATCTCTCATATTTGCGTACTTGGGGTTGTTTGGCCAAAGTGAATGTGCCAATTAACAAAAAGCGCAAATTAGGACCTAAAACTGTTGATTGTATTTTCCTTGGTTATGCTTTCCACAGCGTTGGATATAGGTTTTTAATCATAAATTCTGGGGTACCAGACATGATAGTTGGCACAATCATGGAATCCAGAGACGCTACATTTTTTGAGAGTGATTTTCCTATGAAAATTACACATGACACATCTAGCACTGAACCTGAAATACCCCATGAGCATTTTATTCCGATAGAACACATTGAGGAACCCCATATGAATAATTATGACGAGGATGACAGTATAACAACTCGAAAGAGTAAGAGACAAAGGATTGCAAAATCTTTTGGTGATGATTATATTGTGTACCTTGTGGATGACACACCAAGAACTATTGAAGAGGCATATTCTTCTCCTGATGCTGACTTGTGGAAGGAAGCAATAAGGAGTGAGATGGATTCTATTATGTCTAATAGTACTTGGGAAGTCGTTAAACGTCCCTATGGGTGCAAACCCATTGGAAGTAAATGGGTGTTCAAGAAAAAGCTTAGGCCTGATGGTACGATTGAGAGGTACAAGGCAAGGCTTGTGATTAAAGGCTATTCACAGAGGGAAGGTGAAGATTTCTTTGATACATATTCACCGGTGGCTAGATTGACCGCGATTCGGGTGTTACTTTCCTTGGCTGCCTCTCATGGTCTTCTCGTCCATCAGATGGACGTTAAAACAGCTTTCCTGAATGGAGAGTTAGATGAGGAGATTTACATGGAGCAGCCTGCGGGGTTTGTAGCAAATGGTCAAGAAGGCATGGTGTGTAAATTATTGAAATCATTATATGGTCTTAAACAAGCACCCAAGCAATGGCATGAAAAGTTTGATAAAACTTTGACATCTGTCGGTTTTGTTGTGAACGAAGCAGATAAATGTGTTTATTATCGGTATGGTGGGGGCGAGGGAGTTATCTTGTGTCTTTATGTTGACGACATACTGATTTTTGGCACTAGCTTTGACATGATCAAGGAAGTGAAGGACTTTTTGTCCAATAATTTTGAGATGAAAGATTTGGGAGAAGCTGATGTTATTCTTAACATTAAGCTATTGAGAGAAGGCAATGGTGGGATCACACTTGTGCAGTCCCATTATGTGGAAAAGGTTTTGAGTCGCTTTGGGTTTAGCGAATGTGAACCTGCTCCTACGCCTTATAATCCTAGCAAGAAATTGAGGAAAAATCGGAGAATAGCTAAGGATCAATTAAAATATTCCCAAATAATTGGTTCGCTCATGTATTTGGCTAGCGCTACGAGGCCTGACATCTCGTTTGCTGTGAGCAAACTCAGCCGGTTTGTGTCAAATCCGGGAGATGATCATTGGCGTGCTCTTGAGAGAGTATTGTGCTATCTAAAAGGGACAATGAGCTTTGGCATTCACTATACCGGGTACCCGAGGGTACTGGAGGGTTATTGTGATGCAAACTGGATATCTGATGCTGATGAGATATATGCCACAAGTGGATATGTGTTCTCACTAGGTGGTGGTGCTGTTTCCTGGAAGTCTTGCAAGCAGACCATTTTAACGAGGTCAACTATGGAAGCAGAACTCACAGCGTTGGACACCGCCTCGGTTGAGGCTGAGTGGCTTCGTGAACTCCTTATGGATTTACCGGTGGTTGAAAAACCCGTGCCGGCTATTTCTATGAACTGTGATAATCAGACCGTGATTATTAAGGTGAACAGTTCTAAGGATAACATGAAGTCGAATAGGCACATAAAGAGGCGTTTGAAATCTGTCAGAAAAATGAGAAACTCCGGAGTGATAGCGTTGGACTATGTCCATACGTCTAAAAATCTGGCAGATCAATTTACTAAGGGACTATCACGCAATGTGATAGATATTGCATCGAGTGAGATGGGCTTGAGACCCACTTGAAGTCTATCATGGTGGTAACCTATTCTTTGTGATCGGAGATCCCGTGAATTAGAATGGTGAAACAAGCTAGTGGTAGACTGAGAGGAAAGACCCTTAACAAGGTCTATTTCAGATGTATTTCTTTCCTAGCTGTATGGCAGGTTGGTGTTTTCACCTTAATGTGTTCCAAGTGGCTTGTTGAAGCAAAGATGTTGTCCTACAGAACATTTTTTGAGGAACACACCTATATGAGTTCAACTGCTAGTCACAGTTTATGAGATTTGGGTAATCTCTAGATACTCATAAAAGGCTCTGGAGTGTGACTTATATGCTCCAACCAGAGGGGATGCGTTTGGCAACCTAGTATCAGTAAATGACTTGGATGAAACTTATTACACACAAAACTGTCAATTCAAGGCATAGTCCATTGTACAGTTGTGAATAAGTGTAGTCTTTGCTCTAGGTGGATGTTCAACTTAACAGTCTCTACCGAAACACTGGTATATTAAACGCTTGTAAGACGAGAGCATTTCTGTGGCTTCGCATTGGTGGGTATTGTTGGATATATATGGGTTTGTCCCATTTTGATTTATTCAATAATACGTTAAATGCAAAGGCCCACAATAATGCTACGGTGCACTAAAACTTTTAGTCCCATATTGAATGTTCACATGTCTTTGCTCAACTTAAATAGATGGACTGATTGTGTGTCTATTGAGAAGTTGAGACAGGCTAAGGGCGTGCGCGGCGACGGTAATGGAACCGTGTTTTGCCACTGTGTCGCGCCACCCTAAAATACTGCGAGACCGTTGGCCTTCCGTCTCCCCATTCATGAGAGAGCTTAATTGCGGAGACAGTTGGCCTTCCGTCTCCCCATTCATGAGAGGTGACCGTTGGCCTTCCGTCTCCCCATTCATGAACGAGCTTAATTGCGGTGACTGTTGGCTTTCCGTCTTCCTCTGCATGAGAGCTATATAAAGGGGGCAGTAGCTGGACAGAACAATATACTTCTTTCTTCTTCCTTGCGTCGTTGCCTCAAACCAGCCCCGTCCCAACCTTCTGCGCGCACAGAGAGTTGGGAGAGCAGGCCTCCGAAGCCACGCCCGTGATCGAGACACCTGCCGGGTGTGCGGGCGATCAGGTTTTTGGGGAGCGTCTTCGCGACTGCTCGCTCCATCCTGGTGGTCGCGGTTGCTACGCACGCCATCGTCTTCCTCCCGGTGCCCGTTCGTGGGACTGCACTGCGAACAACGTCCTGCATCAAGCCCTGATCGACTACATCAAGCAACACGTTATGATGACTAACGTGAATGGAGAAACCGGTGCTTTGAGCATGGGTCCCTCCGCTGGGTACATCCTAGCAACCTTTGTGCTCTATTTCTTTAACTATATCGTCTTGTGTGTGATGATAAATATGTTTCAAGCTACTGCTATTTATGTCGTCATAATAATCGCATGCTATTTATGGATTAAATTTAACATGAAAATGCCTAAATTCCTAACAATCCAAAAACCTGATATTAGGCATTTTTCTGTTAGTGGTTTTGCTGCTGCGTTGAAGCCGAATGCTTTTGACGGTACATGCTATAAGAGATGGCACAATAAGATGGTCTTATGGTTGACGGCTATGAACTGCTTTCACGTGGCACAAGGCAAGCCTGGGGATTTGGCCCCAGGCAGTTCTGAGGAAGAGACATTTGATGCGTCTCCTCAAGGACAGGCCTTTAAGGTTGCTGATAACCTTTTCAGAGGTGCCGTGATCAGTGCAATTGCTGAAAAATACCAGGACTCTTACCTAACCTTCAAAACTGGCAAAGAGTTATGGGATGCGCTTGAGGCAAAGTTCGGTGTTTCTGATGCTGGTAGTGAGCTGTATGTGATGGAGCAGTTCTACGACTACAAGATGGCTGAAAACCGTCCTGTAGTCGAACAAGCTCATGAGATACAGGCTCTAGCAAAAGAACTCGAACAGTTTCCCTGTGTGCTACCCGACAAGTTTGTGGCCGGCGGTATTATCGCCAAGTTGCCACCTTCTTGGAGGGATTTTGCTACCTCTCTAAAGCACAAGAGACAAGAGTTCACCGTGGCTGAACTCATTGGTACTCTTGATGTTGAGGAGAGGGCGAGGGCAAAGGACACACGCGGGAAAGGAATTGAGTCTTCTAGTGCCAATATGGTGCAGAAGAAAAATTCCAATAATGCATCTCGTAACAACAAGAAGAAGAACAAGCAAGAGAACGTAAAGCCTAAACAAACATCCACATTTAAGAAGAAAAAGGGCAACAAAGAAGGTAGATGCTTTGTTTGCGGGAGCACTGAGCACTGGGCGAGTGCGTGCCCAGATCGCAAATTTAAGCATGAGGGAAGGTGAAGATTTCTTTGATACATATTCACCGGTGGCTAGATTGACCGCGATTCGGGTGTTACTTTCCTTGGCTGCCTCTCATGGTCTTCTCGTCCATCAGATGGACGTTAAAACAGCTTTCCTGAATGGAGAGTTAGATGAGGAGATTTACATGGAGCAGCTTGCGGGGTTTGTAGCAAATGGTCAAGAAGGCATGGTGTGTAAATTATTGAAATCATTATATGGTCTTAAACAAGCACCCAAGCAATGACATGAAAAGTTTGATAAAACTTTGACATCTGTCGGTTTTGTTGTGAACGAAGCAGATAAATGTGTTTATTATCGGTATGGTGGGGGCGAGGGAGTTATCTTGTGTCTTTATGTTGACGACATACTGATTTTTGGCACTAGCTTTGACATGATCAAGGAAGTGAAGGACTTTTTGTCCAATAATTTTGAGATGAAAGATTTGGGAGAAGCTGATGTTATTCTTAACATTAAGCTATTGAGAGAAGGCAATGGTGGGATCACACTTGTGCAGTCCCATTATGTGGAAAAGGTTTTGAGTCGCTTTGGGTTTAGCGAATGTGAACCTGCTCCTACGCCTTATAATCCTAGCAAGAAATTGAGGAAAAATCGGAGAATAGCTAAGGATCAATTAAAATATTCCCAAATAATTGGTTCGCTCATGTATTTGGCTAGCGCTACGAGGCCTGACATCTCGTTTGCTGTGAGCAAACTCAGCCGGTTTGTGTCAAATCCGGGAGATGATCATTGGCGTGCTCTTGAGAGAGTATTGTGCTATCTAAAAGGGACAATGAGCTTTGGCATTCACTATACCGGGTACCCGAGGGTACTGGAGGGTTATTGTGATGCAAACAATATAAAGGGGGCAGTAGCTGGACAGAACAAGAAAGAAGAATATTGTTTGCATCACAATAACCCTCCAGTACCCTCGGGTACCCGGTATAGTGAATGCCAAAGCTCATTGTCCCTTTTAGATAGCACAATACTCTCTCAAGAGCACGCCAATGATCATCTCCCGGATTTGACACAAACCGGCTGAGTTTGCTCACAGCAAACGAGATGTCAGGCCTCGTAGCGCTAGCCAAATACATGAGCGAACCAATTATTTGGGAATATTTTAATTGATCCTTAGCTATTCTCCGATTTTTCCTCAATTTCTTGCTAGGATTATAAGGCGTAGGAGCAGGTTCACATTCGCTAAACCCAAAGCGACTCAAAACCTTTTCCACATAATGGGACTGCACAAGTGTGATCCCACCATTGCCTTCTCTCAATAGCTTAATGTTAAGAATAACATCAGCTTCTCCCAAATCTTTCATCTCAAAATTATTGGACAAAAAGTCCTTCACTTCCTTGATCATGTCAAAGCTAGTGTCAAAAATCAGTATGTCGTCAACATAAAGACACAAGATAACTCCCTCGCCCCCACCATACCGATAATAAACACATTTATCTGCTTCGTTCACAACAAAACCGACAGATGTCAAAGTTTTATCAAACTTTTCATGCCATTGCTTGGGTGCTTGTTTAAGACCATATAATGATGCTACACAATATATAGAAATCTGGAGGCCTTCTATTTGTCACCGACGGCCTCCTCCTCTACATCTCCCTGCGGTATCTGCACTTTGTATTTTTTTTCTAATTGCACTTGTAGAACTTTGTGTACGAGCTAGACAAATTTTATCAAGCATAAACTACACCTTTTATACATCATAAACTGTTTACTTATCATGTCTTCTTACATGCCGATCATTCCATGCAGAGCCTATTCATTGAAGAGCCTTCACCTCATCTCGTGTACTAATATCAGTACTTATGCGGTGGCAGAAGCAATGAAGTGATTTCCTCTGCTTGATGAGCTTGATATTACATCCTGTCGTTGGTTCTGCGGTGATCTGTGTCAGTTAATTGGCCAAGCTTGCCCACAACTTAGATGCTTCAGGCTGAACATAAGTTCTCTATTCTCTTGTTTCGTCCTTGCTAATGACTCCGATGCATTACAGATTGCTCCAAGAACTTCAGTTGATCGGCAATGAATTAACTAATGATGGGCTGATATCAATCCTTGACCATTGCCTGCACCTCAAATCATTAGACATTCGTGGGTGCAACAGCATTAAAATTTAGAGCATACTCGGCTTGGTGATCTTCTTGTGGTCTCGGGTGAAGATTATGAATATGAGTTCTGACTTATAACGATAATAATGTTGAAACAGGCTCTACAATGATGAATTTTCTCAGTAATGTTTTTTCTTTTGAGTCTTGAAAAGTCCTAAGCTACAACAAAGCCTGACAAGAGGGTCATAAACAACCTGCCGGTGGATTTTCTGTTCTGCAAAATACATATTGCAATTTAGGCCTTGTTTGGGAACAAAGTTTTTTGTAGTTTTGGAAGCAATACTGCAGTATTGAGCAATACTATAGTATTATATACTAAAAGGTGTTTAGCAACTCTATCTGAAATCTATGTAAAGTAAACTGTAGTATTATAAATACTATACTCAATCTACACTATTGAAAACTTTGGTATGAAGCACTTTTTCCAAAACTGTGGTATTATAAACTGTAGTATTGCCATGAACATAATATAGTGTAGTTTTTGAAATACTGTAGTTTCTAAAAACTGTGTTCCCAAACAGGGCCTTAGAATTTGTGCCTATAATATCAAGAGCAAAAACTATCACACGTGAAAATGGGACATTATATATACCTATGCAGTTACCAAATGCAGGACAATGTTGATCATAACCTCTAACATTATCCGGTAGCATATATATAAGAATATATATAAGAGTAAATGTGTAAATGTTACTGCAAAGTAAATTTATAAAGCAAAACTGATAGCGTACAAAAGATGAAAATTATTTTCCCAGATAACACAGAATGTTACTTTGTGTTGTAACATATTTTGTACAATCTAATAAAATTACAATTCAGAAAACCAGTGCGGCTCAGCGCCTGGTGGGCTGCGGCCTGCGGGTAACGATGAGACACCATGGCTCGCAGAAACGAGAGGTCGCCTCGGAAAACGTGGAGACGGCAGTACGCATGCAGTAGCACCGAGAGCGGCGGCAGAGGCGCGGGTGGCCAGGCCAGTGTATATACTGAACGCTAAGCCTAACACAGCCTTCCGTATTTCCAAGCTCGTCGCAATGGTTGCATTGTCGAGGTGTGGTGTGGAACTGAGAATCCTCTTCCATGGCGGAGGACGGGGGCGAGAGCCGCGACTGGGCTGATATGCCGTCGGACGCTCTCTCGTCGCTGTTCGCGAAGTTAGATGTGAGCGACCTCCTGACGGGGGCTGGGCTGGTGTGCCGCCCGTGGCGCCAGCTCGCGTCGACCGACCACACTCTGTGGCGCCGCGTGGACATGACCTATGAGCGCTATGCTTTTAGCGTGTTCAAAATGTATGAGGCTGTGGCCATGGCGCGCACAGCGGTCGACCGCGCCGCCGGCACCATGGAGGCCTTCTGGGCTGACTTCTTTGTCAGCGACGACCTCCTCCTCTACGTTTCCCTGAGGTTTTTCAGCACTATGTTTCCTTTTGCATTTCCGGTGCTTGCCTGATGAATTGTGCTATTACAGTGAACGAATTGTGTGTTCTTATAATCTTCACTGTTTCTACACCCGTTTTTTACTTATTCCAGCCATACATATTATAGGCGATATTTCTTACCTTGACAACTTATATGCCCATCAATCTTTGCAGAGCCTCCTCATTGAAGAGCCTTCACCTCCACTTGTGCTTCAATGTCACTAATGAAGGGATTGCAGAGGCAATGAAGGGCTTACCTCAGCTTGAGGAGCTTGACATTACACTCTTTGTATTGGGTGGAGTGTGTCAGTCTATTGGCAAAGCTTGCCCCCAACTCAAGTACTTCAGGCTGAACTATTGTTTTAGATTATCTTATTCTTCTGATCATGACGTGGACACAGAAGCATTATGCATAGCTAACAATATGCCCGAGCTCCGAGAGCTTAAGTTGATCGGCAACAACATAACTAATGATGGCCTGATATCAATCCTTGATCACTGTCTGCACCTTGAATCTTTGGACATACGCCACTGCCACCTCATTCAAATTCACGACGCTTTGAAAGTAAAGTGTGGCAGAATCAGAAATCTTAAGCTTCCTCACGACTCCTGTTGATTTCAAGAACCTTGGATTCACTGCTCTTAGTTCAACTTACGATAGTTTTTTGACTGTCCGGATGTAATCACAGATGTCGATGGTGTTATTTATTTATATGGATGGTTATGATTTTGTTTTCGGTGTACTATTTCTTAAGTCGTGAGCTAGAACAGTCTGGCTGTCTCTTTCTGTTCACACTATGGAAGCTTCTTCATTTCCAGTCCAATTACATGAAACCTCTAGGTGATTATTTTTTGGTTTATGAGCTAGAAGTCTAGAACTCTGTCATTGTATAAAGCTTAGCATATGATAGCTAATTTGCAACGGAGTACATCACATTGCATATGGAATATTGCGTTCTTGAGTCGCTAACTTCTCTGATGTGGTATCATTGCTCCATGTGGTGAGCTTGAAATTGTTAGAACAGCAGGATGATGAACAGTATGGTTTTCTTGTGGTATCATTTCTTGTTATTCACACTGCTGGCTCTGTTTATTACATCATTGCAGTACGTGGCGTTTAATACAAACACCACAGGAGCATAATCTCTACTATTATAAAGAGTCTAGATTTCCGTATCCTCCGTCCGCAACTCGCCGTTGGTGTCTTCCCTGTAAAAACCGCCTGACCCGGACCGCCGGCCGCACGCCACGGCCCTGCGCACGATCTCCCGGCCACACAATCGCATGCAGCAACCAAAAAAACGGACGCGCATGCATGCAGCAACCTGGAAGCAACTGAAAAGAATGAGAAAGAAGAAAAAAAATAAAAAAATACTTTTGCAATTTAGTTTTTTAATTTCTTTATTTTTACGCGGATGTACGAATTTTATGTAAAAACACTTAGATTTCTAAAAAATCATACAGAAACATTATTTTTACGCAAATACCCTGTTGCAAAATAAGTTTTTGTTGCAAAGCACAGGCCTCTGACTAGTGAACCATCCATGGCGGCCAACTCACACGATCCTACAACGACGTCGTGGCCTCTCCATGCAAACCGGTGCCACTCACAACCATTACTACGACTTGATCCACGACAACAAGCACAACAAACTCTATCACACATGCAAATCAGGATTAGTGCTCACATTGGTGAGAGCTTGGCAGCAGGGCACTAATGGAGGAACGTTGGTGTAGTGGGTAGCACACAAAATTCAACACTTGGAGTTCAAGGGTCGATCTTAAGACACAGGTTTTTGTGAATTTTTCACACACATCATTGGTTGCTTCTCCTTTTATTTTTTATATATTTATTTTCTAATATCAAACTTCCATTTTCTATATAATTGGTATTAAAAATTATATATATGGGACAAAAAAGCAATAAAATGATATATATACGCATGCATTAAATAGTTTGCAGATAGTCAAACAGACAAACTATTAGGGTATGTACAACAGTGTGTTGGGAGCTGTTTCTAAGCTGGATATTTTTTTTTAAAAAAAACTCATTTCACAACAATAAATGATGAGAGAGATGCAAATCGTCTCTTGATAAAAGACAACAAAAGCTCATACTCCAATGCATATTTAAAGGACTATGGGTCATAGTTACATATAAGTATTAAATATATTATAGACAGTTAAACACAACTATTGTCTATAGGTTGTACTTGTTGACTATTTAGCTGTCTGTGTTGTAAATTTCAAAAAATTACGGACAACAATTGGCTATGCATTGTATATGTCCTTATACAAATTATCTATTTAGGCCCTGTTTGAATTGAGGTTGTTTACTTTTAGGGACTAAAGATTACTCTCATTTAGTCCCTAAAATCTCAAACAACATTACTTATGGGGACTAAACTTTAGTCCACAAAGTTTAGTCTATTAGGGCAGTCTCAATCCATAGTTTCTTAAGTGAGGTCTTATTTGTCATGTCAACAAGACATTATATCTAGAAACTATGTTCTTAACCCTAGTTTCTTATTATAAATATATAATAAATTTTTTATACTACTATTTTTTTATCTTCCCTCCCCTCGTCCAATCACTTCTATTCATGTGTTGGATATAGTGTTGCACGACGAGGTGTCACAGCGTGTTGGGCCAAGCATTTTGGGCCACAGGGCAGGCCAGACCAGTCCATGATTAAATGAATGAATATTGCGCTTGGACCTAGGCAAAGTTCAGAAATAACGATCTGGTAGTTCGGATCGGTATAGCGGTTTTTTCGGTTTTCTTAAAATAAAAACCGAACGGAACACCGAACTTTTTTAAAATTAATACCGAAATTTATTTAAAAAAACCGGAACTAGGTATTTTTCGGTTCGGTTTTCGGTTATTTTGTGCCCACCCTAGCTGTTGACCGCGCCGCTGGCACCACGGAGGCCCTTTGTGTTGACATCATTGTCTCCGATGACCTCCTCTATCTCTCCCTGAGGTTTCTGCTGTATATTTCCGTCCTTTTCATTTCCGTTCCTTGCATGTTGAGTTGTGGAGTGTAGCAGTGTGCGATTATTAGAGTTTGTTTGGGTAATAATATTTGAATGTGGTTTGTACGTAGGACCAAGTCGATCTTGATATGTATTTTACAGTTTGCTTTTGTTTTTACTACACCTATTTGTTTACTTATTTCAGCCATATATATTCTATCATTCCTTGCAGATGCATTTCATTGAAGAGCTTCCACATCAGCTTGAGCCGTAATGTCACTTATAAAGGGATGGCAGAGGCAATGCAGGGTTTTCCTCAGCTTGAAGAGTTATCTATTAACTTTTGTCCTTGTTTGTATGATGGTGATCTGTGTCAGTCAACTGGCAAATCTTGCCCACAACTTAAATGCTTTATACTTAAATGCTTGTTGGAGAAACTGATGAAACTGATAATGACATCGATGCTTTAGGGATTGCTAACAATATGCCTGAGCTTCGTGAGCTTCAATTGATCGCCAACAGACTAACTAATGATGGGCTGATGTCAATCCTTGACCATTGCTTGCACCTTGAATCTATGGACTTACGCTTGTGCTTCAAATTCAAATGGATGATGCTTTGAAATCAAAGTGTGCTAGAATTAGGAATCTTAAGCTTCCTTATGATTCAATGTCTGATGTCAAGTACTTTTTCTTCATTTAAGTAGGTGATTTTGTTGTAACAGGCTCAGATCGATCAGTTGTGACATGAATGAATGAATGTGTTGCCTTTCAAGAATTTTATTACGCGTGCACGCTTTAGAATGAAAGATTTCGAATTAGTATTTAAGATCTTGTATTATGAATGTCATTGGAAGGATCAACCAGTTAATAAAGTTATTAGTGAGAATCATATCAATAATCATCCACGAAGAAAAGCTTTTTACAGGAAAATCGTAATTATTTGGCAGGTAGCACCTATCCAATCGACAATCACATAGATATCTTGTGTAGATCTCACACTAGCCAATGTCATTGCTATTTTATCGTAAATGGTGTTCGTGGTAACATTGTTCTCTCCTTTCACCTTGTCGCCCCCTTTATGTTTGTGTTGTTTGCCATATGCTTTAGGCATGCAGTCCTTATTTGCATCATAGCTTTTAAACTTTTTATCTCTCAAGTTGCTATTATGAATGAAAATGTGCAATGCAATTCAATTCATAATGATGTTAGATCAATTAATACACCTTAAATTTATGTTATCCAGTTTGAACTAAAAAACAGTAGCAGAAAATCAGGATCCAAGTTGTTTTTAATTTTGTACAAAAAAATTCGATTTTCATGGAAGAATAATGTTTAGTAATCTCTTTGGTTTAGCTTCTGTTTTTCCGAAGTAGAAAAATGTTTCAAAAGTAGAACCAAACGCACCCTTAATATAATTAAATATTTGTATTTGTATTTAAAAATTTAAATATAGTCATTCACTATTAAATAATAAATAATTTATTATATATTGTGCTTTTATCAAATTGTACATCGTTAGAGTGTGCCAGCACACATGCCGCCTCAGCTCCCTCACGTGCCACACACTAGTGATCGCCAGCGCCCACCCGTGCACATACCGCCTCGCTCCGCCCGTCGGCCGTGGCACATGCTTGCGCCCACTCGCCAACGTGGCGCCATGGCTCCTCACTTGCTGCGCCTCGCCAGGCGCCAGCCCAGCCCACCGTGCTCGTCCATCGCACGAGACACGCTGACCATGCCGCAGGCGTTCCGCCGTAAAACGAGGAAGCGCATGCCGCATGGCGCCTGGGCTGAACCAAGGCGGCACCTGGGAAAACGGAGAGACGGCGGCAACACTGAGCTGCGGCAGAGGCGCGCGCGTTGCCGGTGCATATTTAAACGCATAAAACAGAACATCCTCGTCGCAAATTGCAATCGATAATCGATACATTCTCGAGGTGCGGTGTGATACCGAGAACCTCCTTCCATGGCGGAGTGCGGGTGCGAGAGCCGCGACTGGGCGGAGTTGCCGTCGGACGCGCTCGTGGAGGTGCTCGGTAAGCTTGACGTGATCGACCTCCTGACCGGGGCCGGGCAGGTCTGCCGCCCGTGGCGCCAGCTCACGGTGACAGAGCCCACTCTATGGCGCCGCGTGGACATGTGCGATCTCAATGGGGACAGGGGCACCCGCCAGGCCATGCTGCGCACAGCGGTCGACCGTGCCGCCGGCACCATGGAGGCCTTCTCGGCCGACTTGTTTGTCACCGTCGACCTCCTCCTCTACGTCTCCTCGAGGTATCACCAGCATCTCTCTCTAAAATATATTTCCTACCATGACTTACATGCCAATCTTTCCATGTAGAGCGTCCTCGTTGAAGAGCCTTAAGCTCGTCTTGTGCCTTGGTATCAGTAAAGAAGGGTTGACAGAGGCACTGAAGGGCTTACCTCACCTTGAGGAGCTAGACATTACATTCTGTTCATTTCTGTATGGAGATGTGTGTCAGTCTATTGGCAAAGCTTCCCCACAACTGAAGTGCTTCAGGCTGAACAGAATTGGGCCTGTTCAAATGTTTTATGGAGTTGACACTGAAGCATTAGGGATTGCTAACAGTATGCATGACCTCCGAGAGCTTCAGTTGATCGGCAACAGACTAACTAACGATGGGCTGATATCAATCATTGACCATTGCCTGCACCTTGAATCAGTGGACGTACGTCGGTGCTACAACGTCCAGATGGACGATGCTTTGAAATCAAAGTGTGCTAGAATCAGAAATCTGAAGCTTCCTCACGATTCAATCTCTGATTTCAAGCTCCGTGACTATATTTTCCGTTATGATCTGTTTGGTGATCTGGATGTGGTCACAGATGATGATGATGTTTATTTGTATAGTTGATTTTGTTGTAACAGGCTCAGGCTGATCGGTTCTGGCACGAGTGATGATGAATTTGTTGCCTGCCAAGAATTTTATCAGGACTCCATAGTTCTGGCACGAGGAAGATATGGTAAAGGGTGCAGTGGTGGAAGAGATGCCGCGCTATGGAGTCTGGCAAATGTCGCCTTCTTTGTTTCGGGTGTATCCGTTTGATTAGGTTAGGCTATTCATAACGAGAGTTTTATAGAGTGTTTCATGGTATTAATTATCATGTCACATCAGATTTTTTGCTGACATGACATTTTATTAAGGAGAAAAAGAGAATGAAGTAGTGTCATCACCATGACATGGTGCTAACCTGTTTCCAAGATAGATGAAACGAAATGAACCACCCACTGAGAGTCAAATTGTTTCATCAGATAGAGTATTTCATGAGAGCTAGTTGCATTTAATTACACTGGTTATCCTAGTAAATAGTGAAATACAACTCTTCACTGAGAGAGTGTATTTCATTCGGTTGTAAAGCTGACGTAACCTTATAGGAAACAATGTTATGAAACCCACCACCATGAATAGTCTTATAGAAGCTTGTTCTTCCACTACAACAAAACAGAAGTCTTTCGTCGGCCAAATTAATTTTCGTCGGCTTTTGGCAAAGCCGACGGAAGTTAAGTTAACTTCCGTCGGCTCCTGACAGTGGCCGACGGAAGTTAGCGGGGATTTTTCCGCGGCCGATCGGATCCCCCTAACTTCCGTCGGCCAGCTAACTTCCGTCGGCTTTAATGCTGGCCGACGGAAGTTAGAGGCTTTTTCCCCCAACCGCGCGCGCGTACAGGGAGACCTAACTCCCTGTACGCGCCCAGCCCGCCGCCGCCTCCCGCCCTCGCCGCCTCCCGCCGCCGGACCGCGCCACCGCCGCCCGCCCTCGCCGCCTCGGGCCGCCACCACCATTATATTCTACATCACCTGAGGTACCTCCTGATATATCGTTACTTCAGATACTTAAATTAGTGTTTAGAAGAGTAGTTGAGTTAATTCGTTCTCTAATTTTGTCTATTTCTTCAGGCTTTCCGTACGCCTGGCCAGGATGGAGCCTCTCGGGCAAATGTGGATGAAGCGGGAGGCAGCGGCGGCACCCACGACCCAAATGTGGGTGAAGCGGGAGGCAGTGGCGGCACCCACGACCCAAATGTGGGCGATCAGTGAGTATATGGACAAATATGACTTTGTATGTGACTCTCGCTGTGTTTTGTGAATTTGTATGTGAATTTGGATGTTATATGTGAATTCAAATGTGTACTGTGACTTTGGATGTGAATTCAGTTATATTATGTGATTTTGGATGTGATGTGTGAAGTGTGGATGTGAATTTGGATGTGAGATGTGATTTTGGATGTGAGATGTGATTTTGGATGTTATATGTGAAGTTTGAATGTGAAATGTGAATTTGGATGTGTATTGTGAATGTATGTGAAATTGTGGTTGGATGTGAGTGTGAGTAGGGGAACCAGGAAAAAACAAAAAAAAATACCAGCTAACTTCCATCGGCTTTTACCATAGCCGACGGAAGTTAGCTGGTTTCGGCCACGTGGGCAGAAAGGCTAACTTCCGTCGGCTAGGGCTAAAGTCGACGGAAGTTAGGTGCCCCTAACTTCCGTCGGCCAGGCTGGCCGACGGAAGTTAGCGCGCCCTCTGCTGACGTGGCAGAGTTCGAGACTAACTTCCGCCGGCCACGTAAAGCCGACGGAAGTTAGCTAACTTTCGTCGCCTCGCTTCCGTCGGCCAAAGGCCGACGGAAGTTAGCGTTTTGCCGATGGAAGTTAGCTTCTTCCGTCGGAAAAGGGCTAACTTCCGTCGGCTTTGGCCGACGAAAGTTGCCTGAATTGTTGTAGTGTTCGGTGCAATGTTGCTGCCTTTAGTTCGTGAAACCTGAGTTGTTTGGGCACAAGTTTTCACATTTACCCCGTCATTGCATTTTATGCCGGGCATGCTAGTTGCAACAGAGTAAAACACATGGCGATCTCTGTACTACATGAAACCTCCTGGTGTTTATTTTCCCATTTACTTTTATTCCTCATTTTTCTGCTGCAATTAACAACGTGTTAACTTTTTCATGCCAGTTGTTTGGGCACAAGAATATCACATTTATCGTCATTGCAAATTGCAATGTGTGCATGGCTTGTTAGTTGCAACAACGGAGTAAAACACATGCACGTGAAACGTCGTGTTCTTGAGTCGTAAATCTCAGCGTAGGCATCTTGTTCCTAAATCGTTGTGTTTCATATCTTGCGTTAACTAGTTTCCTCACCGTGTTGTTGGGTGGTAAGGCACTCGGAAACGACATATGGGGGTGTCCAGTGCGACGGCCGAAGTGACGTCAAAATATCTGTATTATTTGTATTCGTATTTGAATAACTGTAATTTTAATACATAATATATCAGTATTTACATCTGAATTAAATATAGATGATTCGGAAACATCCGAATTTATTTTACAAATATGAACATGAAAACGGATATCCAGACTTCTATTTAATATGGATATGAAAATAGATACAAATTTCACAGATTACCTCATCGAGTTCTTAGGTGGTAAGACACTCGGAAATGACATATGGGGTGTCCAGCAACGGCCAAAGCGGCGTGACGTCAAAATATCTGAATTATTCGTATTTGTATTTGAATAATTATAAATATGTATATCTGTATTTGTGTATTTGTATCTGAATTAAATATAGATGATATTAGGAAACATACGAATTAGTTTTACAAATATGACTATGAAAACAGATATTCGTATTTATGCTGAATGTGGTTATGAAAATAAATACATCCATATCTGTTTTCTGATTTTACATAGATTAAACTTTTAGGGACTCAAGATAACATGAGTTCACTATATTAATGGTTTATTTATTATTTATGTAATTATGAAATACTTACGTTAGTGAATATTAATATGTATGGTTTATTTATTTTTTATATAATTATGAAAAACTTAAGTTAGTTAGGGTTTTCTAGCAATAGAAATCAGTAAGATATTTACAACTTTGCTTGAGTTTAAAATTTTTTCTACACTCAATATATAATATAATTTGTACTATGTATTTTTTTGTATTTTTATAGATTCATTTGCTATTTTAAACTAATTAATTATGTTTGTAGGATTTAAATTGAAATATGTGAAATTTGAATTGCATGTACCTAAAATAATGCACCAAAATTTATAAAAAAATCATATTCATATTTTTATGTCTATTTTTATTTATTATACACTAAATTTAAAGAAATTTTGAAAATCAATGTTATAACACTCAATCGGTAATGTGGAACTTAAGAGTTTTTTAATTCTAAAAAAATCAATTAAAGTCTAAAAAATATGAGATTTATTATAGTGTTATGATATTATACATAGTTGCTATTATGAAAAACTAAAAATATTTAAAGAAAGTTATCATATAATATGGTAAGAAACTCGAGATTTTCTTGTGAGGAATTAGAGTTTTGAGAAGGAATAGGTTATTATTAAAAGTAAATTGATGGTTAAATCTTTATTTGAACTTGAAACTTTTTTATAATAAAATACAATATATATCATTCCATATGATATTTCTGTATATTTCTAGATACATTTACTATTTTTAAATCATTAATTGTGTTTCTAGCATTTAAATTGAAATATGTGGAATTTGAGTCCATTTTTAGTTCTTATACACTAAATTCAAAGAAAATTTGAAAAATATAGATCATGAATTGATCGATAACGTGAAGCTTAACAATTTTTTAATTCTACAAAAATCAAATAAAATCTGAAAAATACGTGACTTACATGTTGTTATGATATGATATGTAGATATTATAGGTTCTATCATTTTGGTTAGAAACAATGAACTATAATTTTGGTTATCATATTAGAAAATTTTTAGAACGATGAACATCCGAATACAGATTCATATTCGAATTATTCGTTTTGCATTAGTATCCGAGAACATATGAATCCGTATTCAGGATGAAATAGGGTAAACAGTGCTATCCAAATTCATTTTCATCAGTATCCGATCTAAATTCATCCGCAGTACTAGGGTCAAAGCAATGGATGCTAGGAGCTGGCCTCCCCACCGGTGCCCGACGGAGATAGAGATGAAGCAACGCGAGAAAAGGAATGAAGTCAGGCGTGTAGAGGTGTTGGCCGGCGACTAAGTGATGGATGCTGAGCTTTGGCCAGCCTACTAGACGGTGGCTGGATCTAGTGGTGGCAGTGACGAGGGGGCACAACACGAGAAGAAATCCGACGTTGGATTAGCCAGAATAGGGTACTAAAATGTTAGTCCACTCACAATAGTCCAACAAAACATCAAAGCCCAAAACTAGAATAATATTAGGTATTAAGCGAAAATCCCAGTAGGGTATGGGCTTTCCAAACAAGCCTAAGGAAATCTCGTTCCATCCCTCATCCCCAACCGAGAGGAACCGAATTCTCTTCCATCACTCTATTTTTCTTCTACAGTCGAGGTCTGCACCGTTTGGTTCGGAGCCCTCTCCACACTGTGGAAGTGGGCCCACCACGTCCGAAGCCCCTCCAAAGCTCATTTCCGGTACCGACGGATCGAAAGGGCAGAACCTCTGGTAGACCGCCGAGGCGCCGACTACGGCGGATCTCGTTTGCATCCCCGGACCCCGGTCGACTCTCTCTCGCTCAAGAAATTTTCTCCTCTCCCACCTCCTACTCTCCCTCATAGCCTCACAGCTGCCGAGCGCCGGCCGATCCCCGCGCACCATCCCGTCGACCTCCGCTGCGGCTCGCCTCGTCACAGTTAGCGCCCGCCACGGCCACGACCAGGCCCTCCGCGGTCCGCCCAAGCCGCTTGGCTTCCCGTTGCGGCTAGACCCTCAGCGGCCCGCCCTCGCCGCGACCGGCTCCCGTCCTGGCCAGCCCCCACCGCGACCCCATTGCCTACAACTCGTCGCAATTGCTACACGCGTCCTTTCTTGTTTTGGGGTAGACGCTGGTATAAAATTCTGCAGGTGTGGTGTGAAACTGAGAACCCCCTTCCATGGCGGAGGACGGGTGCGAGAGCCGTGACTGGGCGGAGATGCCGTCGGATGCGCTCGCGGTGGTGTTCGGGAAGCTGCGCGTGATCGACCTCCTGACAGGAGCCGAGCTGGTGTGCCGCGCGTGGCGCCAGCTCGCGGCGACTGACCCCACTATATGGCGCCGCGTGGACATGAACTACCTGCGCTATCGCTTGGACAACAAGGATGAGGCCAAGGCCATGGCGCGCACAGCGGTCGACCGCGCCGCTGGCACCATGGAGGCCTTCTCGGCTGACTACTTTGTCACTGACGGCCTCCTCCTCTACATCTCCAAGAGGTATCAATCAACAGCATCGGTCTTGCCTCTTTCAGTTAATTTACTCTTCACCCTGTGTGGTGTGTGCGATTATAGCCAATCTAGATGAACGTTGTTCGTTGTACATTTAATGGCCCTGCTTGTGAATAATAATATTTCAAGTTGGCTGGAAGGTGATATTTCATACCATGACTACTTACATGCCGATCATTTCATGCAGAGCCTCCTCATTGAAGAGCCTTCACCTCCACTTGTGCTTAAATGTCAGTAACGAAGGGATGGCAGAGGCAATGAAGGGCTTTCCTCAGCTTGAGGAGCTAGATATTACAATCTGTTCATTGCATGGAGATTTGTGTCAGTCTATTGGCAAAGCTTGCCCACAACTCAAATGCTTCCGGCTGAACATGATTTTTAGAGACTCTTATGGCTGGGATGATAACACTGAAGCATTAGGGATTGCTAACAATATGCCCGAGCTCCGAGAGCTTCAGTTGATCGGCAGCGACCTAATTAATGATGGACTGATATCAATCCTTGACCATTGCCTGCACCTTGAAACTGTGGATATACGTCGGTGCTACAACATTCAAATGGATGATGCTTTGGAATCAAAGTGTGCTAGAATCAGAAATCTTAAGCTTCCTCATGACTTAATCTCTGATTTCAAGTACCGTACTAACATTTCCAGCAGCATTACTTACTCTTTTCTGCCATATCATTTAATGTCCTGAGCTAGAACAGTCTGGTGTTATTTTCTGTTTTCGTTTATTCATCATTTTCCAGGAATCTGCAAATAACTATGTTAACTTTTTCATGAGTGTTTGGGCAGAAGATTTTCTCATGTACCCTTTCATTGCAATGTCTGCAGGACATGTTAGTTGCAACGGAGTAAAACACATTCATATGAAATGTTGCGTTCTTGAGTCGCTAATTTGTCCTTTGGTAGAATTTTTCAACCATGCATTCTCTGATGTGGTATCATTTCTCTATGTGATGAACTTGAAGTTATGTTAGCAATTAAATTGCACATTGCGCAGTTATTGGAACTCACTTGTAGGAATGAGCTTGTTCGACTAACCCTTCCTCGTATTTGTGAGAACCTGGCAGCGGTGCACTAATAGTTACCAGTACATAGGTTTGTATGTGCAGTAAGAGAATTGTTTATTTTGTTGTATGTATGTGGGATCAACTTTTTACTTATGTAGACTTATATATTCGTAGGTGATATTACTTATCCTTTGTTGCAAGAGCCTCCATGGTAGCAAACAGAATTCTAATGAGTTTGTGAAACCAAATGGATGATGTGTGGTTTTGTGATAGTTTCAAGGAAGGTAATGCAGTTTTATCAAATGTGCTTTTGCAATGAAAAGAGCTTTAACAAAAATGGGCTTGTTATTGGCGACAGATTGGAATCATGGTGGTTTGAGTACAAGTAGCAAACTGCAGTTTGGAACAGGTTTTTTTCCACCTCTGAAACCGGATGATTGACTTGTGTTGTGCACACAAGTGGTCATATTGTTCAGTACATCCATGCTGCATATTTCATTTTGGTTTTTCAAACTTCACAATGATATATCCATTTACAATGTTCACTTGTACATTATAAATAACTAAAGGTGCTACAAGCTAATATTTCTCTCCCATTCATAATGTGTGCCTTTGTAACTTGCATAGGTGTCGAGGTTGTTGTTCTCTGCGTCACAAAATCTGGTGAAGTTATCAACTACCAGGCCTTCACAATGGGTTTTCTGTGGTGTAGTGTAGTTTCGTGATGATGAATTTGATTTCTGACAAGAATTTTATCAGGACTGTTTTCTGTGGTGTAGTGTAAGTGTCAAGGACGTCAAGCCCCCGGGACGCCGGACCCTGGCTACGGAGTTCGTACCCACGGTCCGTGGTCTTCGGCAAGGTTATACCCCTCAGCCATAGACTTGACAGATTGGAAGAGTAGATTGAACCAATAATCAAATTGCTTGCCAAAAGGTTTAGGTACAGCATCTATATATTGAGCCTACCCTTTATCTCTAACAAAAGCCATAACTAACATAACTCTTATCTCTAATAAAAGCCATAACTAACCAACTCTTATCTCTAATAATAGTGCTAATCCCTTATCTCCTCACAGCCGGCCCTGGTAGCCCTTCCCCGTGCGCGCGGCTAGCTTCCCTACGCACGTCACGGGCCCTCCGACGCCGACTGTAGGTCTGGCCCCACATGACATCTCTCCCCCCTCGAGAGCCAGCTCGTCCTCGAGCTGAAATTCGGGGTACTTGGCGACGAAGGTGTCCACATCTTCCCATGTAGCCAATGCAGCCGAACTTGCGGTAGTAGTCGGCCAACCCGAGGAAGCTGTGTATCGCCCTTGCCGAACGAGGTTTTGGCCAGTCTTGGATGGCCTGCTCCTTAGTCGTATCCATGGCGACACCCGCCTCGGAGATAACGTGGCCGAGGTAGGTGACCGAGGCAGCGCCGAAGTTGCACTTGGTGTGCTTGACGAAGAGCTTGTGGTGGCGCAGCTCGTGGAGTACGGTGCGGAGGTGTCGAAGATGGTTCGCCCAAGACTTGTTGTAGATCAAAATATCGTCAAAGAAAACCAGTATGAATCGACGAAGAAAGGGTCAGAGTACATCATTCATGAGGGCCTGGAAGGTTGCTGGCGCGTTGCATAGGCCGAAAGGCATGACGAGAAACTCATAGAGGCCGTCATGTGTGCGAAACGCCGTCTTGTGGATGTCCTCAGGTCTCATGCGCACCTGGTGGTACCCCGAGCGTAGGTCGAGCTTGGTGAAGAATCTTGCGCCGTGTAGCTCATCTAGGAGCTCGTCCACCACCGGGATCGGGAAAGCGTCCTTGACCGTGAGTGCGTTCAGCGCGCGATAGTCGACGCAGAAGCACCACGAGCCGTCCGGCTTTTTGACGAGTAGCACTGGAGAGAAGGCTGAAGTGCTACGGCGGAAGGTGCCCTGCTCGAGCATCAGAGCATGGCGACGCATTGTCGTTCTAGTTCGTCCTTGTGGGCCGCCGGGTACCTATACGGTCGCACTGCCACTGGTGTTGTGTCAGGTTTGAGGATAATGCGATGGTCCTGTGTGCGTACTGGAGGTAAGCCTGTTGGCTCGGTGAAGATGTCGGTGAAGGCCTCAAGCAGTTCATCGAGGAGGGCATTGCCGGCTGTGGTTGCTTGGTGGCTTGGCCCGGACGGTAGAGGGCCCCCCTGCCAGCATACCGAACGGTCTCCCTGCTGGAACATCATGGTCCGCGTGGAGAAGTCCCAAATTATGGGTCCCAATGTGGCCATCCATACTGTGCCGAGGACCACATCAAACCCTGCGAGAGGCATGACGAAGAGATCGACGTGGAACTTTTGGCCGTCGATGATGACCTGTGCCTGTCGGAGGACGCCTGGGCAGGAAACTTTTTCCCCGTTGGCCACCGTTGTCGTGAGGCGAGGGCTTGCTTGGATGGGTAATCCCGAGTTCAGTGCAGCAACCTCACTGATAAAATTGTGAGTTGATCCGGTGTCGATGAGTGCTATGACGGCCATGTTGCCCAAAGTGACCTTGAGTTGTACTGTGTTGCCGCTAGGGATGCCTGCTAACGCGTGTAGAGAAAAAATCGGTGCTTCCATGGCTAATTCGGTAGTGTTCCCTGCATGGTCCGAGTCATCAAGTTCGACGCCGCCTATGTAGAAGAGCCTCTTGCAGATGCGGTTATGCCCCCTGGTATACTTTTCATCGCAGTTATAACAAAGGCCGAGGCGACGACGTTCTTCCTGTTCTGCCGGGGAGAGCCTTTTAGAGGCGCGCCCTTCTCCCGAAACTGGGGTTGTCGCCTTGTCCTTGTCCGTAGGCTGGGTTGATGTCGTGGTTCTGGACGGGGGGGGGTCGGCAGGAGGCCGCGTCTCACAGTTTTGGCCAGCGCTCTTGTGTGCTGCTCCCTTAGCTCTAGTTGTCGTGCTAGGCTCATGGTTGCTGCAAGCGACTGTGGGTTGTGTATTTGGACGTCGAGGCTGAGCGGTGGATGGAGGCCGCCCGTGAACAGCTGCACGCGTTGTTCTTCTGTGAGGGCACCAGTGCAGGGCAGGAGTGCCTGAAACCGGTCCTGGTATTCCTCGATGGTGCTGGTCCGGCGGCAGTTCGCAAGTTTGAAGAGGGGGGCAGATCGCAGGGGTGGCCCGTAGCGCAAGCTGAGTAGCTCTTTGAAGCGGCGCCATGACGGGGTGCCCTCGTCTGTTTGGACTTGCATGTACCACAGTTGTGCCCCGTCCTCGAGGTTATACGATGCCATCCAAACCTTTTCTTCTTCCATGATCCGTTGTTGATGGAAGTATGACTCGCAGCGGTTGATGAAGATGAGAGGATCAGCCTTGCCGTCATACCGCGGAAAATCCAATTTCTGAAATCTTGGTGGTCGGTCGTTGTGGTGTTCTCCCATGGACGCCCTGGTGCCTAAGGCGGATGAGCGGGAATCGGAGAGGGCGGCGATGGCCCCAGAGTTTGCCTCAGCCGTGGCCTACAGTGCCTTAACGGCGGCGATGAGGGAGTCTACCGTGTTCTTGAGGTCCTGGTCCCCCATGTTGATGGTGCAGGATGCGGCTGGTGAAGCTGCTGGTGAAGGCGGCGTAGCGACTTGCGGTGGTGTGGTGGAGTGGTGCGGCGAGGGCTACAGGGCAAAGATGGCGCAGCGGCTGGTGGCGGCGAGGGAAATCTGTTTGGTGGTGCGGCGGCTTGTTGCGGCAAGGTGGGGCGGCGCGGCGAGGATCTGTTTGTTGGTGGCGTGGTGGTTGGCGGTGGTGAAGTGGAGTGGCGCGACGAGGAAGCCCTGGATCATGATACCAGGTTGTCAAGGACGTCATACCCCCGGGACGCCGGACCCTAGCTACGGAGTTCGTACCCACGGTCCGTGGTCTCCGGCGAGGTTATACCCCTCAGCCGTAAACTTGATAGATTGGAAGAGTAGATTGAACTGATAATCAATTTGCTTGCCAAAAGGTTTAGGTACAACATCTATATATAGAGCCTATCCTTTATCTCTAACAAAAGTCATAACTAACATAACTCTTATCTCTAATAAAAGCCATAACTAATCATAACTCTTGATCTAACCAACTCTTATCTCTAATAATAGTGCTAATCCCTTATCCCCTCACAGCCGGCCCTGGTAGCCCTTCCCCGTGCGCGCGGCTAGCTGCCCTACGCACGTTACGGGCCCTCCGATGCCGACTATAGGTCTGGCCCCACATGACAGTAAGTTTGTGAGCTAGAACAGTCTGGTGTTTCTGTTTGTTGAGATTATGGAAGCTGGGTCTTCACCTGAGTGCAATGTTGATCACTCCATTACGTGAAACCTCCTGGAGTTTATGTTATCTAAATGTTAGCTTTCCTATGAGAGTTTGTTTGGGCAGAAGATTATCACATTTTCCCCGTCATTGCAATGTGTGCAGTGCTTGATATTTGCAACAGAGTAAAACACATGCATGTGTAATATCGCGTTCTTGAGTCGCAAATCTCTGCGTAGTCACATCTTTTTCCTAAATCGTTTTGATTTATATCTCGCGTTTAGTTACCTCAGTTGATTCTAGTATTACTGTACTGTTGCTGATCTGGCAACATATATACTATTGTCACCTTTCAGCTTTCAGCAGTGATCGTTTTTCAGTTCGACTTCATCCTGCTTCTGGTATCATCGGACATCTGACCATATATATTGGTGATTGTATATCTGTCTGCCAGGTAGATTGTTTATGTTCCCTTTTCTTTTATTCCTCGTTTTCCATGAAGCTGAAATTAAATATATGTGCACTTTTCCCTGAGAGTTGTTTGGGCAGAAGATTACCACATGTACTCTGTCATTGCAATGTGTGCAGTGCATGATATTCGCAACAGAGCAAAACACATGCATTATGAGCTATTGCTAAAAGTTGTGTACGATTAAATTGTGTAATGGCCAATGGGTGTCAACCTCCATAAAAAGACATCTATAAAAGAATGAAACCGCTCTCAATAAATCAAATGATTTTGTGATCAAATAATAGTAGGAGAATTTGATCGTATACCTACCCTTTAGATAAAAATTGAGGATTTACCTACTACATCTCAATGACATGTGTGGTTCACATAAATCAATGACATGTGGGTCAAGAAGGTAAATTCTTCAATTTCCATATTCTTCAATTTTCATCTAAATAGAAGGTATATAATAATTTTTTTCATAATAATAATAGTCTATACGGTTCAAGAGGAGGTAGCAGAGTCCACTAAAACACGACAGTAGAAGTGTGTTTAAATATCTTGCATATGTATTATTAAGGTTAAAATAAGGACTAAATTTTAATCTTATTTAGTCCCTAAAGTCCTAAACAACCTTCCTTATAGGGACTATCTCAAGTTTAGTCCATAAGTGTCGCGCCCCGATTTAATAAATCAAAACTTTATTGAAATTCCATAGAAAATCAATAAAACAAGACGTTCATCATGTGACCTCGTACAATACGGGCAATCATTCACGGTTCGTAGACCGCATTAATACAAAAGTGAATAAAGATGAAGAGAAACTAATAAAATAAGGGTCCTAGATGAACGCCTTCTTCCAGTCTCGCCTTGACTGGGTCGCTACTCCAGACCTTCATCCTCCTCATAGTACACTGGCTCTGATGGTGTAAGTCAACGGGGTGAGTACAGATGTACTCAGCAAGCCACCGAATGCAGGTATAATGCAAGATAATAACAAGGGAGATAGTGGCTAATTTTGCGAAAGCAGCATAATTGTAAATCTTTAAATGAGAGCAATTTATTAGTACGGAAAAGTAAACATGTGCATGTGTATCATCATCTTCTAACTCGAGGGGTACAGTCAGCCCCACCTCGCTCAACAGTCCTTACGTGCCATGAATAACTTGAACATTCAAACAATTGTAAACTAACTGCGAGTAGTCACACAACCCGCCCTTGACCGTGGGCTCGGCTTTTCGAAAAGATTAAATTACTCTGATCAGAGATGTACCACTGTACCCACAAGGCACGCACTCATCACCTACACCGAAGTGTAACGAGATGACCCATCACACAGGAACTCGTGCCAAAACCTTCCATATAGTCCTCCCCGACTCAATAGCACCCTCTTATGGGTTTCATATGGTGTCCCGACGCATCGGAGCCCCACCATACCCCCCTTGAGCCTCGTCGGTACAAGTCGCCCGCAGGCTAGCCCCTTGCCCCCTCCTCTATGGTGCATCAAGCCGGAGTATTCCATACTTCCAGTTAGGACTTACCCATTAGACTTGTGGTTGGTACGGAAGTGCTTTGCAACAGATCCCGCAGACCGGTCCTTATAGTGCCCCGGGTGCGACAAACCAGTGCCCGAGCTTGCACCCGGAACCCACCATACTTATAACCTAGCCAACTCCAACAAAGTCCAGAGACGAGAATAACAGGGAAATTCATATACAGAATCCAGCTATCTACGACTCGTTCTTTTTAACCTATAGCAGGTGTACCGGTACATTGGGCACTAGCTAATATTTTTATAGTAGAGTGACAAGGAGTTAAGGCTCAATAAGCATGGCTTGGGTTTGCACACAAGGACGGGGATCTAATAAATATAAGTGTAAGGCTTGAGTATTTGACTAATGCAATATTAACCTATGGGTTATAGCGATAAGTTATTAAATCATGGGCTCAATTATGATCAACTGTTTCCACAGAGACGGTCGATGACTTGCCTTGATCAGCAAAGGGGGATGGAGGAACCTCGGGGTAGAACTCTTGCTCCTCGACGAACTCGTAGTCTTCTCGATACGGAAAAATAAATAAACAACACATTCAATAAAACATCACCAAACATAATCATACATATTTGTGGGTGTTTTTATGTGAAGTAACATTTTAATCTTCTGAAGTTTTGTATAAAACAGTAAAGTTTAACTTTTTGGGATTTTTCCTAATTTATTTTCTATATTATTAATCTTAATCCTAAGGGGTTTTTATTCTTTTATTTGCTAAAAATATTTTGGGTAACAGTAACATACTGTTTTTATGGTATTAACGTGTAGAGAATAATTTACTGAGTTTAACAAAATTTGAATGGAGAAATTTGGAGTTAAATTGAGCAAGATATGAATTTTTAAAGTTTAAATTAATTTCTGGAATTTTATTTAAACTGAAAAAGGGTTCGGGTCCACGGTGAGCCAGGCTCACGGTGGACCGCGCTACTGTGCGCGTGGACCCGCTGATCCAGAGCTGTAAGATCCAGATCTGGCGGCTGAGCGCGAGGCGGAGGGGTTTAATGAAATCGGACGGCCACGATTAAATCATACCGAACCGGTACGCGTGGACGCTCGAGATCACCTCTGGGGTTTAAGTGGTGATCGACGGCCGAGAGGCCTCAATACCCCTTTGACCAGATCCGAGGGCCCAGATTAAATCCCGGAGGGATTTAATCCTAGCCCTCCGATCGCGATCGGGCGGTCGTGGCTCGATCCGGCACGGCACGCCGTAAGGGGGCACGTACCCCCTTCGTCTCCGGCGACGGCGGGCTCGGGTGCGGCCACGGCGGCGACGACGAGGGCCTAGGGACCTAGCTAGGGCCAAAAATGGAACGAGGAGGTCGAGACGGTCTCGGCCATACCTTCGGTGGCGACGACGGGTGACGGACGGCGACGGCGGCGAGGGTAGACGGCGAAGGTGGTTCGGGAGCTCGACGGCGACGATGATCCGGCGGGTTCCAAGACCAACGGAGGGGTGGCCGAGGGCAGGTGGGCTCTGGTGATCACAACGGTGGCGACGGCTAGGGCGATGGAGGCCGGGATCGATGGCGATGGCTCGCCGGAGACGAGGCAGAGCCGAAGGTCGAAAAGGTGATGGTGGCGCTCTGTTTTCGCACGAGGAAGGCGGTGTGAGTGTGGGCTGAGGGCGGTGGTCGTGGGGGGGTTTTATAGGGGGTCGCCGGCGTCCATAAGGCAAGGAACCGAAAGGTTCCCGAGAGCTCCGGCGAGGGTTACCAAAAGCTTCGGGAAGCTTTCTATAAGCGCGAAAACGCGTCGGCCGTAGATGGAAGGGGAGCGGTGGCGACCAGGGAAGGTGATCCAGGGTTGATCGGGCGAGATCGGGCGGCCGGCGGCAGGGAATCCGAAAGAGATCGCCGGAGAAAGGAAAGTGGATCCCCTTCCCGGGAGGAAGACGATCCTGACAGGTGGGCTCCACCTGTCAGTGAGCGATCCAAAAAGGAAGGGGCCGACAGATGGGCCAGTCTGGTCAGAGAGCGGAGGCGGGCGCGAGGAGGCTGACACGTGGGGCCAGGCGGGCGTGGGCGGGAGAGGGAGGCGGGGGAATGCGCCGACAGGCGGGTCCCACTTGTCAGTGGCTCAATGCTGGATTGGGCCGGGCTCCGGGTGAATTCGAGGTTGGGGCCCATTAAGGATTAAAATTGTTTTCTGATTTAAAATAATTCCAGTAATTCATTTATTTGTTTAAGGGTTGAACCACTGTTGATAAAAATTTGTAAAAATTCCTAAAATTATATCTTGGTCTCTAGTTCATCTCATAAAATTTTCAAGTCCAGATTTTGAGTATTTCTCCCTGTTTGGCTTTATTTGGGCTCTTTGGTGATTTTTCCTTTAATAATAAATCCAGAAATAATATTTTTCTTTTATTTTAATCCTTTTTAATTTCTGGGGTGTTACAATAAGTCACTTTGGTATTGCTTATAGAGATTAAGGCCATGTTTGGTTTCTTTAGGGACTAAACTAAATTTTAGTCTCTATTTATTTACTTGACTAAACTTTAGTCACTATCTATTTGGTTCTAGTGACTAAAATTTATTAAATGAGTTGAATAAAGACCAAACTGCCCCTAATAAATGACTGCAGATGCATTTTGTCTCATCCTAAGAGGCATTAATGAGGGTATTCCCTCTCATTGATACTCTTTAGTCCCTTTTAGCAACCTCATGGTGACTAAAGGGCTAAAGTTTAGTCTCTTTTAGTCATCATGTTTGGTATTTTAGGAACTAAAATGGATTAAATTTTAGTCCCTAAAGTTTAGTAAGGTGGAACCAACACAGGGCCTAAAAGTACCATGCACACGTACTATATCCTCATTTATGAATCCCTCATTACATGTGGTTTAGTTCATACATTTAAACAAAATGACTAACTTTAGTCCCTACTGAAATAAGCAAATTTTAGTTCCTAAAAATAAGTAAGTTCATCCAAACAGAACCTTGAAAATGCTTTGACATAAATTCGACAGTGAACAAAGGTAGTACAAAGGTGTGTAAACTATAGAAACTTGTAAAGTTGATTCACCTACACTAGCACTTTCACGCAATAATTCCACTAAAAATGATGCTATTAGGAGAATCTATAGATCATTGATTGTATTTTATTCAATGGTTTAGATTTTCATTTAAAATCATTCGTGCATCAAATGTTTCAATTTTTGCAGTTCGTCTTTTATTTAAAATCATGCGCATATCAGCCGGTTGATATGTTTTCATTTACACCGTGTGATATTATTCACTTTTCATTTTTTTTCATGTAATCAGAGTATACTGCGTAATAACATGCACATTCCTTTTCTCGTTCAAGTGACGAGAGGATAGCATTACTTTTTTTGCATGCATGTGGCCGGCAAAATATGTGATCTGTTTTTTTTCATTTTTTTCTAAATATGAATGGATCGGAACAAAGATAAAATACAGATTGTTTGAAATTATGACTGGTTATTTTTAAAAGAAAAATTGTGTACACATTTTATTAAGTTTCGTCTTATAATATACATGATTTTTTAGGTATTTGAAATATTATTTATTACGATTATATCGTTCTTGTAACAATTTTTTTTGTTTGAATATGTTATTTGTCTATATGGAATTCATGAAATTTTAAAAAATTTCATATAATTTGCATAGGCGTTTCATAAGTTTCAAAAATCAGTTAATGGTTGACCCACATAGCAATCATATTGTATTTTGGACAACAAATTTGTTCTAAACTGTTGACCCATGTTAACTAATGCAATATACGGAAGGCGCACGATTTTTGTTAGTAGTATAACGAGTTAAAACATTAAGAAATAACTTTATTTTTGTTAATTCAATAAAATGAACGGCTAAAATTTATCTTATCTCTTACCCTAAGTACCCTAAGTAGGACAATGGTGCACCATAAAAGCCCCTCCTATTACTAGAATCATTTTAGGTATATCAGTAATAATTTTGATTGCCCAATAACTAATTTGATCCCAAGTTAAGGGCGTGTACAATCCCATTTAATAGGTGGTCTCTTGAGAGGTCTATAGGAGGTTAACTGAAAAAATATAAGAGACGGACTCTTCGCGAAGAGTTCGTCTCTACACGATTCTCCATATGTGTTATCTCTTAGCTGCATTTATGATTCAGGAGTTTAGGATTATACCATGCAATTTCTTTATTGTCTCTTATACTTTAAAAACCGTTCCGCCATCTCGGGTTGTAGATGCCCTAAGAAATAACCATTTAAATCAACTCGTAGCTTTTCCTGGTCTTTTAATGTATAAATCTTGGGCAATTGTTGTCAGAAAAACAACCCAACCACAGAAATGGAACTCATGAAATTTTTCACGGTGAAAAATTCTCACCTGTTGGGTTGGTGGGAAGGATTTTTGTGCAATTTTTTCCATGTCCCGGGTAGTGTGAGAGACTGAGAGTGTGGCACCTTCAAATAAAAATTCTTATTTTTGTAGGATGTTTTTTTTAAAAAAAATCTAAGGACATTATTAAAACTCTAAAAGCTTATTTTTGTAACTGTTAAAATAGTGTTAGCCTAGAAAATAGTGAAATAAAACTCTTCGCTGAGAGATGATATTTCATTCAGTTACAAAGTTGATGTGGTCTTTTAGAAAATAGTTTTATAAAACTCACCACCGTAAATAACCTAATTGTTAAGAAACTCTGCGCCCCTTTGCCTTGCTTCCATTGATTATGGAAATGGAATTTGGCTATAATTTTTTTTGCTGAAGAAATATTTATGAAGATATAACTTTGCTATTTTTAACTTGCTATTCATAGTAATAGCAAGTCTCCCTATTTTAATTGGCTTGCTATTTTATTACTCACTCTATTGTACTTGCTATTAGACTTGTTATTTTAGGGGGCTTGCTATTTCTCTCACAAAACTTGCTTCATGTAGCAAGTTTGGTGTGAGAGAAATAGCAAGCTCCTTAAAATAGCAAGTACAATAGAGACATCTTTTATATAATTCTTGTTATTTTTAACGATAGCAAATTGGATAGCAATTACAATGGAAATGCTCTTAGTTCTTTCATGTTTTGGTGGGACCCTGGTTTACATTTCTCGATTAGTTGTGAAGCTGAGAATTTCCTTCCATGGCGGACGACGTGGGCGAGAGTGGCGACTGGGCAGAGTTGCCGTCGGACGCGCTCGCGGTGGTTTTCGAGAAGCTGGACGTCACCGACCTCATGACCGCGGCCGGGCTGGTGTGCCGCGCGTGGCGCCAGTTCGCGGCCACCGAGCCCACTCTGTGGCGCCGCGTGGACATGTGTGATCTCAAGGATGACTTGGACGCCGACGCAATGGCGCGTACAGCGGTCGACCGTGCCGCTTGCACCATGGAGGCTTTCTCGGCTGACTTCTTTGTCACCGACGACCTTCTACTCTACTTCTCCTTAAGGTATCAGCACCATCTCCTAATTTTTTTACTTAATTAACTATATTTGCATTTCAGCCTAATATATTCATAGGTGATATTTCTCACCATATCTACTTACATGCCAATCATTCCATGCAGAGCCTCCTCTTTGAAGAGCCTTACACTCAATTTTTGCCCTGTCAGTAACATATGCATGGCTGAGGCAATGAGAGGCTTTCCCCATCTTGAGAAGCTTGATATGACAATCTGTCGTTTTTTGTTTGGTGATTTGTGTCGGTCAATTGGAAGAGCTTGCCCACAACTCAAATCCTTCAGGCTGAACGTGGATTATCTAATATCATCCGTACACCGTGCTGATGACACTGAAGCATTAGGTATAGCGCACAGTATGCCTAAGCTCCGAGAGCTTCAGCTGATCGGCAACAACCTGTCTAACGATGGGTTGATATCAATCTTGAACCATTGCACGCACCTTGAATCTTTGGATATACGTGGGTGCATCCGTGTTCGAATGGATGATGCTCTGAAATCAAAGTGTGCTAGAATCAGAAATCTTAAGCTTCCTGAAAACTCAATCTCTGATTACCTTGACCGTATATTCAGTTACACCAGCATTGCTTACTCTGTTCCGGATGATCCTTATGGTCCTCTCTATGATCCTCTATTTTGATCATCTGGATGTAGTATTTTGTCAGTACTGTTTTCTGTCGTGTCGTGAGCTACAACAGTCTACTGTTTCTTTGTTGAGATTATGTAAGCTGTCTTCATTTGCAGTTCAATGTTGATCTCAGTACTACATGAAACCTCCTTCAACGTTGATCTCAGTACTACATGAAACTTCCTTGTGTGTCAGAAGTATTCCTCTTTTCTTGATGCTGTATTGAACTATGTGCTATCTTTTTCATGAATTAGTTGTTTTGTCAGAAGTTTATCCTCTTTTCTTAATTTGGCGGCATTTATCGGCGTGCTAGTTGACTAGGTCAGCATGTTCATGTTCTTAGATGTATATTAGATTGGTAGTTTTTCCTGTTCTTGGGAACACTGTTCTGCTCCTGGTCTATTAAATCAATAGCATCTCAAATTTTTTGCACTCTCCTTGTTTCACCGAAGCTAGCATATAACCAACAGGGAAAAACATTGGACCCAAGGACACATCATTTGTTGTAGGAGTAGCAATTAGTTTTTTATATAGAAGATTAGGTGTTAGTAATGTTAGGATCAAATAAACATGCATGGGCTTGAGGGTCTGAATTGATCCAAGACCACTCCAAGTCATCTGAAAATATCCTTTCACTTATGAAAGAAATTAATCAGAGCTTCATGATAATCTAGTTTGTGTGCAAGAAAACTCAACTTAAATGCTTGGAACCCGTTGCATATGTCTGTAGTCCCACAGATGTTTTTTTTCCATGGAGACTGATATTGTTTAGCTCCTAGCTTTGGTCAAACTGCAAAGCAACTGCATTCAAGTGTCCTTGTGAATTCTTAAGTCATTAGCATGATTTGTAGTCATATGTACTAAACTTGTTCCCTTAAATGGTTCATGGTTGGGCCTCATCAATAACATATCATTGACAAATATAATGTAGCATTAGGGAAGGTTTGTTATCATTGAAGAAATTGACCTGTTGATAGTACAGTATCATTGAAGAAAAACATTAGAGGTTCCTCGTTTCAGAATGTTGTGTACATATATTTGGATTGTTTGTAACATGGGCCAGATGTAAATTGTTGTGATTGGTGAAATGCAATCATGCCCTTAGGTAATGCCCCCATGTGTACTGTGAACATGTGAACAGTATCACGGCGTACCGTGGAAAAAATTAGAAGATTTTTTAGTTTAAAAAGTAATGTTAGATTAGATTAGATTGAGTCCACAAAGGTAAAATTGGTTTGAGTCCTTAAAATATAAGGTTAGATTATGATCTATTGGTTTTAATTAAGAATTAGATATAGAGATTAGATTGATTTTCATAATAGAGGTTAGTTCCTTATTTAGTCCTCCATATATATATATATATATATATATATATATATCCCATGTACTTAATTGAGAAGTAATGTAGAATTAGTTTAATATCTCATCTAGTTTTTTATTCCTAGTCCTAATTTTCTTCTCATTCAACTCACTAGAATGTCATGTTCAACCTAAATGGTTGGGATACATATATGTAGGCTGGTTATGTAGCTTAATATGCTACCAAAATGTTAGATGCTAGTCTAAGATGCTAAAACACTAAAAAAGATGCTAAATGTGCTTAAGCCTATAAATTTGTCCATACATGGTCATCACACATATCATGTCAAACAATATGTCATGCCAAACACACATAGATTTATCCTCTTAATACGTTGATGATACGAATGTCTTATAGTATTTTATCTAGACTGTTTTCTGCCGTGTCGTGAGCTAGAACAGTCTACTGTTTCTGTTTCTTGTTGTTTATGTTGCCTTTTATTTATTCCTCATATTCGTGTTAGTTTTCTGGGCAGAAGATTTTCTCGTGCACCCTGTCATTGCAATGTAAAACGCATCAACAAAATGGGAGATTGTCTTTCTGTTTGACTTCATCCTGCTTCTGCTTTTGCTGCTGCTTCTGGTACGTATCATCGGACATCTTCAAATCGTTGCTTGTATATCTGGGAGATTGCAGCGTTACAACGGATAATATATGGCGTTAATTTGGTGGCATTTGTTAGCATGCAAGATGTTCATGTTCTATGATGTATATATAATAGATTGGTAGATAATTTAGATAAAAACTGACCTCCAACAAACAGATTCCTATACAATTTCCTTCTTAACCTAGCCCTTATAGCATCTAGATAACTCTTAAATTTTAGTCCCTAAATCACATATAGAATCATCCTAAACTCTATCTCTTCGTAAAAATTAATCAATCTACAACAGTTTTCCTATAATCTCAATCGCTATTTTTTAAATCCTACAAATATGGTCTATAATATATAATAATTTTGTGTAAAACTATAATACATTCAAATATGTTATCGTCTAACTTATAACAATACATATGGGAAAAAATAATGCACGTGGAAGAAAAAATATGTACAAATAAAAATAGGGATTTAATAAACTAATCATATATTTGAGAGAAATGAATTGTGATTTAGAGAATGTATTAGAAAAAGGACTCATTTAGAAGAACTCTTGGAGCTTTATTTTTCATAAAAATACATAAATTTAAATTTAAATAGTTATATAGGTACTCTTGGAGATGCTCTTAAATCATCCTACATCTTCCTCAAAAATAAGATTAGTTTGACAGTCCCTATTTTAATTGCCGCGTTCTTCTCTCTTGCGCCGATGCATTTCTTTCCATTGAGCGCGTTGTCGACATCGAGAATGGTTGACCGGCGATTGTGTGGTTGGTTGGTTTGGCTGACGGCTTCCTCGCCCCTTCCCCGACACCGCTCCAGATCTGAGCTCGGCGGAGACAAGGCGGGCGACCGTGGCACTAGCGTGGGCGGGCGTGGCAACGACAACGGCGACGGTGTGGGCGGCTACGGCTTGAGCGGGTCCATCTCCGACGTGGGCATCACCAATGGCTGACACCGGAGAGGAGAGGCTAGGCTACTGGGGCAATAACTGTTCTTGTGTTTTTGGGGACTTTGGGTTTAACTCATTGTTCTTGGCTGTTGAAGTTTTTTGATATCAAAAGAGCATCTTTTTGCTTGTGTGTTGTTTAATGTCTGTATTATCTTGTGGGTTCTCATGGATATCATGTGACTTCTATTATTCTGCAGTGAAATTTCCCTTTTGTGCTTCGTTTCAAGTTGTGCCCTCTATCGTGCGATTGTGTTGGTTGGTTCCACCTTACATTTTTAGGAGTTGTATATTTGCTCAGTACAGAATTTTTTTAAAAAAAATATTTTTTAAAAAAAACAATTTTGTATGTTCATTTTAAAAATTTGTAAAAGTAGCATACGGTCGGCACTTAAAGTGCCGACTGGATGTCACGTCAGCTCCAGTCGGCACTTGAAGTGCCGATTGATATCACGTCATTGAGTCAAACGATCCTATATGTCAGTCTCAGAAGTACTATTATAACAAAGTGTATATCTTTGAAGTGCCAAAATAGTAAATCTCGTGGCACAACTGCGACGACAGTGTCGGCTTCCCTGGAGAGCCCCAAGCATCATAGCCTCATCGTGCACGAGCGTTTGCTAATCCCTCGTGTCGAATTGTGAATTCACATGTGGAAGTTACTTGATTTCACGTTGCTCGAGAGGAGCTTTGTCTCCTCCTTTGACATCCACAATATACAAGGGGAAAATAGGGTTTGACATTAAAAGGGATCTGTTGTAGGTTAATTATGTTCAGAATGATAGAGTTTAGAATAATTCCTATATAATATTATATGGTATAGGAAATAAGATCTTTGCTAAGATTGATTGAGCCATAAGGATTTAATTTTATATCAATAGGAGATAAAGATATATATTGACAATTGGTATGTGCACCCTTTCGTGTTTGGGCCAATTTGTTTCGTGCCATTACAATTTTTACAGTTTTAAAATATGTCATCGGTGCTGACAGATAGACCTATCAAAATCACTAATCGGGGTATTTTTCAAAAATCAGAAAATTGTAATGACATTTTTTTCAATTTTCCTTGAAGTGTTTTGGGGTACAAACTGTGAATCCCCTTCCCACCTAACCCCCACCGCCCCTCCTCCTCCCTCCCCCCTCAACCCTAGCTGCTATGCCGTCGTCGACGCGGCCGCGGCCGCGGCCGCGGCCGCCTTCGACAGCAATGGCAGTGAACGGAGTAGAGAGCCGCGACTGGGCGGAGATGCCGTCGGACGCGCTGGCGACGGTGTTCGGGAAGCTGGACGTCAGCGACCTCCTGACGGGGGCCGGGCTGGTGTGCCGCGCATGGCGCCAGCTCGCGGCGACCGACACCACTCTGTGGCGCCGCGTGGCATTGAGCAGCCCGTGCAATCACATGGAGAACAAGGAGGCCGAGGCCATGGCGCGCACGGCTATCGACCGTGCCGCTGGCACCCTGGATGTCTTCTGGGCTGACACCTTTGTCACTAACGACCTCCTCTTCTACGTCTCCCAGAGGTATCAGCAGCATCTCTCTTTGTGTTGCATTTCCGGTTATTGCCTGATGAACTGTGACACTTGTTTCAGTTAATTTACTCTTCACCCTGTGGAGTGTGCGATTATAGTCAATCTGAATGAACGTCGTACATTTAATGGCCTGTTTGTGAATTATAATATTTGATGGTAAATTAGAGTCCATTAGTGTGTGCTTTTTCTTCATTAATTTACTGAGGGACTTTGTAAATTCTAAGGTTTTTGTTCTTATTATGATCAGTGTTACTACACCCAATTTTTACCTAATCAACTTTTTACAAAGTATATATATATATATATATTGTTCTTATTATAATCAGTGTTACTACACCCAATTTTTTACTTCATCAACTATTCACTTATTCAGCCATATATATTTGTATGTGTTAACATGCCTATCATTCCTTGCAGAGCCCCTTCATTGAAGAGTCTTAAACTCAGTTTTTGCCTTCAATGGATGTTAGAGGCATTGAAGGGCTTTCCTCAGCTTGAGGAGCTAGATATTACAATCTGTGTATTGTGTGGAGATTTGTGTGAGCCTATTGGCAAAGCTTGTCCACAACTTAAATGCTTCAGGATGAACATGGATTGTGGACCAAATTGGAACATGGATGACACTGAAGCATTAGGGATTGCTAACAATATGCCCGAGCTCCGAGAGCTTCAATTGATCGGCAACAACCTGTCTAATGATGGGCTGATATCAATCCTTGACCACTGCCTGCACCTTGAATCTCTGGACATACGCCAGTGCTTCCACGTTCAAATGGATGATGCTTTGAAATCAAAGTGTGCTAGAATAGGAAATCTCAAGCTTCCTCATGACTCAATCTCTGATTTCAAGTACCGTGACATCTGCGTTTTTTCCTGTGGATCTGAAGATGATGCCCTTCTATGATACCGATGATTTTGATGAAACAGGCTTAGATGGTGCCATGTACGATTCTGATTTTTGATTTCTGGCAAGAATTTTATCAGGAATGTTTTCTGCCATGTCGTGAGCTCGAACAGTCTGGTGTTTCTGTTTGTTGAGATTATGGAAGTTGGATCTTCATTTGCAGTGCAATGTTGATCACTTTACTACATAAATCCTCCTGGTGTTTATGTTCCCTTTTCCTTTATTCCTCATCTTCCAGCAAGCTTTCCTATGAAAGTTGTTTGGGCAGAAGATTATCACATGTACCCCTGTCATTGCAATGTGTGCAGGGCATGTTAGTTGCAACAGAGTAAAACACATTGTGCCGCAAATCTCTGCGTAGTCACATCTTTTTCCTAAATCGTTTTGATTTGTATCTTGTGTTAAGTAGTTACCTCACGATGAAGTCCAATGATCCTAGAATGAGTAATAACAAATGCATAAAAAGGTATCAAGGGTAAGGGTATTCTGTCGTACCAAAATTTTGACATCGACAATTTTAAGTATAAACATATGGAACTATCAAATTTTGGTAAGATATAGTTGATAGAGAAGAACAAAATTTTAGTACCCAAAATTTTTCGAGAGATGTTTAATTTGCTATTGATATTTGATATAGCACAAGTTTTATTAGGATAGAAAAAAATAAAAATATCTATAAACATATAGGTGACCAACGGGTTACGGGTGGTGTACAAATTACAATTCTCGAGGGGTGGTGGTGTGAAAATGTGAATCCCCTTCCCACCTAACCGGATAACCCCCACCGCCCTCCTCACCACCTCAACCCTAGCTCCCATGTCGTTGTCGCCGCGGCCGCGGCTGCCTTCGACAGCCATGGCGGAGGACGGGGGCGAGAGACGCGACTGGGCGGATATGCCGTCGGACGCGCTCGCGGCGGTGTTCGGGATGCTGGACGTGAGCGACCTCCTGACGGGGGCCGGGCTGGTGTGCCGCGCGTGGCGCCAGCTCGCGGCGACCTACTCCACTCTGTGGCGCCGCGTGGACATGAGCCACCAGGCAGATCTCATGGAGAACGAGGAGGCCGAGGCCATGGCACGCACAGCGGTCGACCGCGCCGCTGGCACCATGGAGGCCTTCTGGGCTGACTCCTTTGTCACCGACGGCCTCCTCCTCTACCTCTCCGTGAGGTATCAGCAGCATCTCCCTTTCTATTGCATTTCCAGTTCTTGCCTGATGAATTGTGACGCTTGCTTCAGTTATTTTACTCTTCACGCTATGGAGTGTGCGATTATAGCCATTCTGGATGGACGTTGTACATTTAATGGCCCTGTTTGTGAATAATAATATTTCAAGTTGGTTGGTAGGACAAAGTTGATCTTGTTATGTACCTTTGATGGTATATTAGAGTCCATTAGCGTTAAATATGTCCTTTAATGCTTGCTTATGCTTTATTAGGACGTGTTTTCCAGTTAGTTTGGTGTTCACGATGTGGTGTCTGGGATGACAGCCAACCTGGAGGGGCTCTGTAAATTCTAAGCCTTTTGTTTGTAAAAGTTTGATTTCCTTGAGTTGGATTGGGTGGAAAACTTTGATTTATGTTATGCACACATGTTGATATATTTTACTGTCTTTATAGCCTGGGGGAATTAAAAAGGTCCAGGATGTAAGAACATTCTTTGTTCTCCTCGTTAATTTCAACAGTGGAGCCACCATTTTGAAATCCATGGTGTTTGTGTGGAATTCTCAACTATGCTTCTCTGCATTTAGTATGTCACACCTCTGATATCCCTGGCAAACTGTAGATTATTCTTCTCAGCTAGAAAAAAATAAATAGTGCAGATAACCGAATATGCTCTCGCAGTAACAGACCTCAAATTAAAAGTCCCAATCAGCTCAACTATTTCATTTGACCAACACTAGCAAACAATTATCCGAAGGAAGACTCAACTTACAATCTAAAGTAACCAAAGAAACCAAGCAGCACTTTCTCCACCCATGTGTAGACAACAGATCAGAGCAGGGAATCACAAAGGATCAAGTGGTGTTCTGAGGAAGTTGAGTTCCTGATCTCACCACTTCTTTACACCTTGCTGGCAGCAATGATCAACAAGATGGGAGCACCACCCCTTGGCTTGGCTGGCCAACAACCCTAGATAAAGAACCATGATAAAAAAACTCATCGCCTATTACATAGCTGGCTAATATATGTAAGCACACAGGCATATTGGACTGAGAGTCCTAATTTGAGACCATACATATGTGCACTGGGTTAGCCCAATGCAAACTGACACAAACGAGCCCAATGTAATAAGTAAATGACCTAACTAGGTAATGGTGCTGTTAATCATATAATTAAATAAGACCTATACACATACACACACAGAGATCTATATATATATATATATATTAGAACCATAAAAATTGGAAAAAAAAATCCATAACATGTTAAAAAATTCAACATGGAAATTCTTGCCTCTTCGTGGTAGGAGCAGAGGAGGAATTGATTAATTCCTTCTGCTTCCTCTATTCCATGACCCTTAAGGGGTATTTATAATCCTAATACAATCTAATCTGATATTCTTATCTCTATCTTTAAAACAAAAATAACTAATCTTATCTTAATCTGACTAATCTTATCTAACTAATTCTACTAATTGTGCTGCTGCACATAACACTTCGTAACATTGTTCTGCTCCTGGTCTATTAAATCAATAGCATCTCAAATTTTTTGCACTCTCCTTGTTTCACCAAAGCCAGCATATAACCAACAGGGAAAAACATTGGACCCAAGGACGCATCACATATTGTAGGAGTAGCTGGTAGTTTTTTATATAGAAGATTAGGTGTTAGTAATGTTAGGATCAAATAAACATGCATGGGCTTGAGGGTCTGAATCGATCCAAGACCACTATAAGTCATCTAAAAATATCCTTTCACATATGAAAGATATTAATCAGAGCTTCCTGATAATAGTTTTTGTGCAAGAAAACTAAACTTAAATGCTTGGAACCCATTGCATATGTCTGTAGTCCTACATATGTTTTTTTTCCATGGAGACTGATATTGTTTAGCTCCTAGCTTTGGACAAACTGCAAAGCAACTGCGTTCAACTCCTTGTGAATTTTTAAGTCATATTAGCATGATGTGCAATTGTGCAGTCATATGTACTAAACTTGTTCCCTTAAATGGTTCATGGTTAGGCCTCATTAATAACATATCATTGACAAATATAAGGTAGCATAGCGAAAGTTTGTTATCATTGAAGAAATTGACCTGTTGATAGCACAGTATCCAATAAACACTTTTGATATTACTTTTTAAAAGTTGTATCTCTGTTAATAACAATATTACAAAATTTGTTTATCAATAAAAAATAGTATGGTATGGAAAGTTAATCCATTCGATAATACACAATCACATGCTAGATGTTGTCTCTCTCCTTTTGTATTAACTGATGTTGGCCTTCGTAAACTTTATTATTGTACTGTAATTAAATAGCAGTTATTTTTCTTTTCTTCTTATTGTTCTTCACCCTTGTAAATTTTGATGATGATCCAGATGTTGTCTCTTTTGTTCCACATTAATATCAAAGTGCATACTACATATAACTTGGCAATCTCTGAAACATTCAATCTGTTGTCAATTTTCTTTAGAATTCATAAAAATATTTCCAAAACAGCAGTATGTTTTAAAGAAAAACATTAGAGGTTCCTCATTTCATTTCAGAATGCTGTGTACATATATTTGGATTGTTTGTAACAAGGGCCAGATGTAAATTGTTGGGATTGGTGAAATGCAATCATGCCCTTAGGTTGCCGTTCCTCAGCCGAAGTTAGACCTACTAAAATGTTGGTAATGCCCCCATGTGTACTTTGAACAGTACCACGGCGTGCTGTAGCGAAAAATAGAAGGTTTGTTAGTTTAAAAGGTAAGGTTATAGATTAGATTAGATTGAGTCCACAAAGGTAAGATTAGAATGAGTCCTTGAAAGGTAAGGTTAGATTGAGTCCTATTGATTTTAGGTAGGAATTAGATATAGAGATTAGATTGGTTTCCATAATAGGGATTAGTTCCTTTAAGAAGTAATGTAGAATTAATCTAATCTCTCATCCAGTTTTCTATTCCTCATCCTAATGTTCCCCCCAACCTAAGTCACCTCTCATCCCTAGCAGCCAACGTCGTCTAGTTATCCTCTCGGCAGTGATTATCCCATCATGGTCAGCCTATGACAGTATCTGGGTAACATAGCAAGCTATCACAAAGGCTCTAACAAGGTTATAACTTATAAAGCTGCCAATACATTTCATTGATCCAAATACAACCCAGCAATTTTACCCCGAAAATGGGCAAATAGTATGGCCGCAATCCAAATGAACTTTCTTCCCAGAATTTTGATTATAACTTGGTCTAGGTCATGACCAACATTTTGAAGGGCTAGCTGGGGCTCAAACCAAACACACCCTCAAAATAAATTAACAACTATGCAATGAAAAAAACAAGCTCATAATTATAGTGACTAATTTATATGGTTAACTATATTTAATATTTTTTGAATGCCAATCATAATCTTGTAATCATTTAGATGTTTGGTAAATGAAGTTCAATGAGAACTTGATAGTTTCATTAGTTGTATTGATTTCTGTGTCATCTTAATCGTTTGCTTCAAGCTAGACAAATTTTATCCTGCATAGTATGCATGAATTATTGTCCTAATCTTGTAATTTAGATTAATTACTAGCTTTGGAGACATGGGTTTGTTATTTATGATGAGATCATGAGATGATGCTTGTCTGTGTTATTGGGATAGTTAGTTCCTTCTATCTGTTGTTTTGATGCTTGTCTCTGTTATTGGTTTCAGCTCAGGTGGTATTGATTTGTAGAACGGTGTGTTGAAGCTAGTTTGGCTTTTTATGAAGTATATATATTGTTCTTATTATGATCAGTGTTATTACACCTAATTTTTTACTTAATCAACTTTTTACGCATTTCAGCCATATATATTCATAGGTGATATTTCTTACCATGACTACTTACATGCCAATCATTCCATGCAGAGCCTCCTCATTGAAGAGCCTTCAACTCAGCCTGTGCTTTAATGTTAGTAATGAAGGGATGGCCGAGGCAATGAAGGGCTTTCCTCAGCTTGAGGAGCTAGATATTACATTCTGTTCATTGTATGGAGATGTGTGTCAGTCTATTGGCAAAGCTTGCCCACAACTTAAATGCTTCAGGCTGAACGATCGCTGGACTTTTCAAATGGATTATGGAGCATCTGATGGCATGGATGATGACACGGAAGCATTAGGGATTGCTAACAATATGCCTGAGCTCCGAGAGCTTCAGTTGATCGGCAACAACATAACTAATGATGGGCTGATATCAATCCTTGACCATTGCCAGCACCTTGAATCTGTGGACATACGCCAATGCTACAACATTCAAATGGATGATGCTTTGAAATCTAAGTGTGCTAGAATCAAAAATCTTAAGCTTCCTCACGACTCAATCTCTGATTTCAAGTATCGTGCCTACATTGTCAGTAGTGTTGCTTACTCTGGGTCTGATTTAGAGCTTGATTTGTTTGATGATCTGGATGTGGTCACTGATGATGATGATGCCGACTTCAATGATACGGATGATTTTAATGAAACAGGCTCAGATGGTGCCATGTACGATGATGAATTTGATGTCTGACAGAATTTATCAGCCCTGTTTTCTGTCATGTCGTGAAAAGTCGTGAGGTAAAACAGTGGTGTTTCTGTTTGTTGAGATTATGGAAGCTGGGTCTTCATTTGCAGTGCAATGTTGATCACTTTGGTACATGAAACCTCGTGTTGTTTACATTTCCTTTTCTTTTATTCCTCATTTTCTAGCAAGCTTTCCTATGAGAGTTTAACGGGCAGAAGATTATCACATGTACCCTGTCATTGCAATGTGTGCAGGTCATGTTAGTTGCAACAGAGTGAAACACATGCATGTGAAATATTGAGTTCTTGAGACATAAATCTTATGGAATATACCGTAAGGCTACTGAACATTCAATCATAAGAGGCTGCCCAAAGAACTGAGACTTGGTTTTTCCATTAGTCTGTTGAATATGCCAGAAGTTACCAGACTGGGTTACTTCTGGTATATATAGCAAAAATAATGTTGCAGACTAGGTTTCTCCAAGATTTATAGTAACAATGAATAATTGAATGTAAAAAAGGAAATATTTTAGGTTTCTCTAAATGATTGCAATACCTTGGACAGGCCTCCTCTACATTTCCGTGTGGTATCAGCAGCTTCCTTTCTATTGCATTTCCAATAGCTATTGCCGACAGTGATTGTTGTTGGAAATGATGGAGGGGTGGGGGAGCCAAGATTTCCAGCCGAGTTGGACATGTGCGTGGAGGCACCGTGTCCAAGTACCACTGTACCAGTAGGATTATTCAGCGCAACGGGCGGCGTTGTTCAGCGGGAGACGGCAGTGTGGTGTAGCCGACTTGTTGGAGGAGCCGCGGCTAGCTTAGAAGGCTACGTTGCTCTCCATTTCGTTTCGTGGGGGGCGCAGAGTTCCTCGAGAAGATATGACAGGCCCCTCATGAATGTGATGTGAGTTAGTTGACATTTGTTAGAAATTCTAGGAATTTGTGGATAAAATCAAGAACTTGCATTGAGACAAACTCGTTGTTGGCGACAAACACCCACGACGATAATACGTCAAAGTTTTTTTGTATTTTCTGGACTCCACAAACGAGCTTCCTACGACTCTGGTTTGAATAACTAACACCCAACACTCCACTTCCCTACATTTTTTTGATGAAAATCAGTAGGAGAGGCTCCTACTAGGATTTTGAATTAAACGAAAAAACAGAACTTACAGAAAGTGCGAGGGAGAGAAATTACATCGAAGCAGGAAGGGACTCCAACCAGGAGCCAATAGAGGATCTCAGAGAGGGGGAGAATCTACTAGATTGATTAGAAAAAATTACATAGAAGAAATTCAGCCAAGAAGAAAACGAGGGGGGAATCCCATCAAAGATACATTTGTTTCTTACAAGCCAAAGGGCCCAAGCACCAATGTTGAACACCTCCATGGCAAAGGTTCTGGGGAGTGTCTTCCTGGCGGCAGCAATCTTGAGATGAATTGACGGGTCGTCCAGCCAGTAGATTCGTAGAAAGTCCCAGCAGCGACGGCTGAAAGTGCATTCAAAGAAAAGGTGGCGGGTAGTTTCCTCCGATCCAGTAGGGCAGAGCTTGCAATCTCCCGACTCCTCAGCGGGGAGGATGCGACGCCGCTTCAGCAAATTTTTCGAGGAGAGGCGGTCAACCAGCACAAGCCAGAAGAAGACTTTGAGCTTGTTGGAGCATTTGGACTTCCAAAGCCAAGTAAAGACCTTAGGGGGGTTGGGTTGCTGAAAGTGGTGATTGTAGAACTTTTTAGGAATGAAGGTGGAGGCGTTCCAAATGAGGGGCCAGGAGTCCGGGGCCGGCTGAAGGGGATGAATTCCTTCAGTGAGAGTGCTGAGAAATTGGAATTCAGCGAGGGCTTCGGCTGAGAGGGGGATGGCAAAATGGTCAGCAGGGTGAGGAAGGGAGAAGAAGTGATGGACGGAGCAAGCGGGGTTCAAGGCAAAGGAGAAGAGTCTTGGAAGAAGGAGCTTTAAAGGGAACTGAAGCCAGCAGTCGTGCCAGAAGGAGACAGAGCGACCATTGCCGACCAAAGGGCGAGCTATGCCAAGGAAGATGGGAGAAAGCTTGATGATGTCTCTCCACCAGCCGGAACCTCTGGGAGGACCGATTGTCGGCGAGAACAAAGCGGAGTAGTAGTGCTTCCAAACGAGGTCGACCCAGGGAATGTTTTGATGAGTGACAAATTTGTGGAGGTGCTTGAGTAAGAGGGCAGTGTTCTGCGTGCGGAGGTTAATGACCCCGAGTCCACCCATCCTTTTGGGCTGACAAACGAGTTGCCAGTTGGCTTTAGGAAGAGAAGAGGAGTTGGTGTTGAAGCCTCTCCAGAGGCAGTTTCGTCTCGCGCGATCGATCTGCTTGATGAGCCGAATGGGGAGCTTGAAGGAGCACATAGCATAAGTGGGGATAGCGGAGAGGACGGAGTTGACAATCTGCAGCTTGCCCGCCATAGAGAGGCAGAGAGAAGTGTGAGCGAGACGTCGTTCAACTCTGTCCAAGAGAAAGGTGAAGTCCGCAAATTTAGGTTTATGAAGGCCAAGGGGAAGCCCAAGATAGGTGAAAGGGAAGGAGCCAAGAGAGCATCCGAAAGTTGCCGCGAGAATGCGCGCCTGATCTTCCGAGACATTAATCGGGATGAGACTGGACTTGTCGAAGTTGACATGAAGCCCCGTGGAAGAGGAGAAGGTATTGATGAGGGCTTTGAAGAAAAGGATGTTCTTTTGGTCTGCCTTCAGGAAGATCATGGTATCGTCGGCATACTGAATGATAGGGAAGTCAGTGCCGACAGGATGGCAGGCCGGGGGGTGGATGAAGCCCAATGAGGCAGCGCGGTTAGTGATGTGCTGCAGGAGATCGGCCGCGATAATGAAGAGAAGAGGGGATAGGGGATCCCCTTGCCTAACTCCCCTTTTGCAGTGGAAGAATTTACCCGGGGAGCCGTTAAGTAAGACTGCAGAGTGGCCGGAAGAGAGAATAGCCTGGATCCAACGAAGCCAAAGAGGGGGAAACCCAGGTGAGAGAGCATGAGGATGATGGCGGAGTGTTCTATGGTGTCGAAGGCCTTCTCGAAGTCTAGCTTAAGGATTACAGAGGCTTTCTTGGAGGAATTGCAGAGGTTGGAGTATTCAAGAGACCAGGCCAAGCAGTCCTGAATGGATCTGTTCTTGATGAAGCCATATTGGTTGGGGTGGATGATCGAAGTGATAATAGGTTGGAGACGGTTAGCAAGGATTTTGGTGAAGATTTTAATCGAGGTGTTGAGAAGGGAGATGGGCCTGAAGTCCTGAGCGACGGTAGAATCGGGTTTTTTGGCAATGAGCGTGATGTAAGAACCATTAATAGGCTGGAGATCAATGTGCTGCGAGGAGGAAAGGTAGCGACCGATAGCATAGAAGTCCTCTTTGATGATGGGCCAACAGGTTTTGAAGAAGTGCCCATTGAAACCGTCCGGCCCGGGGGCTTTTTCAGAGGGGAGATTGTTAACTACAGAGTCGATCTCTGCGGCCGAAAGATCCGCAGCTAAGTGGGCCAGGTTGTTGTGTCGGGACACCAGGGAGGCCAGATCGATGAGCATTGGAGGATGCGAAGAGAAGCCCATTTTTGAGAGGAAAAAATCCAGGAAGACCTCAGCTTTGTCTTCCTCGGAGCGGGCCCAGTCTCCAGCAGGAGTTTGAATGGCGGGAATGTTGTTTTGGCGCCTTCTAGAGCTAGCAGCGGCGTGGAAGAATTTGGTGGATTCATCGCCTAATTTTGTCCAACGAATGGTGTAACGCTGCTTCCAATACGTGTTTTTAATTTGGAGAAGGGACGAAGTGTGGGATTTGAGCAATCTTCTGAAGTTTCTCTCTTGGACGGACAACGTCCGATGCTCTTCGGTGGAGTCCAGAAGGTTGAGGATGATGGTGGAGTTGCGAATCCAGGAGTCGTATATACCCATGCGCTTGCTCCAACGGGACAAAGACTTTTGGAGAGATTTCAATTTGCAAGCGATACTGAGAATGGGGTTTTGGGGGAAGGTGCCATTGTTCCAACTGGAATGGACGATGTTGGCGAAACCGGGGAGCTTCGTCCAGAAATTTTCGAACCGAAAGACAGGGGAGTGAGCAAAGGCGGAGCCAATGCAAACCAAGCAGGGGCAGTGGTCCGAAACGGTGTTAGGGAGAGCACTGAAGGTGGTGTTAGGGAAAGAATGAATCCAGTGGGTCGAGGAGAGACACCAATCAAGCTGGATGAGGAGAGGCGAAGGCTGCATATTGCTCCAGGTGAACTGACGATTGTTAAGGTGGATTTCCGACAAACCTTGTTGACTGATGATGTTGTTGAAGAGCATCATTTTAGATAAGTTGGGGCGACCATGGTTGCGATTGGAAGGGGAGCGGTAGAGGTTGAAGTCTCCCACAAAGAGCCAGTCATCGGTTTGACGGATGCGGACATTGGCAAGCCAATCAGTGAAGGGAGGCCTATCCAGTTCCCGGCAGGGACCGTAGATGTTGGAGAGGATCCAACGCCTGCCATTGGAGACTGAAAGGAAGGAAACAGTGAGCTGGTACTGGGAAGAGGAAAGAGTGGCACCCGAGAACAGCGAGCTATTCCAGCCAATGAACAGCCCACCCGAGGCACCGAGAGCGGGCACAAAGGCAAATTGATCGAAGCGTTTTGGGAGGAAGTGTCTGACAGTAGAGTGATCAAAGGTGGACATTTTGGTTTCCTGCAAACAGATTATGTAGGGGCGGCAGGAATTGACAAGATTCCTAATTGCAAGACGTTTAGGTTGCGCATTAAGGCCGCGGATATTCCAGCTGAGTATTTTCCAATCTCGATAAAAATGCATGAGCCAAATGCAAAGTTTCAAAAAGGGTGGCGAACCCGGCAAAGCCAGTGCGCGGGGAAATAAAAGGAACCATCCGGCAATGAAAGTAAAGTAGAGCCGCCGTCTGGCCGAAGCCCAACCACACAGAGTGCAAAGTGTAGCCAACAGAACAAGCAAAAAATAAAGACCAAAGCGGGCCATTAACAGGATGCCCGACAAAAGCTTGGAGGTGGATCTTCATCTGATGAGGTCGGAGGCCTAGGAAGTTTGGGCCGGGCTAGGCACGCCCCTGTCCGCAGGAGTCGACTCCGGGCCATCCGAGTCGCTGGCAAGAAGGGAAGCAGTGGTGACTTTAGAAGCAGGAACACCACAAAGAGAGCAGGCAGAGTGTTGAATCTGCTGAATTGAAAGAGAGGGAAAAATGGAATTGGACCTCGAGATGTTAATGAAGTCTTCGATAGCCGGAAAGGCTTGGATGGAGGGGCCTGCCTTGTTGGAGTGGATGTTCCGCTTGAAGCCCAAGGACTTGATTTTGAGCCGAAGGCTCCGTCTGAGGTCTTTGTCCGATAAAGGAGTCTTGACCTTGTCCTTGCGATGAACACCCGTGGCGACCGGGGTCGACTGGGAAGGCAGGACGACAGGAGCCGAAGCCGACGGCCCAGCAGCCTTCGGGCGCCTGGAGTAGACGAGTCTGATGGGGGGCCGCAGGGGCAGCGGAGGAGCTTGCGGGGGGTCTTGAGCAGCCGGTAGGTGAATTGGGAGGATGAGATTGACATGTCCGGCGACAAACATTGGGGCGGGAGGAGGTGACTGCGGGGAGGGAGGCACCGCCAGGACAACCTCCATGGAAGAGTCGGAGGAAATGCCCGAGGCCGCTTCACTGTTCTCTTCGGCCCCAGCCTCGGGAACCATGGGTTCGAGGTCCTCCTGGTCGAGGTGGAAGAGGAGGGGTTGCTCTTCTTCTTCCGCAAGGTTGGCACCCGGCAAGTCCTGAGGGAAGTGCGGGGGGTGCCACTGGTCAACGAGCGGGCCGAATAGCTGCTGATCGGCCCAGTGCTGCACCCATTCCGGTTCGCCAGGCTGGACCGGCTCCAGGAAGGGGTGAGGGTTGCCGTTGTTTGGTGGTGCCGGGTCCTCGTCGCCCGGCCAGTGATCAGCGAGGTCAGACTGAAGGAGGAATACCGGAAAAGTCCAGGAGCGGCCAGCTCCGTCCAACTCTCGGCCGTGCTTGACAGTGAGGCTTCTGGGCACGTCGAGATCATCATCGTAGAGTACCTTGACAAGAACCCTGGCGAAGCTGGGGTCTTGTGTGTGCCAGAACAGGAGCTGGCCGAAGGACGAGCAAATTTGTTGCAGGAAGTCGAGGGACTTGAGGTCCAGGGGGTAGCCTAAGAACATGAACCACCCAGCTCGCGCAAACGGCGCTTGCTTGCAGTTCTTGGCTTCATTATGCTTGACGAAGCGAATCATCCGATCGTGGACGACGAAAGGCGGGGAGTTGACGATGAAGTCCCGCTCGACGATATCGCCGAACTTGAAGATCCCAACTCCCAGAGGATGGAGGCTGTATCTGTCCACTTGGAGGAGCATGTTATTGACGACATGGTGGCGGATGGCGATCAGGAGGTTCATCCGATCACCAGGGGGGACGACACCATCGCACTCGGCAATGGCGAAACTCTCATGACGAGGGATGATGTCCCCAGAGAGTGCAACATTGGCCCGTTGCTTTCTCAGCAGTCCTCCGCCATCCCGGAGAGTACCTCCGAAAGGTAGGAAGGGGAGAGGGTTCACCGGAAAGTTGGCCATGGCGGGAGGGGGAAGAGGGGGAGGAACCGAGGAGGAGAAGAGTACGATGAAGGACGGAGAGTAGGAGGGCGGGGGTGCTAAGGAAGCTGGAGCAACTTTCAAGGCAGGCGGGAGAGGGAGAGGGATCGGCAGGGGGCAAATTGCAGAGGGGGGGCTGGAGGGGGGAGAAAACACAAGGGGAGACTGGACAGAGCGTCCGGAGGGCGAGAGGGGAAGGGGAGAGGAAAACTGGGGGGTAGGAAGAAAAAGACTCGGCTGACGGGAGCCATAAATGCGGGGCAGCGGAGGGGACACAGGCGTGACCGGTGGCGAGCCCAAGGCGGCGGTTGGAGATGGGCGAAGAGACAGATCACGATTCAGACGAGAGAAGATATGGCCTAGAGGGATTTGGCGCAGAGGGGCCGGAGAGGGAACAGTGACCGATGAGGCGCTCGAGGAGAACTTGCCGAGGATGGAGGGTTTGGCACTGTTCAATTTGAAAACGGTATTGGCCGAGGGTGGAGAGGGGGGCTTTGTCGGAGACAGAGCGGCAGGGCGTAAGACAGCGGGAGAAAGAAGGGCAGGCAAAAAGAGGGCAGGAGATGGAGCCCACCAGAATCGACGAAGGGCGGGAGGAGACCGAAGGCATAGGGTTCAAGCCGAAGACGGTGACCTTGTCCGAGAAAGAGACCTTTCGGCGCCTGCCGGGGGAAACCGGGGGACGGGGACGCCTCAGCAGAGGACGATGGCTAGGGGGAGACGGAGTTCGACGAGCCGGAGTCCAACTGGCCTCTTCCTCAACGTTCCAGCGGGCGACTTCACGGGGCCAGTCAGGGCCACCATCGCGCCATAGGTGGAAGTAAACATCGAAGTGATCGGTGATGATCCTTCGGAGACGAACGACGGAGAGGCCAACCTCTTTCGAAAAAACCGAGAACCGAAAGTGCCTCTCTTGGACAAACGAGACATGGAACCCTGCCGGAGAGCCGCCTAGACAGGCATGCAGGGCCATGCTAACGGAAGAGACGGTTAGCCGGAAGGTGAAACGCCGGAATACCGCAAGAAGAGAGAAGGAGCCCACCGGAGAGGAGGAGGGGTGATGAACTGGGGAGGAGAAGCGAGAGAAAATGGAGCGCTGGAACACACAACCCGGCGAGAAGTCCCAGGACTCTACCAGCTCCCTGAGAGAGGGATCCCGGTCGAGCTCGAGCAAACGCAGAGCAGGGGCCATCAGCGGGAGACAGGAGAACTAACCCGGATGAAGAGGTCATGGCGCAGGTTGGAGGAGCGAGACACAGGTTCCGGCGGAGTGGGGGGCGAGAGCGGTGGAGAGGGAAACGAGAGCGGGAGCCATATTGCAATTCCACTTCCCTACATGTATACGTGCGCATTTTCCTAGCGAAGTGCCTCTACAAATACGCCCATGGCCCACATCTACATGCAGCCAACAGCTTGCATGCAGCACAACTCCATTTCTCAACGCACAACTCCAACATGCATACCCGATGAGCTCCTGATGGACATGGTGTTCAGATCGAGCAGCATCTCAATCGCCACCGCCACCTGGTTGTACTTCTCCGACACAACACGAAACATCTTCTTGACAGCACGCACCTCCTCGAATTCCCACTGAGCTCGCGCATATTCGTGGCAAGACCGGAAATTCGCATAGCAAAATCGTCGACAGTCTCACCCTCCTTGAACTTGATGTTCTCAAACTCCTTGAGAAGCTTCTGCACGTTAGATTCTTGCACATGGGCCACACCCATGCACATTGTTCTCAATGCCTGCCACGCCTCCTTGGCAGTCTTCTTCACAGCAAGACTGGAGCGCAACTCGACCGATACGGCACGAAGAAGCGCCGCCAACGCCAGTCGATCCTCGCGTCGCTCCACCTTGGTGGTGCAGATAGCCTCCCAAAGACCTAGTACCTCAAGGTTGACCTCCATCACGAGCGCCCACTCGTTGTAGTTCATACGCGTCAACTCGGGGTAGACGATCGATGCCATAGCCTCCCGCACCACACGCTCCACCATGATCGCACGTGGTGTGCTACCGTTGCTGTCGTCACCATACTTCCATGCATCTCTTCTGCGAGAGAGAGTGTGACAGAGTGTGATCGCTGACCATCAGCTTGATGTCGATTTTCACTGGGCTCTAATACCGATTGTTAGAAATCTTAGGAACTTGCAGATAAAATTAGAACTTGAGACAAACTCGTTGGCGACCCACGACGACAATACGTCCAAGTTTTCTTGTATTTTCTAGACTCCACACATGAGCTTCCTACATCTCCGTGAACTCACGCAACAACAGCAGCTAGCTGCCTAGCTTTATAGCGGTTTGGATAACTAACACCCAACGCTCCACTTCCCTACATGTATACGTGCACATTTTCCTAGCGACGTGTCACCGCAAATATGCCCATGGCCCACATCTACATGCAGCCAACAGCTTGCATGCAACACAACTCCATCTCTCAACGCACAACTCCAACATGCATGCAACCTACAACATGCACCCACTAATGCATGATTAACTCACTCACACACGTTGCTCAACACATGTGCATACTCACGAACAAACATGACGCGTTTATTTCCTAACAACACCATTGTTAAGCGTGCTCAGGTGGAAGTAATAGTAGGATGGGTAACCTCTAGGAAAATTTTCGTATCACATCTCGTCACACCCATGACCTTCAATCAAGATCAGTCCCATGTGACCTTCTTAAAAAACATGTGCGGCGGGAATTTGGTGGTGGTGACGGGCTTAACATGTCTGTACTTGAGGCCGAGGCCTCAGAGAAGATTGAGAACTTGACTCGGCTCGGAGATAGGTTGCCTGATGTTGCGTAGATTGTCAGCAAGGGTCTTTAGTTTGGTGGTGTAGTCTGTAATTGACATATCATCTTGTTGGAGAATACAAACTCCGCTTCAATGTAGATGGCACGTTGCAGCTGTCGTGAAACAAGCTTTGAACAACATTCCAAATCATGAAGGCCAAAGCGCGGGGATGGTAGATGATATCGAACACACTTTTGGAAATGATCGTATAGATCTAGTTCACAATTGCATGGTCGTTCATGACCTAGTCGGCGTCGCGTTGAGAGTCGGTGACGACGACGAGTCGATGTGGGCATTCAATCCATACTTGTTGAGGACGCTGTCGAAGAAGCACCTCCATTGGTTGTAGTTGGAGTCGGTGATGTCGAGTGTGACGACACGTGTGAACGGATGTTCACGGTTTGCACGACTAAGGAGGGAGTTGCTAGGAGACGTACGTCATCGTCTATATCGCCAAAGGAATCTGAGGATTGGGCTGAAGAAGTCGCCATGAGAAGTAATAGCAGAAGATTAGGTGGCTATCAGATCACAAGATGGATCGATCGATGTCTGATACCATGTAGAAATAGAGAAGCGGAGGTGATAGTTTTATTGATTCATGCAAGAGCTCATTTATACAACACTATTAGTTTAGATAGTGGGTGAGTCCTATGGGCGAGCTAATATGCATGGGGCATGTAGGGCATTGACTTGCAGGTGAACGAGTCCAGTAAATGTGATAAGCACTGGCCGTTGAGTGGCGAGCGAGTCTTTTGGACACGGTAAATACCGTCTATTAACATTCAGGACAACAAAACTGCTGTAGTGTATGGTCACTTTTCAGTCAACTGGCGTAATAAAACCAACATGCATCTGCTCGTAGTACAGCTTTAGATTCAATACCAAATAGAAAATCAGCTACATATATGGTCTTGACTATAACTAACTTAATTTTGTTATATTCAACACATGAATCGACTCGATCTATTTTTTCTCATAATACCACACTAAGAAACAAAGTTATCCCACAATCACACTTTACTTGCTTCTCCATCTTATGTGTGAGAACCCCTTCCCACCTGACCTAATCCCGACCGCCCCTCCTCCCCATCTCAACCCTAACTTCCCTGTCGTCGTCGCCGCGGCCGCGGGCGGCTTCTACAGCCATGGCGGAGGACGGGGGCGAGAGCCGCGACTGGGCGGAGATGCCGTCGGACGCGCTCGCGGCGATGTTCGGGAAGCTGGACGTGGTCGACCTCCTGATGGGGGCCAGGCAGGTGTGCCGCCCGTGGCGCCAGCTCGCGGCGACCAACCCCACTCTGTGGAGCCGCGTGGACATGAGCTACCAGTTCGATGTCACGGAGAACGAGGAGGCCGAGGCCATGGCGCGCGCAGTGGTCGACCTCGCTGCTGGCACCACGGAGGCCTTCTGGGCTAACTCCTTTGTCACCGACGATCTCCTCCTCTACGTCTCCGTGAGGTATCAACAGCATCTCCCTTTCTAATGCATTTCCGGTTCCTGCCTGATGAATTGTGACCTTTGTTTCAGTTAATTTAATCTTCACCCTGTGGAGTGTGCGATTATAGTCAATCTGGATGAACGTTGTACATTTAATGGCCCTGCTTGTGAATAATAATTTTTCAAGTTGGTTGGTTGGACAGAAGTTGATCTTGTTATGTACATTTGATGGTATATTAAAGTCTGTTAGCCGTTAGGGTTAAATATATCATTTAGGGCCTGTTTGGCAGACCAAATTCTCGGCCCATCCACGTGGAACAGCTGGGGATTCAGCCTACCAAACAAGCCATTGGTGTTTTATTATGCTTAATTAGGACATGTTTCCCCAGCTAGTTTATTGTTCACGCTGTGGTGTCTGGTATTACAGCCAACCTGGAGGGACTTTGTAAATTCCAATGCTTTTGTTTGTAAAAGTTTGATTTCCTTGAGTTGGATTGGGAGGAAAATGTTGATTTTTGTTATGCACATATGTTGATATATTTTACTGTTTTATAACATGGGGGGGGGGGGGGGGGGGGGTTAAATAGGTCCAGGATATAAGTACATGTTTTGTTCTCCTGTTAATTTCAACAGTGGAACTACCATTTTGAAATCCATTGCGTTCGTGTGAAATTCTCAACCATGTTTCTCTGCCTGAATGGAAATTTAGTGCATCACCTCTGAATCTCTGATATGGTATCATTGCTCTATGTGATGAACTTGAAATTCTGTTAGCGAGTAAATATCACATTGTACAGTTATAGGAATTCACTGATAAAAATTTGCATGTTCTATGAACACTTCCTCATTAGCTCATATTGGTGAGCACCTGGCAGTGGTGCCCTAATTTTGGACCCCTCTTTCATAGTACAATAAATAATGAACGAGTATGTAGGTTTATGTGTGGCAGTAAGAGAATTGAATAATTAATTGTATGTATGTGGGTGCAACTAAGAATCTCTTCCATAGAATCAACCCTGGCAAACTGCAGATTATTCTTCTCGGCTTGACCAAAAATAATTAGTGCAGATAATCTTTTAATTTAGATTTGTTACTAGCTTTGGAGACATGGGTTTGCTATCTATGATGAGATGTTGCTTGTATGTGTTTTTGGGATAGTAGTTTGTTCCTTCTATCTGTCGTTTCTGTTAGAGAGATTTCTCCTTGATGTACGCCTGACATATATCAGGAATATTTCTGTTTATTAGCCTTCTATTTACCATTGCACTTGCCTAGTTTAGTATCTCTAATAGAGGAATGTAATCTCCTGTAATGCAGCCTATTTGGCTATTAATAGACTGCCATCCCTGCCTTTGGTAGTGTGGCATTTTTCCCTTCCTCCTTTTTCTTCTACATGGTATCAGTCTAAAACAGATCCTCTTCTCTTGCTTCCGCTATCACGCCCAGCCATGTCCACCTCCCAGGCGGCCTCCTCCTCCTTGGGCAGCTCTATTTCCGGCGTTGCTACCCTTTCCTCATCTCCGGTCTCTCTACTAGTGCAGCTTGACCTTGATGCCGCCAACTTCACCAAGTGGGACATCTTCTTCCGCACCCTTCTTGGGCGTCATGGTCTCCTGCACCACATCAATGGCACTGCCAATCCTCTCCCCAACGATGCCACTTCACTTGGGTCTCCGACGACTACGCCGTCCTCTCCGTCATGTGCAACTCCATCTCCCCTGCAATGCTGGACATCATCCTCGACAAGCAACATAATGCTCGTGAGCTCTGGGTTGCTGCTGACACCCTGTTCTGCGGCAACAAGGAGAGTCGTGCCATTGTCCTCAATGAGTTTCACGGTCTTCAACAAGGCGATCTCTCCACTGCTTACTGCAAGGATCAAAAGTGTCTTGCTGATGCGCTTCACGACGTCGATACACCCATTGAAGATCGTTTGCTGGTGTTGAACGTTCTTCATGGCCTCAACAAGACCATGTCCCATGTTGCCACCATTGTTGCCATGAAGACACCTCTGCCAAACTTCATCGCCACCAGATCTGAGCTCCTGAAGGAGGAGATGCGCCTCGGTGCCGCTGCCAAAGCCGAGGCTGCCACCTCTTGACCACCGCCAACAAGTCCACTTGTTCTGGGAAGAACTGTCGCGGTGACGGCCATGGCGATGGTGCCTCCTCCTCTAACAAGCCCAAGAAGAACTGGAAGAAAAAGGGCAACAACAAAAACTACAACAATGGCCATAATGGCAGGTTATCTCCCATGCCACATCCGTCGTTCCCCTCCGGGCCCTCGGTCTGCTACAGTCTTGGCCTTGGGCAGTGGGTGCAGGGGCATTGGACACCACTATCTGGTGTTGTTTTTGCGCCACCAGCCCCCTTTGGACGCGGTGCTCCAGGGATCCTTGGTCCGCATCCTCAGGCATTCAACACTACAACAACGCCACCTTTCCAGTCCCAGCCCTCTACACCGACTCCTGCCTCCTGGGACAGTGCCAGCCTTATATCGGCGCTGAATTCTTTCCAGCTCGGTGGTACTGGTGGATGGGTCATGGACTCCGGTGCCTCTACCCACATGACTCCTGATGATGGTAATTTGCATTACCTCTCCCCGGTCTTCCCTGTTTCTCATGTAACTGTGGGTAATGTTTCTGCGGTCCCTATCTGCCATGCTGGTTCCTACACCCTTTGATCCCCATATGGGCCTTCATTTCACTTAAATCGTGTTCTTCATGTCCCTTCTTTAATTCGTAACTTGCTCTCTGTTCGTCAATTTACTCGTGATAACACCTGTTCTATTGAATTTGACCCCTTCGGCTTTTCTGTGAAGGACCTGCACACGAAGGCAACTCTCTATCGCTGCAATAGCCATGGAGACCTCTACATTTTTCCTGACACACCAGACAACTCCACTGCTGTTTTTGCCTCCCTTGCAGTCTCCCCTGAAGTATGGCATCGGCGTCTTGGTCATCCTGGACACGACTCCACCAATCAACTTTGTTGTCTTAGCTCCAACTCAATAAAATTGTGCCGCTCTTTATGTCATGCCTGCCAGCTTGGCAAAAGTGTTCGGTTACCTTTTGATTCTTCCCTCAGTTTTTCTAGCAAACCCTTTGAATTAATCTATTGTGATTTATGGACCTCCCCTGTTTTGACCATGTCTGGCTATCAGTATTGTCTTGTTATAGTGGATGATTTCACTCATTTTTATTGGACCTTTCCTCTCCACCATAAATCTGATGTTCTGATTAAGCTGCAAACCTTTTTTGCCTTTGTAGTTTGTTCACACTCAATTCAGGACTGATATTCGCGCTATACAAACTGATAACAGAAAAGAGTTTGTCAACTCCGCTGCCTTGGCTTACTTGGACAGGAAACGAGTCGTCCTTCGCTGCTCCTGCCCCTACACCTCGCCCCAAAACGGCAAGGCTGAGCATGCTCTCCGAACTATTAATGATATTGTGCGCACTCTCCTTCTTCAGGCTCAACTCCCACCTCGCTTTTGGGCAGAAGCTTTAGCCACTGCAACTTACTTGCTTAACCGTCGTCCTAGTGCTGCTCTTTCCCATGTAACTCCTTTCCAAGCTCTGCACAACATAGCCCCATCGTATGTCAATGACCACCTTCGTGTTTTTGGTTGTCTATGTTTCCCGAACACCACAGCCACTACAGCCCACAAACTTCAGCCTCGATCCACTCCTTGTGTGTTTCTTGGGTATCCTTCTAATCACAAAGGCTATAGGTCCTATGATCCAATGAGCCACCGCATTATTATCTCCTGCCATGTGATCTTTGATGAGGCGACATTTCCCTTTGCCTCACTTAGCAGGCCTGCTTGTATATGCATGATCCAAGAGAGCCACATCTTGCTCTAGTGAAGCGCATTCTGCGATATATTAAGGGCACTATTGATGATGGTTTGCATCTCCATGCATCCTCCTCTGATTTAACTGCATATTCGGATGCTGATTGGGCTGGTTGTCCCGATTCTCGACGCTCCACCTCAGGCTTCTGTGTTTACCTTGGCGATAACCTCATTTCTTGGTCCTCCAAGCGGCAGCCCACCGTCTCATGGTCTAGTGCTGAAGTAGAATACAGAGCAGTGGCTCACGTTGTTGCTGAGTGTTGCTGGATCCGCCAACTTCTTTAGGAACTTCATCTTCCTCTCAGCAAGGCCACTGTTGTCTATTGCGACAATGTCGGCGCTGTTTACATGTCTGCTAATCCCGTTCAGCACAAGCGCACCAAGCACATAGAAATTGATAACCATTTTGTGTGTGACAAAGTCTCCCTCGGTGAAGTTTGTGTGCTGCATGTTCCATTTGCCTTGCAATTTGCAGACATTATGACAAAGGGCCTCTCGTCCAAGTTGTTTCTGGATTTTAAGTCCAGCCTTGGCATTCACCGACCTCCCGCTGCGACTGCGGGGGGTGGGGGGTGGAGTGGGGTGTTACCGTGTTAGAGAGATTTTCTCCTTGATGTACGCCTGACATATATCAGGAATATTTCTGTTTATTAGGCCTTCTATTTACCATTGCACTTGCCTAGTTTACTATCTCTAATAGAGGAATGTAATCTCCTGTAATGCAGCCTATTTGGTTATTAATAGACTGCCACCCCTTCCTTTGGTAGTGTGGCATTTTTCCCTTCCTCCTTTCTCTTCTACAGTTTCGGTGTTTGTCTCTGTTATTGGTTTCAGCTCAGGTAGTATTGATTTGTAGAACTGTGTGTTGAAGCTAGTTTGGCTTTTTACATATATATAGTTCTTATTATGATCAATGTCACTGCCCCATTTTTTTACTTAATCAACTTTATTGGTGATATTTCTTACCATGATTACTTACATGCCGATCAATCCATACAGAGCCTCCTCATTGAAGAGCCTTAAACTCAGCTTGTGCCTTGATGTCAGTAATGAAGGGATAGCAGAGGCAATGAAGGGCTTTCCTCAGCTTGAGGAGCTAGATATTACATTCTGTTCATCATTGTATGGAGATGTGTGTCAGTCTATTGGCAAAGCTTCCCCACAACTGAAATGCTTCAGGCTGAACAGAATTGGATCTGTTCAAATGTATTATGGTGATGACACTGAAGCATTAGGGATTGCTAACAATATGCCCGAACTCCAAGAGCTTCAGTTGATCAGCAACGGACTAACTAATAATGGGCTGATATCAATCCTTGACCATTGCCTGCACCTTGAATCTGTGGACATACGCCGGTGCTACAACATTCAAATGGATGATGCATTGAAATCAAAGTGTGCTAGAATCAAGAATCTTAGGCTTCCTGGTGACTCAATCTCTGATTTCAAGTACCGTGCTTTCATTGGCAGCAGCGTTGTTTAGTCAGGATCTGATTCAGAGGTTGATTTGTTTGATGATCTGATTTAAAATAAATGCTCATGGTATTCATCATGTACACTCATAGGCTGCTGAACATGTTGTTATCAATGATGCACTGGTCATCTTTCCTTGAACTTATTCATGCTTCTGGTGTCGTCGGACATATGACCATATATGCATTAATTTGGCAGCATTTATCCATGTGAGACTTGGTTTTTCCTGTTTTCATTTATATGGAATATACCAGAAGGCCACTGAACATTCAATCATAAGGCTGCCCAAACAACTGAGCATGGTTGTCACGGCGCCCCGGCGAAACCAGTCGCCAGGGGGCCGACTGGACGCCTAGGCGCCTAGGCGTTGCCTAGGCGACCAATTAAATTCAGCATGCAATTATCCACACCCACATCAAGAATCCTCTTCTCAAGCACAGGGGAGGGGGAAGCAGGGGAGGGAGCACAGAGGAGGGGGAAGCAGGGGAGGGAGCACAGGGGAGGGAGCCGAGGCGGCCGGTGGCCGGGTGGCGCAACTGCGCAAGGGGAAGCAGACTAGCAGAGCAACTCGCTAGGGGAACCGGAGATCTGGCGGCCGGCGGCACCGCCCGGGCGACGCAAGGGGAAGAGGAGCAACTCGCTAGGGGAACCGGAGATCCGGCAGCCGGCGGCGCAAGGCACAGGAGCAAATCCGGCAGCCGGCGGGCGGCGGCGCAAGGGAAGAGGCGGCGGCGCAAGGAAAGAGGAACCGAAAGGGCCTGGGACGCCTTAGAGGCTTAGAAAATAGACACGGAGGCACGGACCCTAGGCGCCCGCCCAGAGTCTCCTGGCGACCGCCTAGGCGCCATGGGCGACGCCTAGAATCTCCAGGCGGGCGCCTAACTCACCCAGGCGAGGCGATTCAGCCAGGCGTCCGGCAGTGACCGCCTGGACGCCTAGTCGGCGCCTAGGCGACGCCGTGACAACAATGCAACTGAGACTTGGTTTTTTCCATTAGACGGCTTAATATACCAGAAGTTGCCATACTAGGTTACTTCTTTCTGGTATAAATAGCAAAAGATAATGTTGCAGACTAGGTTTCTGTAAGATATGTAGTAACAATGATTTATGAATGATTGGATTTAAAAAGGAAATATTTTAGGTTTATTCAATTATCAGCTGCAACATAGGTCCCTTTTAATAATATCCATGTCTTGATAAACTTACCTAATGGACTGATCTTTTTGCCGTTCATTGCATGTGTGCTTCGTTCTGCATTGGTCTTGTGTTTCTTCTTTGGTATGATTTTTCCATTGTCTTTTACAAAATTTATTTAGCTCTACATTGGACTGCTGCACAACGTTCTGTTCACCGGTATTTGGTGTTTCTTGAAAGATTCAGAACAGGAATGCTCCGTTAATCCATAATTAATTTCAGCAGGCAGATGTTACTATAGTCATCTTTAATTTCAGCATGACTTGACCTAGGCCTAGGCATAGCCCGGCAGTCTTCCGTGTCGTCGACCAGCTGAGCTATTTGCTAGGCGCCTGGGCAGCAGCGCACAGCCAGCCAGCCTGCCCCCAGGCGCGCGCCAAGCGGCAGGCAGCAGCGACCACTGACCAGCGTGCGTGCGTTGGGCGCAGGCGTGCGTGCGTGCGTGGGCAGCCAGCCGTCATGCTGCAGCCTGCAAGGGAAAACGAGGGCGTCTGGCGTCTCAGCGTTTGGGTGGCGTAAAACGAGCGGACGCGGACGGGTAACGAGGAGGCGCATGGCGCCTGGGCTGGAAACGAGAGGGCGCCTGGGAAAACGCTGAGACGGCAGCAGAAGCGAGCAGCGGTCGAGGCGCGTCTGGCACGGGCCATCTGGCATGTAAGGGCATGTACAACCCTGACACTGCTGCACGGTACTCCAAGCATAAGACATAGCTAAAACACAATATAGTACAGTGGATGTGTCTAAAACCTGTGTCTTGCTATATTCATTGCACCAATCAGAGCATTCAATAAATTAAATTGACCAATCAGCTAGTCCTATGTCTCGAGCATAGAACCAAGACACAGTGTCTTCGTTAAGAGACGTGTCTTGAGTTTTTTTACATTTACCCCCTTAGACACACCTGAAGACACAACTCAAAACACCCATTGTACATGCCCTAAGTATATATAAACGCTAACATATACAGCATATCTCTTCACAATTGCTTAGTGTTTTGGGGTAGACGCTGGTGTACAGTTCTCAAGGTGTGAGAATCCCATATTCCCATTGATCCCTTCCATGGCGCAGGACGGAGGCGAGAGCCGTGACTGGGCGGAGATGCCGTCGGACGCGCTCTCGGGTGTGTTCGGGAAGCTGAACGCGAGCGACATCTTGACTGGGGCCGGGCTGGTGTGCCGCGTGTGGCGCCAGCTCGCGACGAACGACCCCACTCTGTGGCGCCGCGTGGACATGAGCTGCCAGGCAGATCTCGTGGAAAACATGAAGGCCAAGTATGCCATGGCGCGCATAGCGGTCAACCGCGCCGCTGGCACCATGGAAGCCTTCTCTGCTGAATACTTTGTCACCGATGACCTCCTCCTTTACATCTCCACGAGGTATCAGTAGAATCTCTCTTTCGGTTGCATTTCTGGTTCTTACCTGATGAACTATTACGCTTGTTTAAGTTAATTTATTCTTCACCTCGTGGTGTGTACGATTATAGTCAAATCTGAATGAACGTCGTACATTCGACGGCCTATTTGTGAATTATATTTTTTATGGTAAATTAGAGTCCATTAGTGTTTGCTTTTGCTTCTCACCATGACTACATGCCGATCATTCCATGCAGAGCCTCCTCATTAAAGAGCCTTCACCTCATATACTGCCCTTATATCAGTATTAAAGGGATTGCAGAGGCAATGAAGGGCTTTACTCAGCTTGAGGAGCTAACTCTTTATCTCAGTTCATTTCATGGTTATGTGTCTGAGGCTATTGGCAGAGCTGGCCAACAACTCATATGCTTCAGGCTGAACAATGCTTTTGGATACTATAATTGCCCGGTTGATGACACTGAAGCATTTTGGATTGCTAACAATATGCCTGAGCTCCGAGAGCTTCAGTTGATCGGCAACAGACTATCTAATGATGGGCTGATAGCAATCCTTGATCATTGTCTGCGCCTTGAATCTTTGGACGTAAGCCGGTGCTATAATGTTCAAATGGATGATGTTTTGAAATCCAAGTGTGCTAGAATCAGAGATCTAATGCTTCCACGTGATCAGGATGTCTTCATTGATTCCGATCCTTCTGACGAAGGATACTCATATGATACCGATGCCATGTACGATTCTGAATATTGATTTCTGGCAATAATTTTATAATGACCGTTTCCTGCTGTGTCGTGAAATGCCGTTAGCTCGAACAGTCTTGTTTCTGTTTGTTGGGATCATGGAAGTTGGATCTTCATTTGCACTGCTATGTTCATCTCTTGGTGTTTATGTTCCCTTTTCATTTATTCCTAATTTTCCAGGAAGCTGCAATGTTCATCTCTTGGTGTCATTGCAATGTGACAGAGTAAAACACATGCATGTGTAATATACTAATATGGCATTCTCGAGTCGCTAATCTTGGCGTCATCATCGTGTTACAAAGATCATGTTTATTTCAGTTTGTAATTATGATAGTTTTTTTATACGGTTTAGGGTTTAGGGTCTCAGCTGTTACCGGGTATCGAATGATCTTGACTATAAGATCTATATAACCTGAGGGAAATTAATCGGTGCATATGTAAGTTAAATTTTGTTCTTGTGTTAATTCCAACATTGAACCACCATTTTGTTATCCTTCGTGTGACTACACCCACTTTTTACTTCATGAACTATTTTTTATTTCAGCCAATCATATTCGTAGGTGATATTTCTTACCATGATTGCTTAAGTTCTAATAATGATTCATGTGAAAAAATTTCACCTACACATTGCAAAAAAATTTAAACGCTTATCCTAAAATTTGTATTAAAAATTTAAATATAAAGTAAAATCGGCAGCAACATTGCAAATTTTGAGTCGTTATAGAAAGAAGTTGTATTGGGTGCACGGTCCATCGTCTATTTGCTTCTCTCCCCAAACCCCAGGCTTCTCCTCTTTGCCCTCGCCGCGATGGCCCCCAGATCGGACAGCGCTACCGGCGGCGTGGCGGCGGCGGCGGCGGCCGCTGCCCAGGCGCACGGATCCGACTTGCAGTCCATCGATCCGCTGTTCCACGTCGTCCGCGTGCTCCCCTTCTCCTTCCTCCGGCCGCCGCGCACCCGCCTGAGGCTGCCGTCCAACCTGGCGCTCCCATCCCCGATGACCGTGTTTTCCCTCATCCTGCTCACCTACTTCGCTGTCATCTCAGGGCTCGTCTACGACGTCATCGTCGAGCCCCCCGGCATCGGCAGCGTTCAGGACCCCGCCACCGGCGCCGTCCGCCCTGTCGTCTTCCTCCCCGGCCGAGTCAATGGTCAGTACATCATCGAGGGCCTCTCATCCGGCTTCATGGTTCTCCTCGGAGGCATCGGTATCGTCCTCCTCGACCTCGCCGTCGACCGCACCAGACCCCGGAGCCTCCGCGTCACGTTCGGCGGCTCCGGCGTCGCTGCCATTGTCATCGCCTACGCCATGACCATGCTCTTCCTCCGCATCAAGATCCCTGGCTACCTATGGTGAGGACGAGGCATCTTACCATATAACTAGATCAGATCTGTAACGAGGTCAATCTCTAGATCTGTTTGCAGGAGTCGATGGAACTTAGTGTACGTTTCAAATGATATTATTGTAGAATGTGATGATCTAAACTTATGGTTTTGGGGTATTATCTTTTCTGAAATTGTAAAAACAGAGGTTTATTTCGAATCATGTTTGCATAAAATGTGATACTGTCTAGATCTGTTTTCTGTTGTTGATTGGAGTATCGTATTTTAGGTGAATTGCTGATCTCTAGTAATTGATTTTTAACAAATACTATCTTATACTCCTACAACTTAACTTCATTGGATTTTCTTCGAGGTAGAGAAGTTATCGCAGGATCATAAGGAAGAGGTCAGAATGCCTGGATGTACAATAGCAAATGTTATCGAAAAGTTGAGTTAGAAAACATACTGGGCCGCTTGTTGTACATGTGTTACTCTTGAATGTTGGTTAATTTTACATTTTGCGGAAAATCACTTAGATTTTGAAATTGAATTGGTTATAAATTATGTTTTGTTCATATTTTCATTACATTTTTGTCACATACATGTTTTGTTTGCATAATTCAACTGTAGAGTTTTTGTACTATATATTTTCATTTTGAATGCTTGAAACCAGTTTATTGTGAACCATTTTTCTTCAATAGTTAGTGAGTATCCAAATATACCTAATATCTTTTTGGCATGCAGTGTTCTGTTTTTGTTTCCAGCTTGAGCCTTTATTGCAAATGTCCTAGCTAATACACATTATGTTCTATGTTTAAATTTGGAGATGTTCTTCTTGGGCAGTTGGGTGTGTTGCTCTATTTTCTTAGAACTAGCATAAGGTGAAACCTTTTGGCCAAATAGCCACAATACATATTAATCTTGGGCCAGATGGTATTGTTGTTTTCTTATTGTAATTTGAATTTATTGGCTCTCTTTGAGGAAAAAGTAAAACAACTGATAAGCAGCTTGTAGGCAGTACCAAACATTTTAGGGGAATTGTTTTACCAGCTAATTAGTACCTTGTGGTAGAAGTGTAAGCTATTCATAGTTGTAAGGAAAAAGGGAAATGATGTGGTGATGGCCAATGAAACATGGTTTATTTTATATTGTTATGTAGTAGGTATTTTGGATGAACCTTTGCACAGAAAAAATATATGATAAACAGATTTGCAGATTTAGTTTTCGTGGACCTATGGATCAGTTATCAGTACTCCCTGACTACCCATGGATATTATTTGATTCACATGCTATATGTATTGTTGTGTGTTGTTGTATGTAAAATATCAACAGAATGATATTCTAGAAAATGATTGCACTTGTCCCTGATAAAAAATAGCTAGAAAAAAGAAATTAATCATGTGAGGTAAAAAAAAGCAAAAAGAAAAGAGAAGGGACATGGTGAGAATGAGCAAAACATTAGCTCATGAGGATACCAGTAGGATTATAATGTAACCATCTAAGGGCCTGTAAGGCCCTGTTTAGGAACACTGTGTTTTTTGTAGTTTTAGAAGCAATACTATAGTATTGAGCAATACTACGGTATTATATACTAAAAGATGTTTGGTAACCTCATCTGAAATCTCTGTAAAGTAAACTACAGTATTAGAAATATTGTACTCAATCTACAATATTAAAAACTTTGGTACAAAGTATTTTTCCAAACAGTGTTCTAATAGGCGCCAGGCGCTAGTCGGGCGGCGACCTGGCGCCCAGCGCCTAGGATTCTGCCCATTTTCTCCTTTTTTTTCATGTTCCTGTGAGTTCCAAAGATTTTTCCTAGTTACGAGGCATTAATTTTACTGCTTCTCAGATGTTTGTCTAGTTTCAAGGCGTCCTCATTAATTTCCCGCACAGTTCCCCACCGGTGTCTCTGTAAAACCTATATTTTTTCTCCCTCTATTTATTTATATACAAAAAAAAAAAAAACAAACAAAAAAATTGCATGCACCGCCGGCCGCAGCCAGCCGAGCGGCTGCTGGCCACGGCCGTCGCACGCCCGCGCGTGGCGCTCGGCCATGCGCCGCGCCTCCGCCAGGCCGCATGCCGCCGGCTGCGCCAGGCCGCACGCCTGCGCCCGTGTGCTGCGGCCCTCACCAGCGCGCCGCCTCGACCGCGTCATGCGCCGGCGTCCGCCCGTCCGCACGCTTGCACCCGCGCCCTGCGCCTTCGCGTCAACGCCGTACGCGCCCCACGTCGTCGTACCCGCACCTGCCACCTCCAACCACTCCGCCCTGTAGATCTACAGCTTCGTCGTTCCATCGCCGCACCTGCTCCGCCCCATGCCTCGGCGTGCATCGCCATCCCGTCGCCATTACGAGCCGCACGTCGCCGCCCATACCGCCGCGCGCACAAAAGGCCTCCCCGGCTCGCCTCAGTGCACCCACACACTCCCCGCACGTTCCTTTCCACTCTCGAGCACTCGCCGGAGCCATCCGAGCTCGCCCTCGCTGGGAATCCGCCGGAGCCGAACTCCATCGCCACGGTTCGTCCTCAAATTCTCCTTATACCTTTCTCCATTCCATGGGACGTCAACCCAGACGTGATCACTGACCCTTGGAGAACCCTATCCCGCAGTCAATTTCGCCGGAACTCGCCGTCACCGGAAATCCCCAATTTCGCCACCGTACGCCGGGCTCCGACCAAGGTACCACCATTTTCGAATTAATTCATGCTAGAGCATACCCATAAGTAGTAGAACATGTTCCCTAGCTCGTCGTGGACATAGGATAGCCGTAGCTCGCCGGCGACGAGCTCACCCAAATTGACATTCGGGTCACCGTCGCCAGGGCTCTACGGGCCACCGTAGCTCAATCCAAGAGCACGGGTAGCTCCGCAATGCCCTAAGGATGGTGAAAATAACCTCCAATGTCTCGCCGGAGCTCCGCCGTCGCTATTAAAAATCCCAAACCGAACCTAATATTTTTCGGTCTAAAACCCAAACCGTAGCTCTAATGCCCAATCCAACCGTTGGATATGTTCATCTAGTTGTACTCTAGCTGCTGTTAAAATTTCGTAGCAATCGGAGCTAGGATGACAAAGTTATGCCCCGGAGAAGTTATGGCCGTCGGAGGTCGTCTTCAACCTCCAGCCGCCAGCCCTTCTCTGCGCTCCAGTCTCTGCCAGGCGGGCCCCATCAGCCAGCCACCTCAGCCGCTGCCAGGCGGGCCCCCCCAGCCAGCCGCGCCACACCACCAGGCCGTGCGCCAGGCCTGGCCGCGCAAGGCAGCGCCATGGGCCGCTTCGGCCGGCCCAGTCAAACAACAACTTTTTTTTTCTTTTTTGGTTTAATTTCTGAATTCTGAAACAGGCCGGCCCAACAAGCTATGAACAGTGCATTTTCTATTTTCCTGGATTAATTTCCGGTCAGCCCATTAGGAATAGTAGTTTTCTGTTTTTCTGATTTTCAGAATAGGATTGCAACTTTAAAAATTTGTAGAAAAATCATTTCAACTCAGAAAAATTCCATTCAAATTTCTATAAGTTTGTAAAAATCTAAACTTTACATAAATAATATTTTACAAATTTTTAAAAGATAAATAAAATCTTTAATTAATTATTAGCTCTAAATTCATATTAGGGGTTGAAACCGAGGTTCCGGAAGGAAACGACTTCGACGGCCTCGACTATTTCCCCGAGCAAGGCAAGTCTTCCTTTGAACATCCTTGATCCTATTGCATTGATTGTTCCACAAATTTATATATGCATGTTTAGGATTAAACACTCACGTACACTATTAGTCAATTGCTTGGGCAATTAAGACAAATAAAACCTACGCTTGTTATCAAGCCTCCTTGATAATTGAATACCATGTTTACCTTGTCGCTCTAGGATTTATTTTACATCCATGATTTAATTTGTTCTTTTAATTATTTTTAGCACATTCCTTGTCAAATGGGTGCACTACACATACACTTACACACTTATATCAAAACATTACGACTAGATGTAGAATGGGTGATGATGATGTGATTTTACAAATTTGTTGTGTGAAATGAAATTGTGTGTGTTACAAAGACTTTTAAGGACCGATTCCTTGGGAAAGCATGAGCACAACATCGTGCAACCTTGTGGGTACGTGAGAGGTGCCCCTGGGCTAGTACTTAGTGGGTTTGGGATAGCCTGATTGCCGATGGATGTGGAATCACCGGGTGGCTCGTGGTATTACCTGAAAAGTCTCTAACGGGCACGAGATTGTGGTTGTGGTTCGAGGAGTTGGAAGTGGAGCACCCGTGTGATTGCCTGGGGAAAAGAAGGAAGACGTACTTTCCAGATCCTTGACCGTGAATCCATCTAGGTGGCAGTGGGATATCCTAGGTTTGCTTTGGAAAGTCTTTGTCTCGAACCTCCTCTACCGACGGGTAGCGGAGTAGAGTTTGAGTCGCAAGGGTAAAGTGTGCACCTTCAGCTGAAGTATGATCTGTTCGAACAGCCGTGCCCACGGATATGGGCAAGTGATTTCATGAGTCTTCCCTAGCGTAGTGTTTACTTGTTTTCAACTAAATGGGAAATGGGTTGGGACGTTACCAGAGTATACCGGTGGGTATACGACTAGCCTTTGTGGCTGGATAACGTTCCTGTGTGGAGCGGGAAGTCGAAAGGCTTCATAGGGAGTGATGTGAGATGTGATAACTAGTTGAGCGTTAAAATGAATTGGGATGAGATGTTGATAATGGGAACGCTTCCCCGATGGATGGGTAAGCTAGTACCGAGATAATGATGAGTTATGACGATAAGATGAAGGTCGTGATATGTGGAATGGATGAAAAGAAATGTGACTTATGGAATTAATGGAAAATGATGGTGGGATTTGTTGCAAAGCAATCTCGATTGGTGAGAATGTGAGGGTTGGTTTAGCTTTTGAGCTATTGCTACTCTATGTGGGAACGGCTAGAGGTTGGGACCTCTACCCGTGGGTATAAGCACTTAGAATAATATAAATTACATCCCTTGAGAACCATAGCCGCTTTTTGTATCCCGCATCTATACTACTTCCAAAACTTGCTGAGTACTCTTGAGTACTCACCCTTGTTGTTTTACACCCCCCCCAGAGTTCGTTAACCTGCCGGAAGATGAGGATAACTTCGAAGATGAAGGAGTTGTCGTGGTTGAAGAACCAGAAGAGTAGGGGTTTCGGGCCTAGTCCCCAAGTAGTAGTTGTTGGTCAGTAGTTTCAGCTTTTGGGTGATGTGTTGCTTCCGCTGAACTCTTTTGGTGTGTTTGTCGCTGCGAGGTATGCCTCTATTTGCAGCTATGTAAGACTTATGTGATGTAATATTCAGGGCTGCAATGAAACTACTGCCGAATGGAACGTTTTTATTAAATTCGTTCGTCTTCGATGAAGTACCGGCTCGTCCCGCTCGATGGTATTTCCGAGCTCCGGGACGGGTCGTTACAAAAGTGGTATCAGAGCAGAACTTGGCCCTAGGAACGATACCCGTAGGGACCCTAAGTTATATACTCACTTAAATATTATGTCAACACATCCGCTATGATGACATCATGGTGGATGATGTTGGTAAGGAGGACAATGACGACCACTCCAACATCAACTATGACGACATCATTATAGATGATGAGCAGGATGGAGCCGGCTTGGATGACGACCAAGATGAGGACCCCGAGGAGATCAAGCCTATGCCCGACGATGAGGAGTAGTTAGTACGGTACCAGATTGACTGCCTAGCGAGCCTATAGTCACCGCTAGAGCCCTTTTGTAGCAGATGTGTTCCTTTTCTTCTGTAATGATGGTTCATCAGACTATGTTTGAACATGTGTGACAAGACTACTCTTGTTGTTAGTGACACTAGTTTTGATTAGTCGTATTATGCTGATATTTGGTTTGTGTTATGTTGAATTACTTCTTAAAAATTCGTGAACATTTTACATTCATTAGATGGCAAGGGGAGATCGACGCCCAGTAAGGCAACCTCAGAGGTACGGTTTTGAGGAGGAACCAGAACTTTCTGCTGGAGCTCAAAGCCAACATTCAGTCAGTTCCCACACCGCCTCCCAACAGCCACAAGAAATACCTCCCCCACCTGAGCCAGATGTTAGGCAAATTCTAGCAATCCAGACTCAGATCCTCCAAGGGCTAGCCCAAAACCTAGCCAATTTACCTCAACCACAACAAGCCCATCCGCCACCAATTGGCAGAAATAAATTGAATGATTTCCTCAGAGTCCACCCACCAGAGTTCTCCACTGCCACAGAGCCACTTGAGGCTGATGATTGGTTGAAGGACATAGAAAGAAAGCTGAATTTGATCCAATGCACCCCCACAGAGAAGGTTCTTTATGCCTCACATTTGCTCTGTGGCCCTGCAGCGGACTGGTGGGAGAACTACTATGCTGCCCATGGCGATGCCGCTGCCATTGAATGGCCGGAGTTCACTGAAGTTTTTAGGGCTGCTTATATACCAGAGAGTGCCATTGACATGAAGAGGGCGGAGTTTGAACAAGTTAAACAAGGAACATCCACTCTCAACGAGTACCTAAGCCGTTTCAATAAGCTTGCTAGGTATGCTCCAGATGAAGTGGATACTGACAAGAAGAAAATTCGGAGGTTCATGAAAGGAATAAATGCTGGGATAAGAATGCAATTAGTAGCCTTGGATTTTCCGAGTTTTCAGCACATGATTAATAAGGCATTACTAATTGAGAATGCAAGGAAGGAGGTAGATGAGTATCGCAAGAGAAAGAACTTGCAGCAAGGTTCGACCTCTCGAATGATCCCCCGTCCTAGACTCAACCCCCTAAACCAATCCACCATATCTCAGCCAAACTACCAGAGCTTCTTTCGTCCACCGACCCCCCGTCCCACCACCACTGCTCCACCCCAGAACCCCCGAGCAAACACTGCCTCCCTTACCACACAAGCCAGGACATTTAATCCTAATGGAGTTCAGTGTTATAATTGTCATGGCTATGGGCACATATCAAGGAACTGCCCTCATAACCAAGGCAATGTAGCACCTGCTCGTTCCAACATCAGTACAACCAAGGCTCCCACAGCAGGGCAGAACAGGCCAGTTCCAGCTGCTAGCGCTCAAGCATCGCGCTCCGTCAACAACTATGGAAGAGGTCGAGTCAACCACGTGCAAGCAGACACGGCTCAGGATGCACCTGAAGTTGTGATGGGTATGTTTTCAATCAACTCCACCCCTGCTACTGTACTGTTTGATTCCGGTGCTTCGCATTCCTTCATTTCAAAACAATTTGTAGCAAAGAATGGGTGTAGGACAGTAAACTTAAGAATACCTATGATCATACATACCCCTGGACAGGATATTCGGGCATATCAGTCATGTCCCGATATACACCTGGTAATACGGGGAGTTCACTTTACAGCCCACCCTATCATCCTAGAGACTCAGGGGATAGATCTTATCCTGGGAATGGATTGGTTAGCTACAAACCATGGTAATATTAATTGTTCCCAGCGGATAATTACCTTAAGAAGCCCAGATGGTACGGAAATAATGCATACCCTTGAAAGGAAAAACCAAACCAAACCAACCCTAAATAGTATTCAGGCCATTAGTCTTGAAGCGGTACCAGTGGTAAATGAATACCCTGAAGTCTTCCCTGAAGAATTACCAGGCATGCCGCCCGATAGAGAGATCGAGTTCTCTATAGAGCTGGCACCTGGAACAGCTCCTATAGCTAAGAGACCCTACCGAATGGCTGCTAAGGAGTTGGCAGAAGTCAAGAGACAGATTGAAGAGTTGCAAGACTTGGGATTTGTACGCCCCAGTACCTCACCATGGGGTGCACCAGTATTGTTAGTTGATAAGAAAGACAAGAGCAAAAGAATGTGTGTTGACTATAGAGCCTTGAATGAAGTCACTATAAAGAACAAGTATCCGTTGCCTAGAATCGATGATTTATTCGATCAGCTCACTGGAGCTAGGGTATTTTCCAAGATAGATCTTAGATCAGGTTATCACCAGCTAAAAATCAGACCTCAAGACATACCCAAGACAGCTTTCATCACCAGATATGGTTTGTTTGAATACACCGTGATGTCCTTTGGATTAACCAATGCTCCGGCATACTTTATGACCTTGATGAACAAAGTGTTCATGGAATACCTGGATAAATTCGTAGTGGTATTTATTGATGATATCCTGATATACTCCCATAGTCAGGAGGAACATGCATACCACCTACGTCTGGTCTTGGAACAACTGAAAAAGAATCAATTGTACGCAAAATTTTCAAATGTGAATTTTGGTTAGACCGAGTTGCCTTCCTAGGACATGTTATTACTGAAAAAGGTGTTGAGGTGGACCCTGATAAAATTGAGACAGTTGTGAATTGGAAATCCCCAACCACCGTCACGGAAATCCGGAGTTTCCTTGGGTTAGCCGGATATTATCGAAGATTCATAGAAGGTTTCTCTAAGATTGCTAAGCCTATGACTGAGTTACTGAAAAAGGAGAAGAAATTTGAATGGTCCAATGCTTGCGAAGAAAGTTTTCAAGAGCTGAAGAGAAGACTCACAACAGCCCTAGTGCTCACCCTACCGGATATACACAAGGATTTTGAAATATATTGTGACGCTTCCAAAAAGGGTCTAGGGTGTGTATTAATGCAGAACCACAAGGTTGTATGCTATGCATCGAGGCAACTGAGATCCCATGAGAAAAATTATCCCACTCATGATCTAGAGTTAGCAGCCGTAGTGCATGCTTTGAAACTCTGGAGACACTATTTGATGGGTAATAGATGTGAAGTATATACCGACCACAAAAGTTTGAAGTATATCTTCACCCAGACAGAGTTAAACATGAGGCAAAGCAAGTGGCTAGAATTAATCAAGGACTATGACTTGGGCATACACTACCATCCTAGCAAGGCTAATGTAGTGGCAGACGCCCTAAGTCGAAAAGCGTATTGCAACATGGCAGAAGTCGGGACTGCTCAAGATCAACTATGCAAGGATTTTGAGAAGCTCAGACTCATCATAGTGGGACCTGGCACCCTAGCTACCTTGGATATAACATCTACCTTGGAGCAAGATATTAGGGATACTCAGTTTGAAGATCCAAGAACTAAGGCCATTAAAGAGAACATACTACAGGGAAAGTGTTCTGAATTCACTATTGATGACCAAGGGACCTTATGGATAGGGAAACGGATATGTGTACCAGATGAGAGGCGTATCATAGAAACAATCCTAATGGAAGCTCATCAGTCAGCATACTCTTTGCACCCAGGAAGTAACAAGATGTACCAGGATTTGAAGAAATATTTCTGGTGGCCCGGAATGAAGAAAGACATTATGGACTATGTGTCCTACTGTGATATTTGTCAACGAGTCAAGGCAGAACACCTAAAACCCGCTGGGCAATTACAACCACTTCCAATTCCCCAGTGGAAATGGGAAGAGATTGGGATGGATTTCATCACCGGTCTACCTCGCACTCAACGAGGGTATGACTCTATTTGGGTAATCGTGGACCGTCTCACCAAGGTCGCTCATTTCATTCCAGTCAAGACTACATATAATAGCAAGCAACTAGCCAATCTGTACATGAGTCATGTAGTCTGTCGGCATGGGGTACCCAAGAAGATTGTATCTGATAGAGGGACACAATTCACCTCAAGATTTTGGGAGCAGTTACATGAAGCCCTTGGTACCCACTTGAATTTCAGTACTGCCTATCACCCTCAAACAGATGGTCAAACAGAGAGGGTAAATCAAATATTAGAGGATATGTTGAGAGCTTGCGCTCTAGAGTTAAGAGGCAGTTGGGATCTATGCCTACCATATGCAGAGTTTTCTTATAATAATAGTTATCAGGCAAGCATACAAATGTCCCCACATGAGGCATTATATGGGCGAAAGTGTAGGACACCCCTATGCTGGGATAGTAAAAGTGATACCAAGATGTTTGGGCCAGATATTATTGAATCAGCTGAGGATCAAGTCAAGATCATCCGCAACCGTCTTCGGACTGCCCAGAGTCGACAGAAGAGCTATGCAGATCGTCGTCGCAGAATGCTCGAGTTTGGAGTTGGTGATCATGTATACCTACGGGTATCACCCCTGCGCGGCGTTAAGAGATTTGGCATTTCTGGAAAATTGGCCCCACGATTTATTGGACCATATCCTATCACAGCTCGACGAGGCGAAGTTGCTTATCAGTTAGAACTTCCTGCTAACTTGGCTGATGTGCACAATGTGTTCCACGTGTCTCAACTCAAGAAGTGCCTACGTGTACCCGAAGAGCAAGTGCCATTGGAGGGTGTTACACTTGAAAAGAACCTGACTTATGCAGAACGCCCACTCCGTATTCTTGAAGAAAGAGAACGTCATACGCGACAAAAGGTGATCAAGTTCTACAAAGTGCAATGGAGTAACCACTCTGAAGAAGAGGCTACTTGGGAGCGAGAAGATCAACTCCAAGCAGAATACCCGGAGTTGTTCGTCCAGACTTGAAATCTCGGGACGAGATTTTCATAAGGGGGGAAGGTTTGTAAAACCTATATTTTTTCTCCCTCTATTTATTTATATACAAAAAAAAAACAAAAAAAATTGCATGCACCGCCGGCCGCAGCCAGCCGAGCGGCTGCTGGCCACGGCCGTCGCACGCCCGCGCGTGGCGCTCGGCCATGCGCCGCGCCTCCGCCAGGCCGCATGCCGCCGGCTGCGCCAGGCCGCACGCCTGCGCCCGTGTGCTGCGGCCCTCACCAGCGCGCCGCCTCGACCGCGTCATGCGCCGGCGTCCGCCCGTCCGCACGCTTGCACCCGCGCCCTGCGCCTTCGCGTCAACGCCGTACGCGCCCCACGTCGTCGTACCCGCACCTGCCACCTCCAACCACTCCGCCCTGTAGATCTACAGCTTCGTCGTTCCATCGCCGCACCTGCTCCGCCCCATGCCTCGGCGTGCATCGCCATCCCGTCGCCATTACGAGCCGCACGTCGCCGCCCATACCGCCGCGCGCACAAAAGGCCTCCCCGGCTCGCCTCAGTGCACCCACACACTCCCCGCACGTTCCTCTCCACTCTCGAGCACTCGCCGGAGCCATCCGAGCTCGCCCTCGCCGGGAATCCGCCGGAGCCGAACTCCATCGCCACGGTTCGTCCTCAAATTCTCCTTATACCTTTCTCCATTCCATGGGACGTCAACCCAGACGTGATCACTGACCCTTGGAGAACCCTATCCCGCAGTCAATTTCGCCGGAACTCGCCGTCACCGGAAATCCCCAATTTCGCCACCGTACGCCGGGCTCCGACCAAGGTACCACCATTTTCGAATTAATTCATGCTAGAGCATCCCCATAAGTAGTAGAACATGTTCCCTAGCTCGTCGTGGACATAGGATAGCCGTAGCTCGCCGGCGACGAGCTCACCCAAATTGACATTCGGGTCACCGTCGCCAGGGCTCTACGGGCCACCGTAGCTCAATCCAAGAGCACGGGTAGATCCGCAATGCCCTAAGGATGGTGAAAATAACCTCCAATGTCTCGCCGGAGCTCCGCCGTCGCTATTAAAAATCCCAAACCGAACCTAATATTTTTCGGTCTAAAACCCAAACCGTAGCTCTAATGCCCAATCCAACCGTTGGATATGTTCATCTAGTTGTACTCTAGCTGCTGTTAAAATTTCGTAGCAATCGGAGCTAGGATGACAAAGTTATGCCCCGGAGAAGTTATGGCCGTCGGAGGTCGTCTTCAACCTCCAGCCGCCAGCCCTTCTCTGCGCTCCAGTCTCTGCCAGGCGGGCCCCATCAACCAGCCACCTCAGCCGCTGCCAGGCGGGCCCCCCCAGCCAGCCGCGCCACACCACCAGGCCGTGCGCCAGGCCTGGCCGCGCAAGGCAGCGCCATGGGCCGCTTCGGCCGGCCCAGTCAAACAACAACTTTTTTTTTCTTTTTTGGTTTAATTTCTGAATTCTGAAACAGGCCGGCCCAACAAGCTATGAACAGTGCATTTTCTATTTTCCTGGATTAATTTCCGGTCAGCCCATTAGGAATAGTAGTTTTCTGTTTTTCTGATTTTCAGAATAGGATTGCAACTTTAAAAATTTGTAGAAAAATCATTTCAACTCAGAAAAATTCCATTCAAATTTCTATAAGTTTGTAAAAATCTAAACTTTACATAAATAATATTTTACAAATTTTTAAAAGATAAATAAAATCTTTAATTAATTATTAGCTCTAAATTCATATTAGGGGTTGAAACCGAGGTTCCGGAAGGAAACGACTTCGACGGCCTCGACTATTTCCCCGAGCAAGGCAAGTCTTCCTTTGAACATCCTTGATCCTATTGCATTGATTGTTCCACAAATTTATATATGCATGTTTAGGATTAAACACTCACGTACACTATTAGTCAATTGCTTGGGCAATTAAGACAAATAAAACCTACGCTTGTTATCAAGCCTCCTTGATAATTGAATACCATGTTTACCTTGTCGCTCTAGGATTTATTTTACATCCATGATTTAATTTGTTCTTTTAATTATTTTTAGCACATTCCTTGTCAAATGGGTGCACTACACATACACTTACACACTTATATCAAAACATTACGACTAGATGTAGAATGGGTGATGATGATGTGATTTTACAAATTTGTTGTGTGAAATGAAATTGTGTGTGTTACAAAGACTTTTAAGGACCGATTCCTTGGGAAAGCATGAGCACAACATCGTGCAACCTTGTGGGTACGTGAGAGGTGCCCCTGGGCTAGTACTTAGTGGGTTTGGGATAGCCTGATTGCCGATGGATGTGGAATCACCGGGTGGCTCGTGGTATTACCTGAAAAGTCCCTAACGGGCACGAGATTGTGGTTGTGGTTCGAGGAGTTGGAAGTGGAGCACCCGTGTGATTGCCTGGGGAAAAGAAGGAAGACGTACTTTCCAGATCCTTGACCGTGAATCCATCTAGGTGGCAGTGGGATATCCTAGGTTTGCTTTGGAAAGTCTTTGTCTCGAACCTCCTCTACCGACGGGTAGCGGAGTAGAGTTTGAGTCGCAAGGGTAAAGTGTGCACCTTCAGCTGAAGTATGATCTGTTCGAACAGCCGTGCCCACGGATATGGGCAAGTGATTTCATGAGTCTTCCCTAGCGTAGTGTTTACTTGTTTTCAACTAAATGGGAAATGGGTTGGGACGTTACCAGAGTATACCGGTGGGTATACGACTAGCCTTTGTGGCTGGATAACGTTCCTGTGTGGAGCGGGAAGTCGAAAGGCTTCATAGGGAGTGATGTGAGATGTGATAACTAGTTGAGCGTTAAAATGAATTGGGATGAGATGTTGATAATGGGAACGCTTCCCCGATGGATGGGTAAGCTAGTACCGAGATAATGATGAGTTATGACGATAAGATGAAGGTCGTGATATGTGGAATGGATGAAAAGAAATGTGACTTATGGAATTAATGGAAAATGATGGTGGGATTTGTTGCAAAGCAATCTCGATTGGTGAGAATGTGAGGGTTGGTTTAGCTTTTGAGCTATTGCTACTCTATGTGGGAACGGCTAGAGGTTGGGACCTCTACCCGTGGGTATAAGCACTTAGAATAATATAAATTACATCCCTTGAGAACCATAGCCGCTTTTTGTATCCCGCATCTATACTACTTCCAAGACTTGCTGAGTACTCTTGAGTACTCACCCTTGTTGTTTTACACCCCCCAGAGTTCGTTAACCTGCCGGAAGATGAGGATAACTTCGAAGATGAAGGAGTTGTCGTGGTTGAAGAACCAGAAGAGTAGGGGTTTCGGGCCTAGTCCCCAAGTAGTAGTTGTTGGTCAGTAGTTTCAGCTTTTGGGTGATGTGTTGCTTCCGCTGAACTCTTTTGGTGTGTTTGTCGCTGCGAGGTATGCCTCTATTTGCAGCTATGTAAGACTTATGTGATGTAATATTCAGGGCTGCAATGAAACTACTGCCGAATGGAACGTTTTTATTAAATTCGTTCGTCTTCGATGAAGTACCGGCTCGTCCCGCTCGATGGTATTTCCGAGCTCCGGGACGGGTCGTTACAGTCTCTTCCACTCCCTTTTCTTTCCCTCTCCTCTCCCCCTCTGGTCACTTTTCTTCCTAGCCTTTCTTTCCCTCCCCTCTCTCCCCCTCCGACTGCTTCTCTTCTAGGCGTCTTCTTCCCCTCTCCTATCTCCCTCTCCGGCCCCGACATGCTCTCCTCAAGCGTCTTCTTCCCCTCCCCTATCTCCCCCTCCGGCCGCGACATTCTTTGCTCGAGACTCCAATCTGGAGCATGGCGCACGGCGCCGGAGAGCTTGCGAGTGGTACATGGGGGCGGACGGTCGACGACACATGGTGGCTGGTTCAAGGAATAGGCAGCGCCATAGCCGCCCAGGGCGCCTAGGCCGTGGTTGACCCGCCTAGGCGCCTCCGCCCGCCCAGCCTGCCTCCGCGTGGCGCTGGGGTGGCGCCCAGCGCCTTTTCCCGCCTAGGCGCCCGCCTAGTTCCGCCTTTTAGAACACTGTTTCCAAAATTATGGTATTATAAATTATAGTATTGTTATGTATGTAGTATAGTGTAGTTTTTAAAATACTGTAGGTCTCAGGGTCTAAGTTGTGTACAGTATACTACTGCCCTTTTTGTATGACTTGCGTTTGTTGTCATCAATGGGCAGTCCTAGAATTGCGCCCACCTCTATCATTTCTGTGATTGTTTCCATCCACGTCCATTTCGTTTGCATAGAACAGATCAGATTAGTATGAAATGTATACAAGGTTCTTGCAGCATCACCACCGTCCTGGCTCGAGATTAGTATAGTAATTGATGCAAAATTTAAAAATCCAAAGTAACCAGTCCATCTTTTGTATATGGTGCATTCTTAATTATTATTGCATTTTTGTAGTTTGTGAAATCAATTGTTCTTCAAAATGTACATGGTGCATTCTGAAGCTACCTGACTAAATGACCAAGTACTAGAGAGAAAATGAACTCTAGTCTGTGAAAGTTTAACTAAGCAAAACACTGTTGCTCTACACGAAACAGAGGAGCACGAGCGCATGACTGAAATTCCACTCCAAAGGATTTTTCGCAGGAAATGTATCAAGTTCTCTAAATTTCTTTTGAAAAAAACTCCATTTCAAAGGAGCCTGAATCATCTAAAATCATTTCGAAAAAACTTCATTCGAAGTGAGTTGTAAGGTTGTGCTCTACATAACTAGTGAGCAGAGGCGGGTCTACTATTTGTTGGGTTTAATTTTTAACCTATATATGAGTCCATCTAGGTCTAAAATAAAACCAGAAATAGAGACATTCAGATACATGTTTAATATTTGACCCACGTATCTTCGTGGGTGCCATTTGGCCCATAATATTATATTTATTTGATACATTTATATATATATATATATTAACTTAATTAGATTTAGAAAAATATAAAAAAAATATTAAACCGCTTTGTAATATAGGATATATTTGTTTCAGCTGTAAATTCTTGATAGTTGGTTGGTATGAGTAGATGTTTATTGGTGTTTCTAGTTTCTTTATTCTAGTTTATTTATAAGGAAAAGGTATAAATTACTACCGTGAACTGTCGTGAAAATTTAAATAACTCGTAAACTAAAATATTGTTTAATTAGTCCCAAAATTTCAAAAGTGGTTCACTGTTCAACTTTACGGGTGGTTCCGTTAATATGGACGGTGGTTTTGCTGACATAGATAGTGAAACGGACGGTGGATTTCATTGACTGGGACACACGTGATACGCTGACGCCGACATGGTTACCCATGTACAAAACTGCTCCCGCTAACCACGCACGGAAGTTGTTTGATGAAATGCCAAAATGCCGGTTTGCCTATTGCATCCCATCCTCGAGCGCTGCGTGCCTATCCCTATGCATTGCTGTCCGCAATGTGCACTGCTGTGTGCCTGCAGCCACCACACGCTACCACGCAGGCGTCACCCTGCGCTGCCATTAGGGATGAAAATGGAGGGAAAAGTTTTCGCTCGTTTCCAGAGAAAAAAAACAGAAAGGGTTGTGAGGAAATGGATACAGATAATCTAGAAACAGAAACGGGATTTTTTAAGCAGAAAGGAAAACGAAAACGGGACAGCGATTTTCGACAAAAACGGATATGAAAACGGAATATACCGCATAACAAAAAGGAAAATTTCCATTTTCACAGTTTTTTACTACATTATATAGAATATTAGCTTTTATTTTTTCATATTATATAAAATTTAAACTATATTCTATTCATAAAATATTAAACAATTTAATTTAAATTAATATATAATTTTTTGTTAAAAATAAATAATATATATTCATTACAACTAAAACAAAACTTGTTTTTACTTTATTATATGTATTTATCTTCTTAATATGTGTGTAAATTGAACCTATTTATTTGTTAATTGTAATTTTTTTTCATATATTAAGGGTTTTTTATAATTTCGATGATATTCGGTTTCGTATTCGTATGCGCTCCTTATTCGGTTCATATTCGTTTTCGATGGTATCCGCTTTTGTATCTGTTTTCGAGATATCCGTATTCGTTTTCGTGAAAAAAAATACGGAAACCGATATGGCAGCACTCATTTTCGTCCGTTTTCACTCCGTTTTCATCCCTACCATCGGGTGCCCGCTGTTGCCACCCGGGCCATGCCGCATTGCCATTGTGTGCCCCTTGTTGCGCCCCCGCCACAACCGTTGCACGTCCCACATCAAAACAAAGTCGGCGACATTTCATTGAACCTTATGCATGCATGCTATTTCACCCAGCTTAGGTGGTGTTTGGTTCGACTAAAGTTTAGTTTGTGTCATCTTATATTTAGATATCAATTTGAAGGACTAAACATGAACTGTTTATAAAAATAATTGCAGAATCGGAGAATTATTCGCGAGACAAATTTATTAAGCCTAATTAATCCATGATTAGCAAATACTTATTGTAGCATCATATTGTCAAATCATGGTATAATTAGGCTCATTAGATTCGTCTCGCGAATAATGTACCGCTTATCATTATGTTTTGTAAATAATCTATATTTAATACTCTAAAATAGTATCTAAACATTCGATGCGACGGAACTAAATTTTGCACTGCTAGAGGAAACAAACACCCCCTAGCATATGTGACAATTGTCCGCTTCAACGAAAACCACTGTTAAGTCGTGTCACGTCAGCGAGGTTTTCAATTTTTGGGGCCGGGGCTCCATAATCAGTTTTGTAGTTTATGAGATTATTTAATTTTTTGTGATAATCAGGAAAGTAATATGTAACTTTTCCAATTTCTAAATTCTAAAAATAGATGTAGTTGACCAAACTGACATAAACTTGCTAATGAAATAGAGAGTACGTCAGTGAAGTTTTGACTTTGAAGCCACTACCATGCATGCCATGGAAGAAGCAAAAGCGCGCTCGGTTTCGATATCTGGGCACTGTAGCGCCGTGCCTGTGGTGGCGGCGCACAGTGCGACGACGTGACAGCCCGGCGAGCGGTGGTCGGGTTCATCTGTGGACTGTGGTGGGATCGATCGATCGATGCCGGCCGGCCGGCCGGGAGGCGTGCGCGCACCCCGCACGGCGCACTAATATAATACATGGCCGGTTGGGACGCCACGGCCACGCACGCGCCCCGGCCGGCGTGCGCGTACGGCGCCCGCGCGCGCGCGCGCAGTGGATGATGTACGTGCCGGCCGGCCCTCTCCGCTCGTCGCGTCGTCGTCGTCCCGCCCGCTGTGTCGCACTACGTACACGCGTACCCGATCTGCCGGTACATGGCCACACAAGGCGGCAGTAGTTACTGCCGCACCACGCACGCACTGCACGTACGACGTCTGCGTCGCGGCGTCGTTGCATGCGTACTATACGTTGCCGTCGGCGATTGGCCTTTTGCTCGTACAGCGGGCGTGCATATATGCCAGTCGTTGTTACTTGTTACGTCGCGGATGTGTGTGGCCTGGGCGGCTGCATGCTATAGCAACCTTGCAAATATATATATGTGAATTCTCCGTATTAACATTTGACGGTCGTTCATAATTCGGTAGCACATAGTTATTAGTTCCCATTAAAATTTTATGTCAGATGTTATCCGAAGGGAAAATTTTGTTATATATTGCTGGACCGGATTTTGTTTCTCCATGCCGTTGTCTTTTAGAATAGTTATGTCTTTACATAAGTTTTGAAATTGTTGTTTGAAAATGTTATGTTATGGCTCCATTTTCATTTCTTTTTTGCCCATATACATTTTCGTTACGTATCACGTCTCCAGCCTATCCCTCCGCGCTACCATCGGCATTGTCGTCGCCGGCGAGGTTGAGGTTTGTGCAGCGAGAGGACGAACTCTCGGAGACATTGGCGCGGTCCAGCAGATGTACGTCGACGAGGATGTTGGAGCCTTGGAGGACCTGATGTCGCGGTGAGTGATGACATCATCCAGGTAGCGCGGACGGAGCTGGACTGCGACGCCGTCGTCGTCGTAGACTCGTAGGTGACGGCGCCAACCTCGAGGCAGATATGGACTATGGAGCGCGTCGTAGTGGACGTGGAGGGTAGCCGCGCGGAGAAGATGGAGCACGAAGCCACCGGCGTCTTACGGCCGCCGCTCCAGATCCAACGAACTTCGTCCTCCAGGCTCCAGCACATCACGCGCGCATCTCACGTCCCTCCACGACTCGCAAGCTGCTCAACCTCGTCCCTGCCCGGCCGGCCTCGCGCGCGCGCTGCTGTCGCCGGAAAGTTAACTCCGCCGACGCCCACCTCGTCCCCGTCGCGCGCGTGCCACCACATGTTCCACCACATGTTCGACGTGATCCCATTCCTGAAGCTAGCTCACCTACATCACCACCACCAAACGCGCCATTCTTGAAGCAGATCCGATCTCCGCGGAAGGAGCCGCGAAGCGCTGGTCAGTTCCAGATCAAACAGGACGGACAGGGGACTTGCTGTATAAATTCGACTAGTTTGCGCGACTGCTCTTTCGGTCCTCCAAGCCATCATCCGACAGTGCGTAGCTCGTCCGACTGCTTGAAGTCGGCACTGATCAGGATTTAGGGTTTACCGCACTATTAGATTTTGATCGGACGGATAAGATGATTGTCCTCTGCAGTTGACACTACCATAGAGGATTTCAGAAAACACAAAAAGCATGCACTGCTGGAAAAACTCTATCCCCAACTGATCCTAGAAATTCTCTTTATATGATATATATATATATATATATATATATATATATATATACACCATTGTAATCACTAAATTGCACAAACGGAAGGATTTTATATACAATTCGACTTTCTTTCCTCTGTGAGATCGAGTAGATACAATACAATTCAATATTATATATGTGCTATAAATTAATTTGGCTAACGAGCTATCATCTATTTTTATGGGAGACACCCCATAGAAACTATGATTTTCTTGTCTGTGAATAACCGGTCAGAAAAATGCAAAAAACAACAACAGGAAATTAGCCAAAAAAATATTTCCTGACGGTTTGTCGTCAGGAAATACCAGCCAGGGATGGAGCGATAGGGAAAGACCGGTAACCTATTTTCCTGTTAGTGTGACTATTTTTTGACGGTTTGCGACCGGCAGGAAAATTCGATGTCTTGGATGCACATTTTTATGTCTGTCTAGTTATACCGACAGGAAAATTCATTTTTACCGTTAGTACAAATAATTTTCTTGACGGGATGTAGACTTTTTTACGCTGCCATCACGATTAACTTTCCCTGTCGGTAAAAAAACAAACCGTCATTGTTTAAAGGTAATGGTGTGTTTTAATGAGATTTGGTGTCAGCTAACTCACATCTTTTTCACAATCTTTCTATTTGTATCGGCAATTAAATTACCGTCCCAAAAATTGTGCTGCCATCACGATTAAATTTCCACTAAAGTTTAATGATAGGACACAACGGACGCACGTACGTCGGCAGATGTACGCTTCCATTAATCGCACTCGTGAGCAATAGTGGCGGAAGCACCGATCGATCCACACATTGCATGCATACATGCACGCGCGCGCACGCGTGCTAGCTAGCTGCACTGCGAGCAAAAAAAAAAGTAGTGGAAAGCATGCACGCACGAGCTGCAGAACACGCAGGCACCATCGTCTATCGATGGATGGATCACTAATATACAACTAACCTCTTTTCTTTGTGACATGTGGTAACTCTAATCTAATCTGTGAATATGCTGTGAGTGAGTGAGTTTGTCATCGTATATGGTCTTCAGAGCCTATTTGGTTCCTTAGGACTAAACTTTAGTCCTCTGTTTTATGTTCAGTCTCTAAAGTGTCAAATAAATGGACTAAAATTTGTACTAAAGCTTTTAGTCCTCTAGACCAAATAAGTGGACTAAATTGGACTAAACAACACAAAAAGACACCTCAACCCCTCGCATTTATGACGCAAGAATAGGGAGAAGGGTATTAGGCCCCGTTTGGATTGAGGTTGCTTATTTTTAGGGATTAAAATTTAGTCACATTTAGTCCCTAAAATCCCAAACAGGATTGCTTATTGGGACTAACATAAAGTTTAGTCTATTAGTCCCTTGGATGTTGTTTATTTGAACTAAAAGTGACATGCACACTCTATCCTCATTTATAAACCCCTCATTAAATGATGTTTAGTCCCTACATCCAAACAAGAGGACTAAACTTTAATCCCTACTAAAATAAGCAAGTTCTAGTCCCTAAAAATAAGCAAGGTCATCCAAATGGAGCCTTAGGGGGTGTTTGGTTCCACCTTGCTAAACTTTAGGGACTAAAGTTTAGTCCCTTTTAGTCCCTAAATTGCCAAACAAGGAGACTAAAGTGGAACTAAACTTTAGTGACTAAAGTTTAGCCTTTAGTCCCAAAGAACTTGCTAAAGGGGACTAAAAGTACTACTTACCTCTCATCCCTCACTCTCTTTTAGTACTTTAGTCCTTAGAACCAAACACCAAGGGACTAAAGTTTGGTCCTATAAAAAAGAGGAGACTAAAGTTCTCTAAAGAAACCAAACAGACCCTTAGTCTATGAGTAAAAAAATGTTTGTTGAACTGCATTTATGTACTTTATGTACTTTAGTCCATTAAACCAAACAGATCTAGTTTAATCCGTGAACTAAACTTTAGTCATCGTACGAACCAAACAGAGGCTTATTTGTTCATATCTCATACCGATAATCAACCACCAGAGATATTAATTAGGTTTTTTTACTCCCTCCATTACATAACACAATAAGTTTTAAAGATTAAAATTTATCTCAAATATAACAATCTAATACGTGTATTCTAATACTCATTAGTACACCTAATAATTTCCAGGTCGACACTCACACTCCCTAAGGAGTATAGTAGTATGGTTTATTACTCATTTCTTTATCTTTAACATATGTACTCAAACACAAAACTTGTTATATTTTGAGAGTAATAAAGTTTCCATATGAATTAATAACTAGTAGAAAGGTTTGATAAATGACTAGTTCGAATTGGTTTGAATTAAAAACAGAGAACAACATTAGCTACGATTTCCCAATAAGTTCTGAATTTCGACATTGTTAAGTTAATTAAATATTTTTATGATCGACAAGCATATATAGCATGGTATTTACTATTCCCTCCCTCAGTCCTAAATTATAGCCATTTCTAGACTTTAGCACATTCATTAAGATCCAGTGAAAAAAAGCCTAAACTACTCTTCATAAATGTAATCAGTAGAGACACCTAATACTAGGTGCAACTAGTACTCCAGCGATAAAATAGGAAGATTTAATAAGAAAAATCATATAAGTTGTAATATTTAAGATAAAATTTAAATGATGAAAACAGTTAAATTTTAGGACAAAGGGAACTAATAAAATATTAAATAGTGGAAAAATTACTGAGATAGATACTATATTTCATATGTAAATAAATGTACCACATCGCCAAGCCGTGAGAGGGCACTGGTCGACGAGCAAGCAATGAGCCAATAACAACTAATGTCTGGACGGTGATTTACGCAGCGTGATTGACTAATCCCGGATTGAGAGTGACGTCCAATTAAGCATTATTCCTGATTCGCTCGAGCAAAGCTAAAATATTGGTTGGTCCAGCCCAATATTCACATTGACTGTGATGCACAAATTGTCAACTGTTATGCGAAAGCTCAGGACAAGATGGCGACACACAAAGCAGCATGCAGAAAAGCCTACCCGGCCAAGAACCATAGCCGATCGAAGGCCGATGCCAATCATTGGGCAGAGACCATAACCCCTCGTCAGATCGAAGTTGCTTAATCACTCGCTAATCCATCCATCCTATGAACATGTATCTACACGTACGCAACTCAATCAGTACTATTCAGTACGTAGTGCTCCAATACCAGATCGATCGAGTGTTAACTACGTATATCATTAAGACGCCTCTTGTAAGCATGCATCAAGTTGGGCATTGCGGATAAAGCGAACGTATTGCTCCCACTTTTCTCGTATGGGATTCTAGCACTAGCTATAGAACATGGGGACAGTGTTGGACTGATGCTTCTCTCTCTATCTCTCTATCTCTCTATCTCTCTCTCTCTCTGGCTGGTGAGTGCGAAACCCAACATGGAAGAACATGCAGCGAGCCAGCAACACCACATACACAAGGCACGCACGACAGCACGCAGCCGGGGGATCGATCGAGAGGGCGGCAATGTGCCGTCGACATCATGAGCGGCGCACGTCGAATGATGACACACACACAAATGCACAATGGGACTGGGAGTGCATGCTGCATGCATGCATGCAAGGGGTCGTGGAAGCACGGGACGACAGAATGGAACGAGACGAAAGGAAGGAGCAGCGGCAGCAGTTTAACTAGAAAGCAGAAGAAATTGAAAAGCAAGCAAGGCAACTAGTGGAGGAGGAGGAAGAGGAGGAGCAGAACATGATAGTGCAGTGTTGCAATGCTATGCTCCTCTCCTCTCCACTGCATCATCCATCATGCATCAAATGCACCCAAAGCAGAGCACTAGCTAGTACTAGTAGGAGTGGTAGTAGCACATTGATCATCCTTGCCTGTGTCTCTGCCCATCCCTATGCTCTCATTATGGGCGGAGCATAAAGCCCGTGGCTAAAAGTAGAGCGCACAAAAAGAGTTTGGTCAGATCATGGCGGCACTGAGAAAAGCAGAGAGCATCAACTGGAGTACTAGCTAACCCAATGCCCGGTGGAATGGAGTAGCAATGGTGTCAGTAGTCAGTACTCGATCGATCGCGGCTGGCTGCAGCTGAATGCATCTCTCTTTTTTTTTCTTTTGTTTCTTTTCGTTCTGACGAATCGATCGATCAGCTGTCGGAGCCGCGCACGCCGAGCTTCTTGACCTCCACCTTTAGCGACTTGAGGTAGCGGACGGCCTCGTCGAGCACGGCCGGCGTGTCCATCTGGTTGCCGCCGGGGATGATGCCCTTGAGCGTCCGGACCATCTTCTTCATGCGCTCCTTCTTGCGTCCGGGCCTCGCCTTGCCGTCGGCGGCGCCGCCACCGTAGTTGGACGAGCACGTTGAGTCTGGGGAGCTACCGTCCCGGTACCCCGGGGTGCGCCCCGTGCTCAGCACGTCGTCCTCGTCGCCGTCCTCCGAGCTCAGCAGCGCGTCGATCTCCTCCGTGTCCTCCTGCCGCACCGAGCTGCTGTCGTCGTAGTGGGCGTTCTCCGTCTCCCTGTACGCGCCCTTGCCGACGTCGTGCTCCCCGCCGACGCCGACGCCGCCGTACATATTGTCGTACCCGGACGACCCGCCGAACTTGTGCGCCAGCGAGGGGTGGAACATGACCCTGCTCTTGGTGCACGTCTGGTCGAAGATGACGTAGTTCTTGGGGCACGTTCCCGATGGCTGGAACTCCAGCTCGTTCAACGGAGCTGGAAACTCGTGCGTCCTCCGACCGCCGCCAGCCATCGGGTCCTCGTACGCCGGCGCCGACGAGTACCCGCCACCGTTGGAGTAATACCCGCCCACCGAGCCGTATCCTCCGGCGTCGTAGCCATACCCACCACCGTACCCGTACCCCCCACCGTACCCGTACCCTTGCGGCGGCGAGTCCCTTCCGCCGTAGCATCCGTGGTCTCCCTGCATCTCGTCGCGCCTCTTCGAATAAAAACCGAAACTTTAAAGCTTAACCGCTCTCTGTTTCCTCAGCTTCCTCCCGAGCAAAGCTGCTCACTCTTCTTATGTACTGGTCAACCTACGTCACAGGCTTCAGAAGCTGACGGAAGTACTCAGCCTGCAGCACGACCACAATCCAATCAGAATTACAGAGATATTCAGATCATGTCAACAAAAGAAACTAAAGGCATAGGCAACGCCAAGGCAAAAGTTTGTGGGCTTGTGGCCATGGCGGGTCCTGTAGTGGTCAAGCAACCGGTGCATCCAGCCAAATGCATGAGGGGTTAAAGCGACTTTTGTTTGCAAGTACCACCAACTTTGGCCTACCACGCACATAATACTGTCCACACAGCACCGGCAAGCAGGCAGGCAGGAAGGCAGGGGTGGGGTATGCCCGGAAAGATGTGCACAGAACTAACGGTTTCGCGAGGGTGCAAACAGGGACAGGCCGGGGACAGGCTCCAGCCAGAGCTAGTCACATCTTGCAAAACGCATTGTGCCTACTGCTACTAGTCCCGATATTGCAAGGAGTAGAAGAGAAGCAGTGAGAGTGCAAAAGCGGCCTAAGCGCAGCAGCATTTTCTGGATCCGGAGCGCGTGCCGGAGAAAGTCGCACTCGGCCGCCGGCCGCGCGCTGTCGAACGCAGTACGTGTTCGGCATGCCGTGCAATCCACTCCGCGAGTGGGCTTGCAGCGCAACGCCATTACAATTCGAGAGGTTAAGGGATTTGTTCTGTGTAGCATTATCTACCTAGCGTGTCTAGTAGCATGCAATGGTTAACACGATAAGATTTTAAGGGTTAAAAAAGGGAGAGTCTGTTCTTAAAGGTGTGGTTGACGAATTGACAGCTTGACACCAACACAAGCAAGAAAAGCAGAGTGAAGTCTTCCCCTGCTAATAGTGAGGCTGTGACGGCAACACCACGAGCATGTAAGCATGCAACACAGATGAGAGGTACATGAACGGAGTTAAATTGAACAGTAGGGGCAAAGGAGAAGTGGGAGGCAATACATGCAATGATCGAGCACCTGGCAATCCCTTGTCAGCGTGTGGTAGTACTCGGTGGCGCCACTTCTCATAACCACGTCGACGCACACCTCGCTCTCCCCCCGGCTCCTCCTTGTGCTTCCGCGGGAACCAATGGACATTTCTGAGCGCGAGACCACCCCTCTCCCAACACCGCGAGATCGAGAGACCAGCTAGAGCTAGCTAGCTCTCACCTGCAAAAACATGGCCGCTACCTGTACTTCAGTGCACTGATGACTGATCTCAAACTCAAAGTCTAACAAGAGCTCAGCTCAGCCATCAATGGAGAGGTCGCTTGCATGCAGCTAGCTACTCACACGATGACGCGGAAGCCGAGCCACGGCATCGTCGTCGTGCCGGTGATGATCGCTGGAGAGAGGACCTGGAAGAGGCAGGCAGAAAGGAAGAGTCGAGGACTCGAGGAGGATGAGGAAGAGATGGTTGAGCAATGGCGAGGAGGAGGGCAGGGGAGGCACAGGGTTTATAAAAGGGTGCGTTTTTTTCACCGGAGGATCATCCTTGCCTCACCGTGCAGTCTTTATTTTTTATTGGCCTTTCGCTTCTTTTGAGTAGATACAGGTGCAGATATAGAGGGAGGGAGGGGAAGAGGGAATTAATGAGGAGGATGTCTCGCCGAGCGTGGCTGCGTGGGCACTCGATTGGTGTGGTGGGTGCGCGTGCCTCGTGACCCCGCGCCCTGCTCCGGAAAGCCTCGGCAGCACAGCTCACACCCTCGCCTCCTCCCCTCCTCCTGACGCGCCGGCTCCACCTCCCACGTGTCGCCCACTCGTATCCGCCCCTGCCCTCTCCGCTCCGCCCAGTGGATGACGGGCCGGCGGCGGCAGCAGCGGTGGTGGTGGCCGGCCGGCGTAATGCGCGCCGTGCGCCAGCGGCTCCGACGCGACTCCTCCACCACCACCACCGTGAAAACGAAATGCATTGCATGCATGCTCGCGAGCCGTGCCGTGCCGTGCGCGCCGAGATGCCGCGGCAGCGAGAGAGCGAGCGAATAGGACAAGCAGGGAATCCGATCCTCTGACGACGGCACGATGGCCGCCTGCATGCGAGCTCCTCCCATCGAGTCATTGCCGGCGAAAAGCGCGGATGCGTGCACCGATCCGAGCCGCACCCACCGCGGGGGCAGTGCTGCTGGCAGGCAGGCTCTCGATAGATAGATAGATGGATGGATCATGAGCTTAGCCAGCTCTTCTTTCAGAGGAAAGACGATCATGAGAGCTAGCCCTCTGCCAAACAGACCAAAGCCCCAAAGTGCTCTCGCCAGTCGCCATTGTTGCGCTTGCGCCATAGACCCCATCGCTATACCCTACCGACTACCGTACGCATAGCTCTGCTACTGTTCATGTCACATACTTGATGCTTCACGGCAACATTGTAGTGAGCTAGTCATACTCCACATTATTTTGAAAGCGTTTGGTCTCAGCTCAGCTAAAAAACCATCCAAATTTGCCACGGCGTAGCCGAACGTGCACGCCGGCCGGCCGGCCGGCCGGTCGGGACATGATGCGTCCCGGCAGAAGAAACAAATCCAGGCACCGTTCTGCTGGGTGCGACGGATCGACGGGTCAGAGCGGCGGGAACGGTCAGTGCCGGCGCCGCGCCGCGCCGCGCCGCGGCAGCGTGCATCGGCCGTGTCGGATTCTGGTGAACAGCCGTCGGATCCAGCGCACGCGTGCCAACGCGCACAACGCAGCAGGCAGCAGCGCTGCCCCGCGCCCACCGGCGGCAGCAGCAGCAGCAGCAGAGGAGCGGGACCCGCGCCACCCCTGTCGGAGCCACACCTAGCTTAAGCCCCCTACCCTACGGGAGGCTGACCGGCGGGGCTCACGGCGCCTGGGGGCAGCATCATCCATCCGCGCGGCGCGCCGCTGCCGGCGGGGTCCACGCGCCCCTACTGCTGCTACGGACTACTACCTCGCTTGTTAAGCTTGGAGGTGTACTTTGACATAATCACATGCATGCCTGTGTTTGCTTTGTCCACATTGGTCTCGTGCGCACGTATCATTCGCACGATTGTTCATTAAACCCGGGGCAGGCACGTAGAGTACATGGACAGGCAAGCCTAGTTTGGTACTGCCTATATTCTAATAAATATAGTAGCATTTTAAAATATGTCTTAAAATATTACTATGTTTTTATCTATTCTTTTCTCTTAATCAATCATAACCATCGTCTCTATATACTTATCTATATCAACCTATCGTAACAATTTCTTATTTGTTTTACCTTTGTTCTCAAATAGACAATGTTTTAGACATAGCAAATTCGGGGTTCTTTTGTTTCAGTCAACTTGAGTTCACCACGGTTAACAAAAAAACAACAACGGGAACACCGTGCGCCCCACATGTCCATGCGGGTGGGCCAAACACACATGGCCGCATGCATCTATCTAGAGCTGGGACTTGGGCCGTGCTTTGCATGGGCCGGCCCAAAGCACGTAGGCCCGGCCCATGCAAAGCACGGCCCGGTACGGCCCATGGATGGGCCGGGCCGGCACGGCCCGTACAAGGGCCGGACTTGGGCCTAGAGGTTAGGCCCGGTGGGCGGCCCGGGTACGGCCCTTAAAGTGGGCCGTGCCTGGGCCGGCCCGGCCCAAAAAAAGCCCATGGGTAAATAATTCATATGTACAAGGAGGAGACATGTTATTAAAAATTAAAAAAATCTGCAAATTACTATTTGAATATATCTTGCTCTATATCATGTGTAAGACAAATCAAAATTTGAGTCATACATATATAGGACAAATCAAAATGTAAATATATATGCTCAAGAGCAAAGAAAGTAGTATTAATGAACTAGTATCATGTGTAAATTATTAATAAAATTCATTTTCCCCTATTTTTTGGGTTGTTCTATTATTTTATGTGAACTAGAATTTTCATTATTCAAAGATAAATTAAATAAATATTTTCATAACCCTGGTAAGAGACCATCTAACAATGTTACAAAGTTAGGGCCGTTTTTGGGCCGGCCCGGCCCATCCAGGCCCGTCGGACTTTGGGCCGTGCCTGGGCTTGGCAAACACAGGTTCGGGCCAGCCCGGCACGGCCCTTAATTTTTTCGGGCCGAAAAGGCCCGGCCCATTTCAGGTCCTGGCCCCAAGGACCCGGACCGGGCCGGCCCGGCCCGGCCCATGTCCCAGCTCTACATCTATCCACAATTCATAATCCTCTAATTCCCCTCTAGTTCCATTGTCCCATTGTATGCTTAGTAGGGCCGGTAACGAGTGGAATCAAGTCAGTTTGGACTCACCTTGGATAAGCTAAGCTTTTTTTGAGAAAGAGAGGGCTACGAAGCCCACTCCCATTTCCATTAGAGAAATGCAACTACTAGCAACAGTCTTACAGATCCAACACCAAAAAACAGTAGCACAGTTTAGCAACTAAGCCAAAAGAACACCCCATGTACTTTCAATCTTATTACATGCCAACATTCAACCAGACCCAGCACCACCGCACCCCCAAACCAGCGGAAACAACCAACAAAACATCACTTTTCATTCACCCAGCAGGTTTGTTGAAAACTTCCAGCCATGATTGCGCGAGATAAGATCACTTGCCAGATGTTCGAGAAGACGCACCGCCAAGGCCAGCTTTCTTCCCCCTTCCTCCGACTTCTGTAAAATCATCCACGAAGACATCCAATAGCAAATCAAATTAACAATGACTAATGGATCCTTAACCGTCTTGTTTTGAAAGCAGACTTCATTTCTAGTCTTCCAGATGGTCCAAAAAACAGCAGCTAAACCCACTCCAACCAACTTCCTCAGATGTATATTCAGATTCAAATACCACGCTCTCCACAAATGATCCTGATTCGCAAAAGGACCGATATTGAACCCAATTTTCAGCAAACTCCAAACAAATCTAATCACCACACAATCAAAGAATAGATGTTGGATAGATTCATCTTTTCCACAGAAGAAACAATTCTTTGATCCCCCTTTCCAACCTCTTTTCAACAAATTGTCTTTGGTCAGAATTTTGTTTTTCAAAGTTAACCACAGAAACAGTTTAATCTTCAAAGGAATTCTCAAATCCCAACACACACTTCTATCCTTAACCAAATTTTGCACCTTCAAAGCCTTATAAAACGACTTAACAGAGAAAACCCCATTTTTTGACAAAGACCAAACAACTGAGTCATCAGAATCAGAAAGATGTACACCACTGCACATTTGTTTCAACCTGATCCAAGAGCGGAATCTACTACCAATCAAATTTCTCCTGAATTTGAGAGAAGACAGATTACTCATCAACACCTCAGCTACAGTTAAGTCTTTCCTCAAAGCGACACAGAACAAATTAGGGAATTGATCAGCAATAGTGCTAGAACCAAGCCAAATATCATTCCAAAAGGAGGTAATTCTCCCATTCCCAATTTTCACTCGACAAAAACTCCTATAAATGGGTTTGATATCCATCATACATTTCCAGAATTGAGAATCACCTATCCTACCTTCAATCTGAGACAAGGTTTTATTACTGCAATACTTTCTTTTTATCAAAGTCTGCCAAATCCCCTCCTCATTATCTAGCTTCCATAACCACTTGCCCATCAGAGCCTTATTCATCATATCCAAATCTAGAACTCCCAAACCCCCAAAATCCTTAGGTCTGCAAATCACAGACCATTTCTCCAAATGATATTTTTTGCCCCTTGATCTTCTTGCCACAATAATCTAGATCTATAGTAATCAATTCTTTTTTTGACACCTTTTGGCAAGGAATAAAAAGAGAGCATATACAATGGGATACTACTCAAACAAGAGTTCAAAAGAAGGAGTCTACCACCCATATCAAGCATTTTCCCTTTCCAGCAGCTAAGTCTACTTTCAATCTTATTTTCACAACACTTCCAATCCTTATTAGTAATTCTGGTCTGACTGATAGGTAAGCCTAAATATTTCATGGGGAAAACACCTAATTTGCAGGTAAGCATATGACCCAGCATCTTTTCCCTCTCCTTACTCAAGCCTATACCAAACACCTCACTCTTGTGAAAATTGATTTTAAGACCAGACATTTGCTCAAACAAACAAAGAATAAACTTCAAATTTTTCACATTCTCCAAATCATCTTTCAGTAAGAAAATTGTATCATCAGCGTATTGAAGAATAGACACACCACCAGGAATATGTTCACCTCCCAACCCAGAAATAACACCCCCCAACACCGCTTGCTTCATAAGAAAAGAAAGAGCATCAGCTGCAAGATCAAAAAGCAAGGGGGAAAGAGGATCACCTTGCCTCAAACCTCTATGAGTTTGAAAAAAAGAACCCACTTGATCATTAAACTTAATATTCACCTTCCCCCCATTATCACTCTCATGACCCAATCATTCCACTTACTAGGAAAACCCATTGCTTCTAAAATTTGAAACACAAAAGTCCACTTAATCTTATCATAGGCTTTTTCAAAATCAACTTTAAACAGAATGCCAGAACCTTTATTCTTATGTAGAGAGTTCAAGATTTCATGTAAAGTCACAACACCATCAAGAATGTACCTACCTTTAATGAATGCAGTTTGAGTATTAGAAATTAGGTACCCAGCACTTTTCTCTAATCTATGCATCAAAACTTTAGTTAAGATTTTAAAGCTCACATTTAACAAACAGATGGGTCTAAAGTCTTTAATATGCTCTGCCTGTGTACATTTAGGAACTAAGGTCACCATGCCATAATTCAGCCTAGTAATCTCATCCTTTCCCAAATAGAAATCATTAAAAATATCAAGAAGATTATTTTTCACCAGATCCCAGAAATGCTTGTAAAATTCTATGGGAAAGCCATCAGGGCCTGGGGATTTATTATTCTCCATATTGAAAACCACTCTTTTCACCTCCTCCTCAGAGAAGGGTTTCAGGAGATCAAACTTATCATCCTCATTAATCTGAGCCATACCCCTACCCATAATCTTAATATTAGTTCTAGTATCTTCACCAAACAACACTTTATAGAACTCTGTCACATGTTCCATAAGGTCTTTAGGTTCAGAGATCAACAACTCACCATTCCTTAAAAAAGGAATCAAGTTTTTCCTTCTTCGACCATTAGCTTTTGCATGAAAGTATCTAGTATTACTATGTCCTTCAAGTAGATCTCTCTCTTTACTCCTCTGAACCCATTTATCATAGTCTTCTTTCATCAAATTTTTAAAGAGCAACTCAAGATCTCTTCTCTCCTTCCTCATATTCCAATCCAAGCCAGTTATTTCACACTTTTTATCCAACTTATCTATTTTCTCCAAGACTGCCTGTTTAGATCTCTTATAAAAACCTTCCCAATTGATATTCCACCCTCTCAGCACCTTTCTTAAAAGGGACAGTCTGGCCTGCCACTTATCAAGTGGAGAACCAGAACAGTTAATCCTAACCCAAGTCTCACAAACTATAGTTTTAAAATCATGTCTAGAAAGCCAACTATTTTCAAATCTAAAAATAGAAGTCTTACCTATGGATCCACCCAAGTCAATCAAAAGAGGAGCATGATCAGACAAAACCCTTTCTAAGGGAGTAACCTTAGCCAAAGGAAACAAGGACTCCCAATCCACAGACATCAAAAATCTGTCTAATTTTTCAAAAGTAGGGTCAGAATGACCATTGCTCCAAGTAAACATCCTCCCACAAAGAGGCAACTCTCTCAAATTATAATTCTCAATAATAGCATTAAACAGAAAACTCCACTTATTATAACCCCCTGGTTTATTCTTCTCCTTCTCTTTTCTCAGGATATTGAAATCCCCCCCAAACAGGGTAGGTTCAGGACACTTAGAACATATTTGAGAAAATTCAATAAGGAAATCCTCTTTATGAACATGTTGAGCAGCCCCATAAATGACCACTAAATTCCAAAGCTTATTATCAATTTTATTCACTAATTGAACTTTCACAAAAAAGGAACCAATCTCAGAATTAACAACCTTCAAAGTATCTAAATTAGCCCCCACCAAAATCCCACCAGATCTACCCTGAGCAGGAATCCACTTCCACCAAAAATTAAGCCCCCCACTAATCACCTTGAGAGTTCTCGGAGAAAAATCTTTTTTCATAGTCTCCTGTAGCCCAATAAAATCCATTTTCTTTTCTTTACAAACATCAGACAGATGTTTTACTTTCTCAATATTACCCAAACCTCTTATATTCCAGATTAGGCCTTTCATTTCACTTCTTTTTTCTTATTTATTCTCAAAGTTTTTTTTCTAGGATGGACCTTAGCAATGCTAAGGTTTCCTATCCCTTTCCTCCCTTTTTGTTGAATGCTAGGCTTTAGATCTTCTAGATTAAAATCTAAGTCAGATCCATCATCATCCAACTCCCTGGTTAACTCTTCCAGACCCACAGTGGTCTCTTTATGCTCATCCATATGGATAGCAACATCTTTAGAATTATTATATTCAGCTAAATACAAGGAGATTCGGGCCTCTTCCAAGTTTTTGATCAGCCCAATATTCTGATCAATTTGGTCTATATCACAACCCAAAGAAACTCCCAAAACCTCAGCCATTTGACAAAGAGACACATTACTATCATGAATAAAGGAGGGGATATAATTACCTTTGTCAACAAAAGCATTCTGAGCTTCCTTTCGAGAAGTAGCCAATTGAAGCACAGTTTTATCCTCTTTAGCTTTTAGTCTATCACACCTCCTTAGCTCCTCTTCTTCTTGATCCTTATCAGGTAGCACCAGCCCCACTCTAGCAGCAAAGTCAACTGACTCCTGGGAGTCAATATACTCTTCACTGTCAGTTATATGAATCCTACCCCCCTCTTCTCCAGAGATATTCTCAGTATTATCAACTAATCCATCCAATGAATTATTTTCCTCTCTATTCATATCATCATGGAGTTTACCATCACCCATCAAACTATCATCCAACACAGAAACATTCTGTTTCCCAGACTCAAATTGTTTAATCTCTTCCAATTGAAGTTTCTCAGCTATCACTTCATCATTCAAGATACAGTTTAACTCATCAGTTGCAGTCACAGTGTCAACTCTCATTACAGACTCTTTGTAGGAGGAGCTCATAGGAATGCCAGAACTCACCTTCCCTTGGTTTTCAACACCTTTCCCAATGTTCCTCTTCTTGGCAGGAACATCAAAAGAATGGCCCACATGCATACCTTCTGCAGAATCCAACAACCGTTTCGCTTTGTCTTTAATATTAAACCAGCCCACCATGATCATCTCATCCAAAGAGAAAGAAACCTCATACATCAGCAATTTTGGCGTTGTGAGAATCAGAGTCATAGGAAGCACAAAAGTATTCATCATTCCAACCCTAATCCTAACCACATCTCTGTTACGAACAGATTCCATATCCACTTCTAACACCACACCCAGATTAGAACCCACCTCACAAAGAGACAAGTAACCTTTCATTGAATCAGGCAAACCAGTAACCACCACCCAAACCTCATGTAATTTACCAGCAGCCATCGCTTCATGGGTCCATGCACGCACTTTTATTCTAACATTAGTACCCTTAAGAGTGAATTCTTCAAAGTTGGCAATCTCATCTAACCTCAACTTGGTCGGGAACCTAACTTGAAAGGACCCGTTACCCATATCTTTAGACCTCCAAGCCCAGTTCCATTTGAACTGTTGTGCAAACCCCTCATCCATTTGTTTCTCAGATAAGTTTTTCCCCTCTTCAACTGAGACTAAGGCCATGGGATTGACATGTTCCTTGCTAAAAGCATCCTTAACATTTTGAATCAAAATGCAACCAAGACCCTCTGCACCACTACCCACAAACTTAGCTACAGGTTTTGGTTGTTTATCCAAGAAACAGTCATTAGTCCTATGAGAATGCTTTCCACAAATCACACAATAAACCGCAACCTTGCAATCTTTAACAACATGACCCATACTTTTGCATCTCATACAGAAAACATTGCCATGCACTTCCTTCTTACTTTCCTCCACATTCACAGCATCCTTATCCACAACAGGGTTAGGGTTTACCTTATTGGCATCCTCAAGACTTTCATTTACCTCAACTTGCTTAGCAGCCCTCTCCCAGTTAGTAGCCAAATCAGCACCAAGCACTACCGGATCTCCAACCGTGGCACCCCCTTCACCACCAACATTCCCATCCGCCTTCGTCATAA